>BPTQ01000001.1:242199558-242433321 GCA_019973895.1 Chrysanthemum seticuspe
CTCGTCCAGTTTCAGAGTTCTGTTATGTTCCTTACTATCCTGGAGAGTTCGATTCTTACACGTGACCTTCTCTCATCTTCTTGTTAGATCCTTGGAATTCAAACTTAGCTTATTTTGCTTAGCACAACTAAGATCATAATCGGTATCCGCATGACATTAATTAAGCTTAAGACTATGATAAACGTTTGGAACATGACTACTAACGAACTTAAGACAAAGATTAGTACTTACACTACAATTACAAGACGGATTACTACAATTAACGGGTCAATTAAAACAATTACGATTTTAAGTACGATTTTTCCGATTTTCCGTTTTCGCTTTCTCTCAGTCTTTTGTTACCTTTGGGTGTCCTTCTTGTAAGTCGTCTTATCCGAAAATAACCTATGGACAACCAGTATTCTGATTAGTCTATTACGGATGATCTTTTACCTACGGATGACCATCTTGATAAGGGAATTCTTCACCAGTGTGACATTTATCCCGATTATGTCTGTGATCATAACGTAGATAAGTGTTACTAAGGTAATGGAGTAAAAGACTATACTTACGAAGATAAAGACTACACCCACCAGGTTGGTAACATTGATTGGTTTACCTTGGGTAAGAACGTACCCCTAGGGTTAATAGGTCAATAGGTAAGAACAGACACAAGTTGACGTCTAGCAAGTTTAGCAAGACACCATGGACCTGAGTCCGACAAGGTTCGTATACTGACCTCTGGCCAGTGCCGAGTACTTGAAGCGGCATTATCTGATTAGTCTTATGACCAACAGGTATCCAATAAAAGCCTATTCTGCTGAATGTTCTTCCTGTGGGTTTCCATTGTTTTCTGACTCTCTTTCGCTTTTGCCTTTTAGCCTTTTTAGCATGAATTTTAGCATTAACAAAATTAACTGGGCAATTAACATCATTAGGCAGAACATTAACATCACATTCATGATTAGAAACAGAATTCAAGCAATCATCAGTACAAGGTTTGCAAATAGTATCAGAATTCGAATTAATTACAGTACGCCTATGGCTAATACTAGAATCAACACGATTCGTTTTATTCGATTCAAACTTAAGGTTCCTAGATTGTTCTTCTACTCTCTTCCAGTGCACATTCTTAGCTTGAGAGGTCCTATCATTCCTTGTATTGTCTTGAGACTTTGACCTGCTCCCTTTAATGTCACTGATCACTCCTGTAGAGGGAATGGGAACATTAGTTTGTTTTACTACTCTTTGCATCACCTGTTTAGATGTGCTGGGATCTGAACTACATGCAGGTGCACTAAGGTTCACTTTCTTAACGCTAGAGGTACTGAGACAAGTACTTCTAGAAGGCACATTTGAGTTCACTTTCCTAGCATTGACAGATCTAGAATCTGAACTACTCAATGGTACACTACTCCTCACATTCAAACCATTGGGAATCGAGTGCATATCACGTTTGGCCTTAGGCATTGAGCATGGAATCAAAGGGTTAACTCTCTCACCTAGTGTCTTTGGGCATATTGTGATCAAACATTCTAAGATTTCTTGAGATCGTTTGGCATATAAGCATGCATGTCCAATTGCATTATCATGAGGTTTCTCTAGCTTATCCTCTTCAACAATCTCACGCAGGCATTCTAAGCAATCCTTAAGGGATGAGAAATATGTTTGAATGGCAAGTTTGTTGTTCCTTAGGTGAGGGGGGACATATGTCACAGATAAAGCATGTTTATTACCAGTGTGAACCTTTGATACAACATTTTCCTCATTGATCATTGCCATTTTCCCTTTTACCTGACTCTTCAGATTCTCAATTTCCTTTTGCAATGAAGTTATTTGTTCGTTGTTTTTGTTACGAGTGACTTTAATTGATTCAAACAACTCATTGAAATGACGTTTAACCTTTTCATTTTCTTCTAGAAAACTTTCGTTTTCCTTTTGTAAAGCATTTACAAGGTTTTGAAGATGAAACGTTTGAGAATTCTGAGAATCTAAAGGAGGAGGCATTTGGGAGCCTGTCATAATGTTCGTTTGACCCTTTAATTGAGAGATTTGGGCTTTCAACTTTCTGATCGTGTTGCACTGAGTTTGAATATGTTGATCACGTTTGTTAATTTGAAAAACTGCATCAAACTCTGGAGCATCTGAAGATGTCTTGATATTTTGAAGTTTTGACATTTTCTTTGAGATGTTGATATTTTAGTTGTAAATTAAAATACTCAACTTCTAGTTTAGAAAAATGTTTAACCAAAGTGTTGTGATCATCCAGTTCAATTTTCTCGTTTAGTTTAGAATTAGTTTTTTCAAGCTCAATGACACGATCATGGGAGACTTTCAGGGCCACAGATAATTCATGAAATTTGGAAGCATTAATAGAACATTCTTTCATTTGTTCAAAACCTCTTTCTCCTTCAATTATACCAGTGGGTGTGATCCTTTTCTTGCAAGTTTTCTCAAAATCAACAAATAGTTGAAATATAACGTATTGGCTAATTAATGTCTTGCTTTTGGTGGCAATTGTTCTAGGAACAAGATGCATTGGTGTATTAGGAGGATACACAGTCGCTCTAGGCATTTTCAAAAGGGGAGGGTTTGTTTCAATAATGTTTTCCGCTTTCTGCTTATCTAAATCCTTTTTCCAGAAGACTTGTTCGGGAGTCAACAAAGTCTGAGGCTTAAACTTGTTCAAGGAAATCCAGTTTTCCTTCTTGTAATCATGAGGAGAGATGATTATGTTTTTCTCTTTGCATTTGGGATCATTTTGTTTCTTATTCATCTTTTCCCTAGTGATTTCATTTAATATCTTATCTTCTTCAGTGCACTCAACGCAACTAGGTTTCTGCCTAGGCTTAAGGACTTCATTACCATCATAAAGCACCTTATGAGCATTTCTAGCCTTTTTAATTACCTCTGGATTTGGTTCCTCAACAAGGGGAATGCTATGCTTATCGCTTAAGACACGATGTTTCGTGACCATGTGAGCAGTCTGAATGGTGTTTCCTTGTAAGTACAACTTGTTTTCAAGTTTGTTTTTCAAAGTTTTCAGATTAGAAAAATCTCTCAAGAGTTTTGATTCCTTTGCATTAAATTCTTGCTTAAGCATTTTCACATTTTCTTGAAGTTCTTGTTTTTGCTTAGCTGTTTTAGAAAGTTTTTCTTGCAGGGAATTTAATTCTTGTTTCAATACTTCTTCTCTAAACTTACTTTTTCTAATTACTGTACTTATTTGGACATCCATTTCCTGCTCACGAGTGGTCAACTCAAATTTTGCACGTTGTTCATAAATAGCAACACGTTCCTTATAGGCATTTAGTTCAGAAATTATGGAATCATCAGGAGCACATGCAGTGTATTCATCAAAGACATAGTCATTGTTGACTGCAGAAGATGCATCACTTGGTACAACTTCACTTTCACTTTGTTTTGACGTATTGATCGTATGGGACAATATTGATATTACCCATATTTTCAATATTTGATTCAATAGTTTCAGTTGGTTGTACTTTGTCATGCATCTGTTGCACATCAGCATCATCGTATAGCTTTAATACCTCTGAGATGAGTTTGTCCTTGGATGGGCCAGCTTGTGGTGAAGAAGAGATCTTGGGAGAAACCATTGGAGAGATGCTAGCCATAAAGATTGTGTGCGCAGTAGGTCCATCATCTACATCAGAGTCGTATGCATCACAGTCAGCGACTTGAAAGGCATTCTGATGATTGTGACCTATCTCCTGAATAGGCTGCTCATCCACATCTGCATCATAGGTCTTGGCATTGCCCTCAGCAAGAAACAGCAATTCCTCTTCATCCAACGCAGCACCATTGTCCTGAGCTTGTGCCAGCAACATCTTATCTCTGAAGTAATCAGCATTCTGTGGACGCTTTGGAGATGTGCAGTTCCTTGCAATGTGTCCTTCACCACCACAGTTATAGCATTTGATTGGCTTAGGTTGACCTTGGTTACCATTTCTTCCTCGATTCTGGTTTCCAACATAACCTCTCCCAGCTCCACCTCTTCCCTGATCATACTGTCTTTCCTGAACTGGTTGCACCACGATCCTTCCATCTTTAACAGTGGCTTGATTATGTGGGTTAGATGCAGTTCTGAGGTTGTTGTTGGTTTGTGGGAGAGAATTCATGTTTTGACTAATGAGAAGAGCTAGTTGATTGATGATGTTACCCACGTGTGCATCCGCATCAGCTTGTTTGAACATGGGATCAGGAATGAGTTTGTGATTACCATTCCCCAAAGGTATGACTTGTGATGCTTTGGTTGTGATTCCAATGTTTGAGTAGAAGGCTGTTGAGTCATTAGACGAGCTTGTCTCTCCCTGGTTGGTTTTGAACTGATTGAGAATCAATTTTTCAAACATGGCATGTCTCTCATTCTGAAGGAGGAAGGCATAGAGTTGCTCATAGTTTGTATTCTTCAATCCTTTAGTGAGCTTCACAACTGTGACAAACTTGTGCCATTCGGGATTCATGTTGTTCACAAACTTTGAGTTCAGCTGAATGTTAGGCATAGTCATTCTGATGTTCCTCATGTCATTCACTAACTTATGGAATCTCACATAGTACTCATAGACACTCTCATCTGGTTTCATCTTGAAGTGCTCAAATTCGTCATAGAGTTGGGATTCTCTGTCTTCCATAGTTAATTCTGAACCCGAGAGAAGCATCTTAACATTATCCCAAACTGCCTTAGCATCTGTGTTATGATTGATCAGCTTGTAGATGTCTTTAGGAAGACCTTGAAGAACAATGTTTGAAGCCCTGATATCTGCATCGAATCTCTTTTTCTCCTTATCATCAAGCTCATCATACATCTTAGGTCTGTCCATTCCGTAAACAGGAGTACCATCTTCATTAGTATCAAGTATGTCTCTAGTCGTTTCAACTCGATATGGTCCTTCATCAATGGATTTGAGAATATTGACACCATTTTCCTTTCCAAGGCAATACAATCTGATTCGTTGAGCCCAAGAATCGTAGTCAGTTCTGTCAAGCATGGGTGGACGAGTATCTGAGCCAGCTGCTTGTACATCCTCGGCAACAGTGGAGATGATAGTAGGGACGTTGGTAGACATGTTAACAGATTATACGGGATTTTATAACTCAATGATTAAACCGGGAAATAGATTCTTTCACGGGATTTTACTAAATCAAGAGAAAACCGTAAACAATCACTCAAGTCGCTAGATGATAAAGCTCTAAGTCGCTAGAAACAAATCCACTAAGTCGCTACCAATTAATTCGCTAGACAGCCAAGTCGCTAGAATCCCAAGTCGCTAACAGAAAAACAAGTTGCTAAGAAGTAACTCGCTACGGACCAAGTCGCTAACCAAATTTTGGCAGCAATTCGCTACACAAGTCGCTAGAAACACAAGTCGCTAAAGAGCAACTCGCTACTGACCAAGTCGCTACCACAAGTCGCTACCCGTAGTGGAGATTCCACTACTTGTACTTTAACTCGCTAGATCTAACTCGCTAGCTTTAACACTGTAAGTCGCTACAAAACTGTGAAGCAAGTCGCTACCAAGAAACTATTCCGAGAGCTAAGTCGCTAGCTTGAAAAACCAAATAAACTTCACTTTTCAATCCAAAAACAACCCAACCAAGATGATTCAAGCTTACCAAATGAAAACCTAAACACTTTTGATGATTCTAAACACAAAAGTACCAACAAAATTCAAACTTTAACAAAAGAGATCAACCAAATGATGCAAAAACCACTAAACTTTTTCAAACTCAAAAACCACCTAAAAACCACTATAAATCCAAAGATGTGCAAGATATGATCTAACCATGGCTCTTGATACCAATTGTAAGATATAACTTTTCACATACACATCAAACCATAACACAAAGTAGCATATAGATGGAATTCTAGAGAGAGAAAGTTAGAGGTTTAGGGAACTTAGTGAGAGAAAGTGAAAGATATTATTATGAGCTCCAACTCTCTACCATGGAAGGTAGAGAGTATTTATAGTCTTACATAACTCGCCACACTTTGGGCTGTGGATCAGGCATACAGTGGGTAAAGACCCGTCCGTCCTCCACGGTGTTACTTAACTAAATTACTACTTAACTTAAAAGAACTACGACTACGAGCTTTCTAACGATTACATATACTTGAGGTGACCGACACTTTAATACCGGGAATTTCTAATTCCTAACATTTACGTTGTTTAGTAGTCTATTAGTTAGTTTGTAGCGTAGAATAGTTTAATGTAACACCGTGGAGGAAGGACGGGTCTTTACCCACTGTATGCCTGATCCACAGTCCGACAGGAGGACGTATAAGTTGTAAGTATAAATACCCCTTCCATCCATGGAAGGGGTGGTGCTTCTAATCTAACCTTTCATATTTTGTAAACCAAGTCTCTACCAAGAACACCCATATCTCTACTTTCTATCTCTAAACATGGCATACATGTATTTCCATCATCCAAGACCACCCGAATCATCAAACACAATAATATTATGATCCTACAAATACTCATCATCCATTTGACGATCCATCTAGCGAAAATGCTCAAGAAACTTAGTTTCCTTCCAAATAGGCTCAATCCTTAGATTTCATCTTTTATCATTGTAATGTGATTTTTCTCATGAAATAAAACATTTAACGTTTGATGTCTCGTTTATATAGTTGTTCAAAACTTCTTAGAAAATACTAGCTGTGAAATACGATACCTTGTTCAACTTTTGCATAC
Source organism: Chrysanthemum seticuspe (assembly GCA_019973895.1). Taxonomy (NCBI): domain Eukaryota; kingdom Viridiplantae; phylum Streptophyta; class Magnoliopsida; order Asterales; family Asteraceae; genus Chrysanthemum; species Chrysanthemum seticuspe. Next base: position 242,206,254 of record BPTQ01000001.1, read on the forward strand.
CTTCTGTGAAGGTACTGTTTAGCAGGAGACGGATTCCTCACTTTGCACTAGACGGATCCCTCCACTTAGGGAACCGTGGGATCCGGGAAAACAGAAATGCAGTTGCTAACTTTATACATCAAACCATGTCCTTAGACTACTAAACATAATACCTTAAGACCACTTAAGTCTTCCTCAAGCTCAGTAAGCTTCACACTCACTCATAACTTATTTAGGATCACACTCAAGGTACCTTTTGATTTATCATTTTCACCAAAACTCATCATTCTTCTACTCCTATACTCACACATCATCTCTCACAGGTCAACACATCTAGTTTTATAAATCTCTCAATTTTAGCAAATTGATTTTAGTCATCTCTACCTCAAAATTGGTCAAATACTAGTTTTTCATTTCTTTTAAGGTATTTTCCAAAAGTATCTTAAGTTACTATCTGGTCTCAAGGATCATTTAGCTCTACTTGACACTCTCAAACTTTCTAGTGTCATCTTTGGTCATTCGTTGGTACTCATAAAGTTCTATTTTCTACCATAAAAAGGGAATCATTAGCTACCTTCACTCATTGCCCTTGATCATTTAAGTACTCTTTCATTTAAGACACTTAGGAAGACTGAAACACTCAAGAGGTATAGGTATTAGACCTTACAAACATCATTCTCCTTTCTTAGCTGCTGAGAGCCGAATCCCTAGGATTAGCCTAGACGGATCCCTCATTGGAGGTAACTGTGGGATCCGGGTGACAGATTCATCTAAAATCTAGCTAAAACAATCATTTCAAACTCTCCTTGCTAACTTGAACACTCCATCTTGTTTTAATTGAACTCCTAGATTAGTACAACTCTGAAGTTGACTCTTGCGCATGCAAATCATCACATTCCAAAGGATATTAGTGGCTTAAGTCTTGAATGCACTTGCCCAATGCTACCCCTTATAAACCATCTTGTTAAGACTCCTAAGGTCATCATCTACATCCTCATTCTCAGCATTTAGAAACTCTTATAACCCTAATTCTCTTTTATCATCTCATCATGAGGAAAGCTCCTAGTGGTAACTCATCCACCAAAGGACCACCCAAGAAACTTGCTCGTGTTGTTCACGAAATTTCTTCAACCGAATCATCTCCCGTTAAATCCACAAATGCTAGGATCTCCCCTCCACCTATCAAACCAATCCCTAAAAGTATTGTTCCCACAAAACTACCAATGCCAAACACCACTATACCCCCTAAACCAAACACTCCTATTTCCACTAAACCATCACCCTTAGTCCCTAGAGCCCTATCATTCACCACTCCACTCTCATCACCACACCTCTACAATCTAGAGGACTTGCCTCCTAGGCAATCTCATCCTCCACCATTGCCAACATTCTCAATGGAAAGAATAGAGCAACAAAATCAAGGTGTTGAATCAACACTAGCCCCGGCATCTTCTTCTCCGTCACCCTCAAATAGTCCCTTTTGTATCATGAGGAATCATCAAAGTTAACCACCCGATCACATGGAAGTAGATACCTCTCTACCACCATCCTCATCACATATTCCACCACCACCACCTTTGGTTGAATCACCTTCAAATATACCTCCACATATTCCTCCTTCTTTTGTGGAATCTCAACCAAACCTTCCATCTCAAGACATTTCGTTTCTACCACCACCATTTCCGAGTCATGACAAAGATTGTTATCAATGTCAACATGTTGAAAGCTTGATACATGAAGTACGTGAAGATCAACGTTTCATGTTTTATCACCTCCTCGAACGTTTCGACGAGATCAACAAACCCAAACAACCTTGAGCTTAAGGATTCAAGTGGTGTTCTAGCCTTAAGCTTATCTTTGATAGTTTAGGAATCATATTTCAGGTTTAAATCATTCTATTAGTTTTAGAGATTTGTAGATCATTTCTCGTATGTTTTATTGAACGAAATTACATGTTATATGCCATATTGCCTTGAGAATTTGTTTGATGCCTTAATACATATCTTATTTTGATGTTAACATCACTTGTTACATCACCATTTTTGTCTTAAGTTTTCAGACGGATCCCTCAGTTTTGCCTAGCCAGATCCCTCCTAAGAGGGAACCGTGGGATCCGTGCAACAGAAGACTTGTTTACTACTAACTTGTGTCTTATCTGCAGGAAATTATGCATTATATACTTGCTCTCTAACCTTTATTTTGTGGTTTTTCAATATACACATGAAGACTTTGACACACTTAGCTAGGGGGAGTTTCTTGTCAAAGCAAAACATTGCAAAAATCATTTGCAATATCATAGGATTATATGAAATGATGTCCTCCTTGCAAAATTGCAATCATCAAGGGGGAGCATATTTGTCACAAAGACGAAGCCATTTGCAAACATTTTTGCAATGCACTAGTTTAGTATCTCTTCTTACTTGACGCCCTCACAAAGGGATGAACTCGTCAAGGGGGAGCTAAGTCGAGAATACTTCTCCTCACTTACTCTCTATTTTTCATATTTTTTTCTTTCACATGTTTTTCTTAAAACAAGGTGTTAGTTTCTTTTCAACGCTCTTTTTGTTTCGACAAAAAGGGGGGAGAAGAGAGTAAAAAACTTCAATTCAAACTTTTACGAATTTTAGTTTTTCCTTAAAATAATCTTATGTTTTGTCATCAACAAAAAAGGGGAGATTGTTAATACAAATAAGCCGTGAAAATGTTTATTTATATTTTACGATCTTCTAATGTTTTGTCGATAACAAACGTAAAATCATTTTAACGAAACAAATAAAATACGTAAATGGTTTGAGCCAATAGTTTACTAACACACTTACGTTTTCACATAAAACACTAAACAAGTAATAGTGCTATCATGATTTAGTAATACATATGTACAACAACTAGTGTTTACATATTGGGTAGATATATACATACTTAGTATGTATTATAATGGGTAATATAATGGGTAGAAGTTTAAGTATTTGACCCATTGACTAAATACATTGAATTTAGTTGGGTAAAACCCAAAGTCCATAACCCATACCCATGGAGCATAACCCATAACCCATTGCATGACATCATGCATAAGTAATAATGGGTATTATCCATAACCCATGGAGCTAAGCCATGACCCATGGAGCTAACCCATGACCCATGGACTAGATGCATTGCATCTACTAGATACATTGTATCTACTTGAATACCCATGGTCCAAAGTCTAGGACCCATGACCCATGACCCAAAACCCATGGGCAAAGAGGAGTGTCCCACGGTTCCCCCAGTTTACACTGGACAGATCCCTCAAGTAAGGGATCTGTGGGATCTGTGGAACAGCAGCAATATTTTATCTATAAATAGTGAGCCATTTCTTCATTATAACTCACCTCTTTCACATATATTTTCTCTTTGTGTTGTAAACTCTCTAACCACAGATCCAAGTGATCTTTCTATGTAGTTTTGTGTTTGTGTGATTCTCTAGGTTCCTCTTAAAGGCGAGATCACCACCTCTTGAAGTCGAGCAAGCTCAAGTCCATGGGTTGCCTAGCTTCGTCATCATCAAGACTACTAATGGTATCTTGTTGATAGTTCTTTTCTTTCTCATTAGAAGTATAGTGTCAAAGACATAGGTGAAAGATGTCTAAAGGGTCAAGACGAAGACATTAGTGAAAAGTGTCAAAGAGTCAAAGTAAAGGCATTAGTGAAAGGTGCCGAAAGTCCGTGTTGAAGACATTAGTGAAGGGTGCCTAGAAGTCAAGTCAAAAGACATTGTGAAGGCTTCTCCGGCACAAGGATTTTATTTTGTGTAGTGATTACGAACTCTCAAGTAGGTGACTCGGGGAGTAGAGTAGGGCAAGGAAGGTGTCCTTGTAGCCAAACCACTATAAATACTCGCGTTGTGGTTTTGTGCTTCTTACTCTTTATCTTAACTTTTATTTATCTATACGCTTTTCTATCAACATGCAATACACACGTTCAACTAGATTGACATAAGTCTATCTAAATAGTTTAAAACCAATATTTAATCGGTAAAACTATTCGACCCCCCCCCCCCTTCTAGTTTTCCACAGACTTAACTAACAAACTTAACACTAACAGACTTAATTATGTCTTACCAGACTTAACTATCATACTAACAGAATTAATACTAAACAGACTTAAACAACCTTAAGTTTGTTTTACAAAATATAATTCCCTACAATCCTCCCCTAACTTGATCTTCACTTGTGAACTTCAAGTTCTTTGAACTCTTTGAGGATCTTGGAATTATATTTGAGCTGCATTATAGAATATTCTCCATTGTGTGATCTGTGCAGCAACTAATCTTCAAACTATCAGTATTCCATAATCTTTTCTACAACTATGAGTGTATTTACATCAATTCATAAAAGTTTCACGCTATTCTCATCATATCCAGGTGTGTAAACTCCTGTGAGAGGTGAATCATAGAAAACTTAATGGATTTGATATCTCTTTACCAATCAGCCATTACTATTGGAGTAGCCAATGTTCAGGTGTGTAAGACCATGGTACATTGATAACCATCTGATTTTTAGCAAACCAGCAGCTATCAACGGATTTGATTAGTCTTTACCAAAAGCCGTTTGCTTTTGGACTAGTCATGGTTTTCCACTGCCTTTACCACAAGCTATGAACTTGTGGGCTAGCCAACTCTTCATCAACACAGATATGGTGAGTTGAGCACCATACAATTTTTGGCAAATTGTCTGCCATAAACGGATTTGAGATATCTTTACCAGAGCCTTTTGCTCATGGATTAGTCGTCCTTATGTGGGTGAGACATGGTGGACTGATAACCATTTGTTGTGTTAGTTCTATGCACCTTCACCAAGTGAAACCATCTCAAAAACTATTTATTTTCATATCCACAACTCAATACAGTTTACGAAAATTCTTTCAAACATGTTACCTTATTCTCCTCCTTTTAGCTTCTGTCTTTTCTTCAATCTGATCACATATCCTGGCTAGTAATTGGTTACATATTCTTTGAATGAGATTTTCAATTACCTCAGATTCTTTTTCATATTGAAGCTTTGAAAGTATCATCACTTGAAGCACTTCAGCACATAATGGATATTCCACCTCTGCAAGCATGAATAGATCAACTCCACCTTTTGTGGATAAGTGATGAACATCACACAAATCATAAAACTTCCATGAAACACTGGAATCTTGACATGGAAAATTCCAATAAACATCTGTATGATCTAGTTCATACAATCTTTTAAGTTCTGCCCAAAGTTCTTGCTCTTTCACATCTGACTTTTTAGCAATCTTGAGCTTCTTCTGAACCAAAATCCATAAAGTATCCAAGTCTTGTCGATTACAATACCAGATCTTCAAGATTCTTGTAAACTGCAAACTTTCCATTAAGTCTGATTACCTTCCAAGCTTTTCCAAAATTATCCTTGTAAATCTCCCAATCCACTATTGGATCAAGAATCTGAACCATCACTCTTTTATGGTGTGACTATGTTTTCCTCCCCTGTTTGGAAGAATTTTCCAAATCAATAACATCATGAACAAATTCTTGAGAGTTAAACGACTCATCAAGAAAAACACTCTGCGTGGCCTTCAAGTTTTGGATCTCTTCTTCCAACTCGTTCACCTTAGATCCCAAAAGCAATTTGGTCGATGCAAGATCTTCCTCCAAGATTGAAACTTTGGAAGACAAGGTAGCACATAAGCCATGAAGTCATTAAGCTGCACATCCTGTTGTGGAAACTATGATGACACAAAGAATATTGATGGAAAAGACTGACTCTGGTTTGAAATTCTTATAGGAAAAACCAAGTCGTTATGAATATATATACTGCTAGGGTTTTGAGAATATACACCAGTAAACAATTTTCTTTGGAAAGATTTATCTTTGGAAAAAGAATATGTTTAAAGATTAGAAAGATAATCATCACCCCGTAAAATATGGTAACAAAATTAACGACCAGAAGTAATTACCAGACTTAACTTTGAAGCTACCAGCTTTAACTAACAGATTTAAAAACATATTAAGTCTGCTAACTATCCTTACATACTATACATTTAACCTCCCCTTAAATGTAGCTATGGGTTCATCATACCAATATTAACCCCTAAGAAATTGAACCTAGGTCCATCAAATGCTTTGGTCAACAAGTCAGCCACATTGTTATCTGTATGTATCTTTTCTACCGTGATGAGACCTTTCTCAAAACAATCCCTTATAAAATGGTGCCAAATCTCTATGTGTTTGGTCTTAGAGTGATAGAGTGGGTTCTTAACAATGCATATAGTACTTTCATTATCAATGTTGATTGTGGTGCTCATGAAGTTTAACCCATAATCCAACATCTGATTTTGGATCCAAAGCACTTGTCCAGAGCAATTAGCAGCAGCTACATATTCAGCTTTAGTTGTTGAAGTAGCCATTATTGTCTGATTTTTGCATTGCCAGGAAATAAACCTCCTACCAAGAAATTGACAACCTCCTGTTGTGGATTTCCTGTCCATACTAGCCCCAGCATAATCACTATCAGAAAAAGCTTCCAAGTCAAAGGATGACTCTCTAGGACACCATAAGCTCAACTTGGGTTTGCCCTTAAGATATCTAAAAATCCTCTTCATAGCATGAAGATGTGAAGTCTTTGGAGTAACCTAAAAATGAGAACAAACATACACATCATACATAATATCAGGCCTAGAGGCTGTTAGATACATCAAAGATCCTATCATGGATCTGTACAATCTGACATCCACATCAACAACCTCTTCATCTTTTGTCAATGGCACCTTGGTCTCTATGGGTGTAACAACATACTTCACATTTACAAGATCAAACTTCTTTAACATATCAACAACATACTTGTCTTGTGAAATAAATAGCCCATCTGATTTATGTTTGACTTGCAATCCAAGAAAGAAATTAAGCTCTCCCATAGAACTCATTTGAAATATGCTCTTCATCAATGCCTCAAAATCTTCACACCAAGACCTTCTTGTAGAGCCAAAAATGATATTATCAACATAAACCTACATAAGCATGATATCCTTCTTGTCCCTTTTAATAAACAGGGTCTTGTCAATGGTGCCCCTTCTGTAACCATTCTTCTCAAGGAAAGTGGATAGTGTAGCATACCAAGCTCTGGGAGCTTGATGAAGTCCATACAATGCTTTGATGACTTTATAAACCTTCCTAGGATGAGTAAGATCAATAAAACCAGGAGGTTGAGCAACATAAACCTCCTCATCAATAATGCCATATAGAAATGCACTCTTAACATCCATCTGATAGACTATAAACCCCATATATAATGCATAGGCAAAAAATAACCTGATGGCTTCAATCCTAGCCACAGGAGCAAAAATCTCATCATAGTCTATCCCTTCTTCCTGTCTATACCCTTGGGCTACCAGTCTAGCTTTATTCCTAACAACAACACCCCTTTCATCCCTTTTATTCCTGAAAACTGATAAGGATTTAAAAGGTACCTTTTTGAGGGGTCATTTAAGCCCTTAATTGATCACTTTTGTATCCGTTATTACTTAATTTTGTTCCTTTTCACTTTTTAGGTCTCTTGAAGGCAAATTGCTAGAATGACACTTATTCGGACGAAAAGGCGCGAATATACGAAGAAAATGGCCAAAGTCAAGAATCGAGACACTCAGGCTGCTGGAACTGAAGGGGACGGCGTCAGCGTTTAACTGCGACGCCGTCGCAACATGTTTGGTGACGACTCAGTAGCCAAATTGCTTATTTACAAGTGACGGCATCAGGTTTTAAAAGAGTAGGGCGTCGTAGCTCAGATGGCGTAGATTTGATCCAGACGGCGTCAGAGACTGAAGGCGACGGCGTCACAGGCATAAGGTGACGCCGTCACAATGATAACGTGGCCAAGATGAAACCCTAATGACGGCGACCCGACGACATCACAATTAAAGAGTGACTCCGTCGCAGTTTGTAACACTATATATAGAATCCGAATTTTTTAGTTTTAAAGAGATAGTTTTATGGAGTAAAAACCTAAACCGAACCAAGGCTGTCTTATACAGTATTTTAGGGTTCCATACCCTATTTTACATCAAGATAAGTGTTTTACTTCATTGATTCAATTATGTCTTCAATTGATTGTGTGTATGCTTGCATGTTCTCCATGTCCGGCTAATTTATTTGTGTGTTTGCTTAGGTAATATGAAACCTAGTTACTGAATATTGATTGGTTGTCTCTTATCTTAATTGTGATTGGCCTAGTATTGCGATAGGTCATTCGTTGTGTTATTAATGCTTGATTAATATTTGTTGAACCTTAGCATATAGTTACTAGTGGAATTGTAGGCTAAACATCCAAAGAATACCTTAGAGTTAAGTTTATGAATCATAGAGATTTCGTAGTCATTAACCTTTGGTAGCTTCAAAGATTTAGGGATAAACGCATACCCTACGACCTTAGAAACACAACGCGTTAAGAATAAGGACGTGGCAATTCAACCATCAATAGGAGATAACTAGGGAGTAATAAAACCTAAGTAAACACATTTTTAACTATCATACGAGCACACAACAATAGACATAGACTACCCTTAGCTTAGTTAATTAGATTAGATAATAGTAGAGTAATCGGTAGAAATACCAACCCCCAAATCCAAACCCCGAGATTCGTACCTTTCCATTTTCTAAAAAAACATAAAAAAGATTAAAAAAAAAAATAATATTCCTCAACCCCAACCTTAGCGTAGTAACTTCTTAATAGCATTCCTATTCCCATAGAGAACGATATCAATACCCGTGGCTTACCCTAATACTACACTACAACGATTAGGTTCACTGCCTAGGGTGTTGAAAAACTTGCTCGACGAAAAGGAAGTTCCTTTGACCCTGAACGCGCTGCGTAAGCGTATCAAGTTTTTGACGCCGCTGCCGAGAATAGAATAGCTAGTTAGGAGTCCACCTCGTTTAGGTTTCCTTGCTTGATTCCTATCAAGTAAGATTTTTCTTATTTTTAGCTTCCTCGTAGTCTATCCCCCTTCTTCGTGACCTTTGTTCGTAACCCCATCACTTTTCATTATGGAAGGTGATAACCCACCAAACAATACTTTACCACCAAACAAATACCCACCGCTTGATCCAGCCTTTGCCAACCAACTTCGGGCTCGTATTGTTAGTGAAATTGGAGAGCTTAGGAAACTGAATAGGATAATTGAAAATACACTTGAGGAAGCCCTTAAGGAATCTACTAGCACTTTAGATAGTGATTTGACCTCATGTGATTCGGATGATGACTTAGAAGATGGAGATTATAAGGTGTTAGAAATTATGGAGGATAGTAAGGAGGAAGAGGAACTTAGGGAGTATTTCGATTCATACCCTAAAGGGAAGGAAACCGCCTATCACTATAACGTGGTTAACTTCCCAAGACCACCTTTCGAGCCTCGCATAAGAAGGGATAACCCTAAAAACATCAAGATACCGTGCATGATTGGATACTTATATAGGGATCACACTTACATTGACTATAAGGCACCCATGAATATAATGTCTAGGCTCTACTACAATTGGATCATGAGCAAAAATCTAGGACCTATGAGGGACCCCTTTCGCCCAAGGAAAGAGAGTAACTATGTCGGGATGGTTAAAGGATTGCATGTCTTCGTAGGTAACTTCACATATAGGTGTGATTTCATGATCTTGGAAAATGTTAAGGGCATCATTGATGGGGTTTTAGGGGATGTGATACTTGGGAGACCATTTATAGAGGAATCTAATATGGTTTATGATCAAGAGGAAGGAATAATCGCGTTCTCAAACGGAGCCGAGAGTGTTAAATACATAATGCCCTACAAAAATAAGAAGTTTGAGGGTATTGATGATTTAGATGTGGACAAAATTCCGGCATTTGAAGTAGATTGGAAGAGCAAGGTTCACTACACTGCTTGTCTAGAGTTAGGCCCTGAGTATATTCGTGATGAGAGAAGGGTTAAGGAGATCGAATGGGCCTCTAAGATTAGGACAACGTAGGGGCACGACTTCGAGTCTAGCTACAAGACTCATAAATAAAGAAAAGCGTTTCGTGGGAGGCAACCCATGCTTAATTGTTTGCTTGTTTGTGTCGTGTATCTTTTATTGATTTTTTATTCTCATGTTTAAATTTGTAAAAATGCTTTATTTTGTCTCTAACCTCGTCTTAATTACATATAAAGGTATTTTACATAAGGGATAAGTGTAGGGAGGATTACACACGTTTTCAAAAGAAACGTGAACATGAGAATTTCAATTAATTAAAAGATATACATGTGTGTTTGTACGAGTCAAATGCTTGTATCGAGTCATGATGGATGTTTTTGCAGGAATTTTTCCAGATTTTAAAGATAAAATTTTTCCAGAATTTTTTCCAGAAAATTGCTGACCAGTTTCTGTCAGGATAACCTGACGGCGTCAGGAGGAGTAGAAACAGCTTACTAATTTTTCTCGTTTTCTGAGCTACTTCTAAATTTTTGGAATTTTCCAGGTCTTAATTTTCCAAAAAATCTGTAAACATCTATTCCACAAGCATTATATCCTAGTTTAGTAGAGTCATATATATATTGTTACCGCCGATTTTAAAAGAAGGTTTCGTTTGTTTTCTTCAAGTGTGAAGGTTTAATTTATCAAGAAGAAGATACATAAGATGAGAAGGAGATTTTCACACAAACATTCTTCTTGAAGAAAGATGTAACCTGTTAGGAATTGGAAATTCCATGTTAAAGTGTCGGTCACCCCAATTATAGTCTAGCATATGTTAGCTCGTAGACGTGTCATTATTCACGTTATTTAGCAGTTAATTAGTTAGTTTATATCGTAGTTTAGTTTAGTGTAACACCGTGGAGGAAGGACGGGTCTTTACCCACTGTATGCCTGATCCACAGCCCGACAGGAGGGCGTATCATTTGTAACTATAAATACCCCTTCCATCCTTGGAAGGGGTGGTGCTTTTCATTAATCTAACCTTACATTTGTTTATTTCTCTCTCTAGAAAACACCCTCTCCTCTCTTCATCTCTCTAAAATGGCTATCTTGTTTAATCATAATCCTAGACCACCCGAATCATCTAAACAACATATATATACGATCCTAACAATTGGCATCAGAGCCCAGGTTGTGTTGCATTTGATGATTTATATGGTTTGTTATGGTTCATTGATGCAGTTTGATGTTGTTTATTGATATGTTGTTGCTGCTGTTTTTATGATGTTTCTGTATTGCATCAGCTGGTTTTTGTTACTGGTTATGTTTTTATGATGTTTCTAGTTTTACTGGTTCTGTATTGAAGCTGCTTTTTTATGATGTTTCTGGTCTGCTGCTGGTGTTCTTTAAAGCGACTTGTCTGCTGGTGTACTTAAAAAGTGATTTGTGGTCATTTTCTTATAAACGACTTGTCACAACATTGAAAGCAACTTGTCCTTTTTTGAAAGCGACTTGTACTTTTTTAAAAGCGACTTGTGTCTCCACTGATGCGTTTTGACGCATTGGTTTACTAAGCGACTTATCAAACTAGTCAAAGGTCGAAGCGGTTTGACAAATCTGGTCAAAAGCGATTTGTCTAAACTATTCTACTCAGAAGCGATTTGAGATGAAAAATGCAAGGAAGCGATTTATTGACCAAGAGTGTTGATATCAGTCATGTTGTAAAGCAAAAGAGGTTTAACGAGTTGCATTTGGCTCTAATACGTTTTGATATAAACTACCAACATTGATTCAATATCAGTTAATCAACAATCATCAACATACTACATCATTTCACAAGTCTCATACAAATACAAATCACATTCAAGATCTCATTAATCAAGACCATCTTGTGTCCAAATACTCGAATCATTAATACATGATTTCTATTAATAAAGATATCAGTTTCTTAGTTTTCGTGGCTAAAAGATTTATCATTGACCTTTTCAGATCTTAACAACCTCTAAGTACATCATAGATCATTCTTTCGAAGTACTCACTTCTTTGAATTTATGAAACATAAAAGATAGATGCATAACAATTTCGTTATTATCTATGCTTGGTTTCAATGTGATATTCATAATACAATACTAATTGAATCTCAGAAATCATTCATGTGTGGTGATAGATTTATATCAAGACCACTGAAAAGGGCCATCAACACGATGTGTTCATCACAGATTCGATTTAAGCTTCTTGGAAATATACGAAAAACATAAGACAAAGAATACAACAACTATGTTGTTCCTTCTCTTGGTGTCGTTAACTATTTAAACAAGAAAAGAATTAAAACAAAGCCTACCCGTATCTTTTGAAGACCTTGATGTCGTGTAACAAAAATTAAATCGTGCCATACCTGTGGCGACTCTATGTCCTTCGACTCAAATACTCTCAAACCATCCCTGTGGTGAGGTCACTTTGATTAATTTTCAGAAGTTATATTAGGGTTTGAATGAGATGTGATTTGGTTAAGGTGTACTACAGATATAGTGATGGGGGCAGTTAAAGGATAATACGGATTGATTGATTTTTCTTTCTCCTGTATTTGTGTCATTGAGAGTGTTTTGAAAAGTTTGAGATGGGGGCATATGTTTTTGTATCTAGGGTTACTGATTATGTTTAGGGTTGAAATGGTGTGTTTAGTCGAGTTTTATACCCGTTAAGTTAGGTTTGTTAAAAAGGTTCGGATGTCTTATTCCTCTTTTGAGCCTTAACCGAGTGACACAATATTGGACGGGCTGTGAATGGAGTCTGGGTTGTGTTATATGGGTTTGAGAATTATGAAATCACACTTAGGCGTGGGTTTGTAAATTATGATATTTGGGCTGTGAAATTCACTTAAGCGTGAGACTGAAATCACTACTTAAGATTTGAGTTATGTGAACATTTAAGACTTGAGTCTTAAGTTATTTGAGAACAGTTAGCACATTTAAGAGTACTTGAGTTATTTGAATGATTGGATGGGATTAATGATTTCGATGGATTATGTGATAATTTGTATTAACTTCGGATCTTGGTTTTAATCGTTTGAATAGGATATCCGCAGACTCATACTCTTAACGTAAATTAATGGTGTGAAATGGGCGTTATAATTCGGATATTCTACATGAATTTTTGCCAAGTCTGTGGAAAACCTATATTTTAATAAGAAATTAATTCCGGATGGGCTTTTAATATCGGATGTGCTAATTTTAAAGTGGGCTTTAGGTGGATCCAGTGCAAGTTTTGTATGACAATGAGAATTGTGATAATGAGTTTTGATGGTATGAGGTTTCTGAGACTTCTTGAATTAAGTAACTTGACATAATGAGATTTGTGACTTGATGAGATTTGATCATTAGTTTTGATAATGAGGTTTGGTGTGTGTTGAGACTTGATGATGTAATTCGTTGTGTAATGTGATTGGTACTTTGGTTTATACATTCTCACGAAGGATATTGTGTCTCGGCTTGATTTGATGTTTATACAAAGTTGACTATGGGGTTTGTCTGAGTTCAACATTTGGTATTTGGAATTGAAGTGAGGTTTTCTGGGAGCGTTTACTTATTTCATCCTCTCTCTACCCTTCCGCGAAGATTACTTGTTTGGGCGTTTATTGAGAGTGATAAAAACTTGGCTAATTAGTTACGTTTGTGATTCTTTCTCACTTAACCCACAACGTAACTATCACTTCGGTGTCTCACGCAGTTGAGAATACGTCAAGAGGTTTTGTACATTGGGTGCACCGTTTCTTTTTCACAAGGATTAGGACAAGTTTGAGTAACAGATCTGGGGAATTTTTCTTCATGTTCAAGTATGGTATATCAGGTTTACTTCGCCAAGTGGTCACTGCAATAGCCGACATAATATGTGAAAGATGAGCATACCAAAGTATTTATTAGATGAGATGTGATCAACAATTCTCATGGAATATTCTTCGCTACAAAATTTCAATGATACTTCACAGTCTAAGCAAAATCTTTCAAGAATCTTCAGTGTCAGTCATGATTTTTCAAAATGTTTGCTTATGACAAGAACTTCTCTTGCTAATGGTCGTACACGTTATGATGCTTCCGAAAGTTCGAAACCATCATGGGGGAGAAACGTGTACTTTGATGTGTTACGGTCAACCTCAGAGGGAAGTAGTATATACTACTCTTCTTAGTATGGTTTGTGAAGTTTTCTACATATGGGTAAAGAAGTGTTGAAGAATTCTTGATGATGGAGAATGAACCGCTAATGAACCGCTGCATATTCCCCTAAAACAGATATTCACCAAAACCGAATTTTTCATAACACATTCAAGCTGACATTGTTTACGGTTCTGTCTTGATTTTGTAAAATCCCGCGAAAGAATCTATTTCTCGGTTTAAATCATAGACTTGTAAAATCCTGTGACAATGGAAACATCCTGGTAATAGTAAAGTGCATTTCCAGATCTATCTTACGGTTTATTCTTGGTTTTGTAAAATCCCGCGAAAGAAACTATTTCTCGATTTAAACCATAGAATTGTAAAATCCCGTAATGATGGAACCATCCTGGAGAAAGGAAAGTGTATTTTGGGATCTTATCTGTTGCTAGTACTACGGTTTCTGCTTCTAAGAAGGGTTAAATGGGTGTACTTCATGAATTGAGTGTTTGTTTGGACTGTCCTCATGGCAGTTTGGTTATTACATGGTTTTATGGGGTTATGTGTTTTTAACCATGGTAGGGATGAACCCATTATCATAGTTCACTTAAAACATAAAAGGAGGCTAGATTTGAGCTTTTAACCAGAAGATGTGACAACGAGGTTAATTCACTATTATTTATTTGAGGTTGAAGTGAAATATCACGGGCGAGTGTACTTAGTATCTGAAGGTATCGGGGATGGATGGATGAAGATTCTTCAAGATCCTTGTTCAAGCTTATTATTAAAATCGAAGACTTGGAAATCTAGTTATTGTTGGGTTTCTTTTACCTTTTCTTTTACCACTTGGGGAAATTGGGCTCTTATCACCACAAAATAACTATCACTTTAAGGAGTTACGTTGTAGTGCTCAGTGTCACGTACATTCAATTGTGGATTTTCAAGAGGTGATGTACGTCTTATACTTGATGGTTGGTTGGATGAAGAGTATAGAGTACTTAGAGATTCAATGGTGGATGAATTCTCGGCACCGCTCTTTGTTACATATGTGCAAACTTAAGTCATGAGTTCGGGTTAGTTTACTTTAGGGTCAAATTCATCATATTGGGTTTTCTCCATCAGCTGTCACTAAAAAGAGCCTACTGAATGATAATGAGGTTGATTACAAGTTTGCTAAGAGTAGATGAAAAGAGAGAGATTATGACATTTGAACACAATAGTTCAAGCCTCGTACTCTAAAGAAAAGAAATGTGTACGTTTCAGTGCGCACTATCTTCGAAAGAAGAGAAATCTTCTTATGACGTTTGAACACAACAGTTCAAGCCTTGTTCTCTAAAGAAAAGAAAAGTGTACGTCTCAGTGCGCTTTATCTTTAAGAAGAAGAGAAATCTTCTTATGACGTTTGAACACAACAGTTCAAGCCTCGTTCTCTAAAGAAAAGAAAAGTGTACATCTCAGTGCGCTTTATCTTCAAAAGAAGAGAAATCTTCTCAATTATGACCATTCTGATCAACATGCTTCATGCTTTTTCCATACGCTTTCAATAATCAAGTGAACCGGGCTACCGTTGATTGTTTTCTTATTCCACTTGCTCAATTATAATGACGATGGCGACATCATATGCTACCTTTGAGGGGGAGAAGTGTGAATAGAATGCATTTGGATGATTTTCACTTATTAAATCAAGAATGGCAACTCCGTATGTAATTCTCGAGGGGGAGAAGAAGTGTGAATTTACTGCATGGTTGATTGATATCTGAGAATAAATGGTCAAACGGCTCCAAACTCATGTAAGAACCGAGCTTCTTCTTATCGGGTCATCTTCACATGAAGTTTTCTTCTTAGATCCGTTGGTTGACATCTTCACACGGGCTGATATGATTAATGACAAAGTGCTTCCAGTTGCGGGGCTGATTTCCTTGATGAACATCTTTCTGTTCTTGTTTGATTGGGAGGGATTTGATTTAAGGGGATTTGCTATTTGTAAGTTAACGAGAATGCATTTGGTGAGTTGAAGATGTTAACTTTCTATTCCCCAATTGGACAATCTTGAAGAAGGTCGAGTCTACAGTCTGTTCTACATTTTCTGCTACATGTTAGAAGACTAAAGACGAGTTGCATTTGATTATCAAAAGACTTCTTCTTAATTTGGGTATTTATCAAAAAGATTGTCGATTTAGGGGAGAGCACTAATTGGGGGAGAATGAAATGTCAGATTTAATCCCCAATTAGACTTGCTCACACTGTACTTCAGCAAGTTGATTCTCACAAAGACTTCAAGCGATCTTCTCAAAAGATTTCTAGTACATAAGCTTACAATGTGTTGCTGATTCTGAAGTGTCAAAACCAGCAAGGGGGAAGGAGACACATATCTAAAAGCACAACGAGTACACTTGATGAAGTTAATTCTTCTAAGTGATTGAAGATATCCCGGGAAGACAAATGTCATGACCTCAGAGAAACTCAGTGTTTGACTCGTGGCTTCTAGTGTTGTAATTCCAACTATGTGGGGGAAGAGATGGAAAAGTTAGTTTCTGGGGATAAAAGAGGTACACAAGTATGACATATTCAGGGGAGATAAATGTGTAACATGAGGGAAGTGTTATCAGTTATTCTCTCTTTGGGAATGTGTGTACTTCAGGTTCTTCAACTTCATACATGATCATCAGGGAAGAAAAATGTGAACATTGGGGAGGTGTTTCCATTTGAAAAGAAATATGAGAAGATTCATTCAAGCGTAGGATGATACGTAGCTGATCTATCTTGATGATATAACCCTGAACGGAGAATCTCGATTATCGTTCTTAAAAAAGGAGTAGCGGGATTTATGATAATGGTGTGCTTCTCTGTGCACCTGGCTAAGGCAAGCTTGAAATAGAGCTTCGAATATGCTCATCTAATGGATTTTCGGTTTAGGGGGAAGCTGCCAAAGTCTCTCTTTCTCAAACGCTCATGTTCTATCTTCTATTCTGGAGCCTCAGAAGCTTTGGTGGTGGAAGGTTAAGAGATGACGAATTCTATCTTCTACGACGTGCTGTTCGATATCCTTATCTCGGTACTCGTATCATCATCTTCTTAAACTATATCATCTAAACTATCTCTGTAAATATTTATCAAAAAGAAAATACAAATATATAAAACCAGCAAAACAAAATAGAAAAATATAAAACCATCAAAAATCCATAAAAATTTGAAAAATCAGAAAAATTCCAAAAATATGTTTTCTCAAGACATGTCTTCTGGTATCGATAACATCTACGGTCTTAGAAATGTTATTCAACAACGGCACGCGACCATAGATGAAGTTCGAGCAGAAGGTGTAAATATTTCTTTTCAAAACATGTCACAAACTATGGCTTGCAGTTACTTCAGACTGTAACCCGTTCTTCAAAACTATGGTTTGCTATTATTTCAGATAGCAACCCGCTCTTCAAGGTAGGAAAGTGCTACGCTAAACCGATTTTCAAAAATTCCGTGCTTTATCCTAAAATCATAATGAGGAAAGTATGTCGAAGGACTGTTGTTCCTACACAAATGTTTTTCCTTCTATAAATTCTTCAGAAAAATATTTGTTGTTTTCAAAAATGGTGGTAAATGAGTTGCTTGAAAATCAATCAGATTCAGAGTTTTCGTAAAATTTGAAAACTCAATCAATGACTTCAGTGCTTTTAAACTTTTCAGAAAATAAGTCATTGATTGAGGGGGAGAATGTTTTCAAATCTATATCATCTAACGGGCTTATCTAATTATCCTATATACTTAAATGTAAAACATGTTAACCTACGTTGAAGGACTAGGTGCCTGGGATATGATTGTTAGGATTAGATTATTAGAGTTTGTTAAACACATTATTCTCATGCTTTACATGATCTGATTGATATGTTGAATTGACTTTTCTTAGTCGATTGCTGTTTGGGTGATGTCGACCACCATATATCTGTTTGTATGTCCACTAACGTATGCAGATATCATGGTTCATAAGAATGTTCCCGATCCGGATCCTACAAAAGAAGATGATTGGATGCCGAAAGGAAAGGGCAACTATTTCTTGAGTCGACAAATGAAGAAACGGAGCTTAATTAGATCTCTCCATGGATAGTTGGCACGATAGATGCAACTTCAGAGGTCTCACTGCATCAGCAGATGGTTTTCTTCCAACCTTCAGCAACAACAACAAAAGCAGCTCAACCACCTAACGTATTTTTGTGCAGGGACAAGTAGTGAATAATACCCTTTTTCAACAAATTTGATAAAACATTATTTTGAAAATGGAAAATATTGTTTTAAAAATAAATTAGACTTAAATCTTGGAAATCACCGGACTTCATTTTATCAAAACTTAAGTCATTCAATCATAGACTACGGTCGTCGATTGAGGGGGAGAATGATTTAAAATAAAATATTTTCAAACGATATTTCTTCATAAAAGTCCATTTGTACGTAATAAAGTGGTGATCTAAAGATTTAATGTTATGTCATGGTATGATTTTCTGTAAAACTCTAAGATCTTTCAAAATGAATTTTTTTTTCTATTCTTGTTTGATTGTGAAATTGTTTTATTTTACTTAAAGATCTTTTAAAAACGATCATACCTGACACTAACAATCTTTAATGTCGAAAAATTGATCCTTATCAATCATTTTTCAAAAATTAAATCTTGCTACGTCTTTCCCCAAAATTTTCTAAATGATTTAAATCAATTGGGATCACAAATCTCAATTGGTTTGAAATTTTCGATCGGGGGAGAGATCGTGATTTAAATCTCAAATCGGTTTTAAAAGGGTGATTGTTTCAAAAGCACTCCTTCCTTCATGTGCCAAACGATTTTAAATACATAATGCACATGATTGTGGAGGAGCATTTAACCAAAAACCAGAAGAGTATTTAAACAAGACCACATATTCTCCCATGTTTTCCAAACCTTATTAAATCACTTGGGATCCAAAATCTCAAAGAGTTTGATATTTTTGATCGGGGGAGAATTTGTGATTTAATATGAAATTTGATAAAAGATGATCGTTTTGATTCAAAGTGCAAGTTCTCTCTAATATGTGTTGTACTCTTTCGTATATCGATGCACATATTGAGGGGGAACGAATGGTTTCTATTGGCAATCGTGAAAAGTACTTCAAAAACCTCTTGCCTCTATGTGCAAAATGATTTTCAAATATCCAATGCACATATTGAGGGGGAGAATTTACCAAGAAAATCAAAAGGCTTTTTCTATGGAAATTGTGATAAAGAAATTATTTCAAAAGAACTCTTGCCTCCATGTGCCAAACAATTTCAAAATCATATGCACATGTTGAGGGGGAGCATTTCTAAATGATCAAAACAATTAAGGTACAAAATGCTTTGTATCACAAGTATCTTGATTATTTTTCCAAATGATTTTTCAATTGGTTTCATGAAGGAAAGAACAATAATGAAAGACCGACCAATTTACTTTATGCATGGTGTTATAAGGATGGTTAGGTTAGGTATTCGTTCCCACGATCCCGCAAGAACCGAAGGGATCTACCCAGGGACAATCCACTAGATAGTGTAGAGTCCTTAGGTATGATGGAAAAAGGAGAAAAATGAAAATATGGGAAGAGTGCCGACTGAGACAGAGCTAGAACTGGAATAAAACCAACAAGATTCTAGTAATGAAGTCTTGGTAAGCACTGAAGGGGTTGAAGAATGAAAAAGAAATGAATGTGAAAAGGGTGAAAAGAAATAGCCCTCCAACAATTCAACCTTAGGGCAGAAATAGGGTTCAATACATATGCTACAGGTGTCTACTAAGGTAACACTGGCATTGAAGACAAGATGTCATGGACCCAGTGACGCACTGCACCTAACTTCCCAAGCTACTCAAGTTCCTCTTAAAAGGACTTGTTTTATTCTCACGGGGAACCTACATAATCTATCGACTTTTTCTTAGAGATTGTTGATATTGAAGAAGGAGACCCTCTTCCTAGTCTCCGGCATAGGAAACCAAAATGCACAATTGAGTATAGAGCCAAGAGATCATCCACAAAATCTGTTGGGAATAATCCGTTACCACGGATAGTTGTGGTTTACACTGCTTGAATTAACACTAGCAGTGGAAACATATTCCCACTGCCAGTACTTTGTTACCACTGCTATCAGTTTATGTTTAGTTAAACGCGTCTAGATAAGTATATAATAGATCTTGTGTATATTCTATTATGTTAGCTTTATACTTATCTTGTAAAGGACTCCTTGTTGTATAAAAGGAGGTCCTAGGTCATTGTCTTAGGTACTAGTTTACGTATTACTCACAAGAGCTTCAAGGTGTAACCCTAGTGATAAGCTAAGATCACTCGTATTATTCATCAATAATATTGGAGCTTAAGTTTTGTGTTTAATCTGTGTTTACTTACAATACATCATATAATTCGTCTTCTAAGTATTACTAAGTAAATTCTGCGTGCTTAATAATATCATACAAAATATCATTGACACAAGGAGTGTGTCCAGATCCATCAAGTGGTATCAGAGCAAAGTTCTGATATTTTGTTTTAGAAGATCCAAGGAATTAGCTTAACCTACTCACTCAATTCAATGGAGATGGAAAACAACCAATCAAACTCTTCTACACCAAGGCTACCTAAGCTCAAACTTAATGAGTTTGAGATGTGGAGGATACTGATAGAGCAATACTTTCTCATTCAGGACTATGCTCTATGGGAGATCATTAAAACTGGTGATTCTTTCAAGCCTGTGACTAGTACTGTGAAGGTTGGTGACACAGATGTTGTGAAAGTTTCTGTGCCTGAATCTAATATTGAAAAGGCTTGCAAGAAGAATGATCTTAAAGCTAGAAGTTTGTTGCTGATGACTCTTCCTAGAGATCAGATCATTACTTTTAGCAAATACACAACTGCAAAGGAACTGTTTGAAAAGATCTGCTCAGTGTTTGGTGGTAATGATGCTACAAAGAAGACACAAAAGACATTATTGAAGCAAAGCTATGAAAATTTCTCTGCTTCAAGCAATGACTCACTTGATAGCATCTTCACCAAACTCCAGAAGATTGTTACACAACTGACTGTTCTTGGCATTGAGGTAGAAAAGGAAGACCTCAATTTGAAGTTTCTAAGAAGTTTGCCTTCATAGTTTCAAACCAATGTTACTGTCTGGGAAAACAAATCAGACATAGAAACAATGAAGCTCAATGACCTTTACAACAACTTCAAACTTATTGAGCAAAGGTTAAAGAAGGCAGGGAAACTTGGCACAAGCTCTAGTAGCTTGGCATTGTTGTCAACCTCTGTTGACAGTGATGACACTGAAGATGACAGTGATGATGAAGTTGCCATTGCTGGTTCTAAAGTTTCCACTGGTAATGTAAATGTTACCACTGCAGGTTCAAAGAAGAAGGTTGCTAGTATTGGAGATCCTACCTTTTACGCTTTCATATCCACACAAGTTGATGGCTCTGTCTTAACTCATGAAGACATAGAACAAATTGATGAAGATGACTTGGAGGAGATGGATATTAAATGGCAGATAGCTCTTCTTAGCATGAGGGCTAGGAAATTCTACAAGAAAACTGGCAAGCCTATTCACATCAATGGTGATGAAACTGCAGGCTTTGATAAGAAGAAAGTGGAGTGCTTTAACTGCCACAAGTTTGGACACTTTGCTAGAGAGTGCAGAAGACCAAAGACCAAAGACCAAGGACAACAGGTCTACTTGGTACAAGCAAAAGAAGGGACCAACTGTGGAAGAACCAAAGGCAATGCTTGCTATTGATGGTGTAAGCTATGATTGGAGTTTCATGGCTGATGAACAAGAAGAAGAACATTCTGATGCTGCTCTTGTTGCTACTGAATTTGTTCTCATGGCTTTCTCTGACTCTGAGGTACAAAACTTTGATAGTTGTTCTAAAACATGTAGGGCTGCTAAAGAAGTTGAAAGGCTTAATGATCTATATTCTACTGAAAGACAAGAGTTATATACTGCTAATTATACTGTGTCTAATCTTAGAAGAGCTATGGCAGTGTTAGAAAAGCAAATAGAGCACTATCAGGCAAATGAGTCAAAATATAATGATGATATGATTCTTCTTAGAAGAGAGGTAGAACATACAACTGCTGTGAATGAAGCATACCAAAAAGAGCTTGAAAAACTTCAAAAGAAAATTGAAAATGTCAATTTAACTTTAGATACATGTTATCATCAGTCTAAGTCAATTGATAAAATTTGGAATGCTCAAATATATAATAAAGCTAAGTCTGGTATGGGGTATAATACCGTGCCTCCACCACTAAGGGGTGTTCATTCACCTCCAGGTATAGACTTAGCTCATACAGGCTTAGAAGATTTTAAGGATCTTGAAATAGAATATGGTCCTTTAAAGGACACAGTGGTGAA
This sequence comes from Chrysanthemum seticuspe, assembly GCA_019973895.1. Classification (NCBI taxonomy): domain Eukaryota; kingdom Viridiplantae; phylum Streptophyta; class Magnoliopsida; order Asterales; family Asteraceae; genus Chrysanthemum; species Chrysanthemum seticuspe. The sequence continues at coordinate 242,228,682 of BPTQ01000001.1, forward strand.
AAGTGAGGAAGAGATTAAGCTTGATAATGATGTTTTTTAGAGTGCTAGTGACTCATCTGTTGTTGATGAGAATGTTAAAAAGAATGTAGAATCTTCTATCTCAAAAGTTGTTAATACTGTTACAGAGGAACCTAGGAAACCAGTTAATAAACCTAGACCAACTGTAAGGTATGCTGAGATGTATAGGAACAAGCCTTCAGCTCCTAGGGGTAACCAGAGGAGTTGGAATCATGTCAAATCTTAACAACTAAGTAGTGATTTTGTAATGTACAATAAGGCATGCTATATTTGTGGTAGTTTTGATCATTTACATGCTTATTGTGACTATCATGTTGGGAGAAGGGAAGTCCATGGGAATAAAAGGGTGGAGACTAACAGGTTTCAAAATAATGTACACCCTAATTCACATTGCAAAATGGTCCCAAGAGCAGTTCAACTTAGAAGTGGCCTCAAAACTTTTGCCACTGTAAAAACTGTTAATACTGCTCACCCTAAGTCACCTGTTAAAAGTGCAAACTTCAAAACAACTTTTGCAAAATCTGCACAAACAGGGAAAGGAACCTTTCAAGCTAAAAAGGTTAATTATAACCAACAGTGGGTGCCTAAAAAGAAACCAGCAGTTTCCACTGCTCATTCAAAAGTTTCCACTGCAAGGGTTTTGAACAAGAAAAGGGGGGACATGGGCAATGCTGTGAAGGCCTCGGCACGTTGGGAATGGAAACCTAAAGGAAATACCTCTACAACCAATCCCAATGGTGTATCAATGACCTTTGATAGATTTAACTATATTGATTCATGAAGCAGATCCAAGTCAATCATGGCTTGGGTCCCCAAAAGAAACTAACTCTTTACTCTTATGTGCAGGAACATCCAAGGACAAAAAGATCAGATCAAGGATATACAGATAGTGGGTGTTCAAGGCACATAACTGGCAACAAGTCCTATCTTTCTAATTTTGAGCATAATGATGGAATGTATGTCAGTTTTGATAATGAAGTTGGTGGAACAAAATGTGTGATGCAGGAACACTAAAGATAAAGGAAAACATGGATTATTATTATTATTTTACAAAGTTGCATTTTAAGTGCAGCAGTTACATCCATGGAATTCTGATTACAAGCATCACTACATCAACTGAAAACAACTACCAACAACCTACCCCAAACACAAGCTTCCTAACCCATTCCATACCTACCCATTGTCACACCCCCAATTTACCTGTTTTGCAGCGGAATGGAATTCCTGGGGGCAATGACTGTCATAGCACCACATCACAGTTATATTGAACGACCTAAAGTGTCGTTTTAAAAACACATCGTTGGATATTTCATAAAACATAATCAGAGTACAACATCGGTCCCAAAAGGTTTAACAAGTTTGCCAAAATACAAATATGTTACAATCCAAACGATGTTTTGAAATAACCATAATGTACATAATGTAAGTCGACGCCGCGACTCAAAATATGGGTCCCTAACCATGTCATGATGAACGTGCCTCAGTTACCTGAAAATACATTGCTAAAAACGTCAACAATAATGTTGGTGAGAAATCATAGGTTTATGTAAACATTTTATACGACTACACAAGTATAGAATATGCATGACAATCCAGTCACGTAAAAATAATGTTACAATTGCCTTAAGCCCATGACCCCGAAACTAGACTGTTCAATAATGTATGCCCCTCCACAGAGTGTTTGCCAGACAACTCTGTAATGAAATCAAATGAAATGCATCCGTTCACCTGGTTGGGATTCACCAACCCGGATGGAGGCGTCACCCTCGATAGATCTATCCACTCATCCTCGCTTCAATGATTAACGGTTCATGGTTCAGGAAATGGGGACTTTCAAATTGGCATATGTGGTAACTTAAGCAATGTAATGAATTTAACATACTTGGTATCGTACAAAAAAAAAATGTAGTGCAATGTATTCTCCCCCGTGGGTTTGAAAATAATCAAAAGCATGTAAAAACGGGGCTATGAAAACTCACTTGGATAAACTGGAAATAACGGCAATAGTGAGTACACCGAGGTTTATAATGATGCGTCAACCGGGACCTATTATCAATGATATGATATGTCATGAATTGCAATGTAATGTTATGCATGCACTACGTATGTAATTTATACCATTTACGGGTTTTTGAAAATATTACTCGTGGTCGAAAAATACTCTTTTGACGTCTTAACCCTTCAAAAATCACTTTACATGTTTTTACGTCAAAATGTCATCCTACAATGGTTTTATAATGATTTTTGGTGAAATTACCATTTTTCGTCGCAAAACAATGTCGTCGGAAAGCTCATGAAATCAACAAAAATGACTCCGGAAAAGTAGTCGTAAAATAGTGTACGTCGATCGTTAGAGAACGAACTCGACGGTTTTGGAAAGTTTGAATCGATATCTAAAAGTTTCAGTTCAGGAGTTTTCGTCCAAAAGGTCTCGATCATAAAGATATTAAAGGCTAAAGATGGTGGTTTTTGCTAATTGCGTGCAGAAAATAAGTTTCGGCCAACTTTGAACATCCGTGAATAATTCACTAAAACTCCGCTTGACAAACGGCTTTTTGATTTGAAAAATATAGCCGATGAACTTGATTTTACTAGAAGACACTTTGCTATAAAAAGTTTTGCATCATGGTTAAAAACTGCCGCAAACATGGACGATAGAGCTAATGAAAAACTTGTTACGTCAAAAATAATATAATTTTCAGAAAATAATACTTACGGCAACTTTATGAAAACGGCCATATATTTGTCGTTTTAAATCCGTTTTCTACGTAAAATATGTCCTTAGCTTCGTATCGAAGTAAACTAATATATTTTTGACTAGTCGAAATAATTTGTGAAGCTTAAGGCTCGTTTTTGACCCGAAATATATAAAAACTGCATGCTGTCAATTTCAGAAAATAATACGTGTCGGTGTCAAACTTTAAAAATTCACCACGGCTTCGTTATAACTCCGTTTTTATCCGTTCAAAAGGCCACGGATTCGTTTTAAAGTATATTTTCTAAAAATCAAGGCCAAAGGGTCGTACCATCCACTGATTTTTCCAGAAATTCGATTTAAGGACAGAATACAAAATATAGTTTACGAAAATAGTTTTTCTCGGACAAAACCTATTCTAATCCCTTCAAATCAACTCCAAAACTAATCTAATCCTACCATACACCTTCTTAGGGTGTCATGGGTTCCTAATCACCATCAAGACCAAAGATTAACTTGGGAATAATTATAGGATGACTAATATGTATATAAAACCTTAAAATCAAGAATAAATGGTATAAACTCCATAACATGCTTAAAAGCTTCAAAAATGAAAAGGAACATATAAAAATGAAGAGGAAACATAAGGATGATAAAAACATGCTTACTAGGGATATGAAGAGGTGTAGGTAACAAGGTTAACCTAAATACTCTAGATTTTTATTTCAAAATCTTAGAAGAGTATACACTAGATTGTTATTAACTTGTGCTTGAAAAATCTTGTTGATCCCTTGAAAACCACTATGTTGGCCGGTTTTTGGACTCAAGAAGAAAGGAGAGAAACTTGATAATAATAGGTGAAAGATTTTTGTGAAATGAATGAGTAAAAATATGTCAAGTAAGACTTTTAGTAGTGTATAGAAGTATACAATCAACCACCTTGCCACATTAAATGCACCCCTTCCCCCTTGGTCGGCCAAGGGGGGGGGGGGAATGTAGATATTATGTTTTTTTTTTTTTTATCTATTACTTGTATAAAATTTGTAGAATTGTAAAGGCAAGTGTAAGTTAAATAAATCTTGTAAGGTAAAATGGTAGAATTTAGGTACAAGTAAGTTTTCAATAGGTTAAAATAGATTGTAATGATATAATAAAAATTGTAAAAATACTTTCCTCGTGAAAATCGGGTGATAAAATAATTATCGTAAAATTTTAAGAAAACGACGTAATAATTTAATTATTAACGATTAAGGTACCAAATAAATTTGAAACACTAGGAAAACTAAAAATATAGTTTTTATAAACTAAATGAAAGTTTAAAAATACCTCGGGATCATTTTTGAAAATAACGGTTTAAATAATAAAAATAAAAACTCACGCGATAAAATTTATTAAATAAAAATTACGCGTAACATATGAAATGAAATGTCGTGCATGAATCAATGAGATGCACATGATGTCAATGAAATGTAGACTACTCATAGTCCATATGAAATGTACGTGAATGTCATGATCATGAATTCGCCGCTAAACCTCCAAGGTTACGCGAATTTGAAACAAGTAAACCAAGTTTACTAAAATGTTGGAATAATGAAACGTGAATGGTGTCGAGAAATGACCTGAAAATACGGATTGTCACATTCGCCCATCCAAAAAGGAATTCAGTCCCTGAATTCAAACGTTGTTAGGTGAAACGGTGTCGGCGAAAAGATGTGGATACTTGCGTCGCATCTGGTCTTCCCGTTCCCAAGTAAACTCAGGACCTCGACGAGAATTCCAACGAACTTTAACAATAGGAATACGACTCTGTTTCAACTGCTTGACCTCGCGGTCCATGATTTCTACAGGTTCTTCCACAAAGTTGAGTTTGTCGTCAATATGAACTTCGTCCAATGGAATAACGAGCGATTCGTCTGAAAGACACTTCTTCAAGTTTGAAACATGAAACGTGTTGTGCACATGACTAAGTTCTGACGGAAGATCAAGACGATAAGCTACCGGACCAACTCGGCTCAAAATCTTGAATGGTCCAATGTATCTCGGGTTTAACTTCCCACGCTTTCCAAAACGTACTACGCCCTTCCAAGGCGATACCTTCAACATAACTTTGTCACCCACTTGAAATTCCAAATCCTTGCGTCTAACATCCGCATAACTTTTCTGTCGACTCCTGGCAGTTCTAAGTCGATCACGAATTTGAACAATCTTCTCAGTGGTTTCCCGTACCATTTCTGGACCGGTAAGTTGTGCGTCTCCGACTTCGGCCCAACAAACAGGTGATCGGCACTTACGACCATAGAGTGCCTCGAATGGTGCCATCTTGATACTGGTGTGATAACTATTATTGTACGAGAATTCAATCAATGGCAAATGGTTAGCCCAACCATTTCCAAAATCAATCACACATGCTCTCAGCATGTCTTCTAATGTTTGAATGGTCCTTTCACTTTGACCATCGGTTTGTGGGTGATATGCTGTGCTCATCTCTAATCTTGTTCCGAATGAATCTTGCAATGAATTCCAGAAGTTTGAAGTGAATCGACTATCTCTGTCGGAAATGATAGAAATTGGTGCTCCGTGCCTCGAGACTATTTCCTTGACATAAAGTCTAGTGAGTTGTTCCATGGAATAAGTCTCTCTAATCGGTATGAAATGAGCTGACTTGGTAAGGCGATCAACAATTACCCAAATAGCATCGTAACCTCCCGATGTCTTAGGAAGTTTCGTAACAAAGTCCATTGTAATACGTTCCCATTTCCATTGAGGAATTTCTGGTTGTTGGAGCAATCCTGACGGCTTCTGGTATTCGACTTTTACCTTAGCACAGGTAAGACATTTGCTAACGTATGTGGCAATCTCCGCTTTCATGTTCGGCCACCAATAAAGCTTCTTAAGATCTTGATACATCTTATCCGATCCTGGATGAATAGAATACTTTGACTTATGCGACTCATGCATAATCAATTCTCGTATTCCGCCAAACAATGGAACCCACATTCTATCCTTGAAACATAGTACTCCATCTGCTCTCTTCACAAAACCATTTGCGCTTTCGGGCATACCATAAAGCTTTTCACTTGGTCGGTTTTCCTCCTTAAGTGCTTCAACTTGTGCTTCACGGATTTTCGATGGTAAAGGAGAAATAATTGTCATTCCCAATGAACGAACTCTTAAAGGTTTAGGCCTCTCTTTCCGACTAAGAGCATCAGCCACAACATTGGCTTTTCCCGGGTGATACTTGATTTCACAATCATAGTCGCTGAGTAACTCCAACCAACGACGTTGCCTCATATTGAGCTCCTTTTGATCAAGAATATATTGCAAACTCTTGTGGTCGGTAAACACTGTACACTTTGTACCATAGAGGTAGTGTCTCCAAATCTTGAGAGCAAAAACCACGGCTCCTAACTCGAGATCATGAGTTGTGTAATTCTTCTCATGCGTCTTAAGTTGTCGAGAAGCATACGCAATCACCTTCTCATTTTGCATTAAAACAGCCCCAAGTCCTTTATGCGAAGCGTCACAATATACAACAAAGTTCTCAATGCCCTCGGGTAGTGCCAAAATCGGCGCACTGCAAAGCTTTTGCTTCAACAACTGAAAAGCAGTTTCTTGTTTCTTTCCCCACTCGTACTTCTTGTTTTTCTGCGTCAACTTGGTCAAAGGTCTCGCTATCTTCGAAAAACCTTCGATGAACCTTCGGTAATACCCGGCTAGTCCTAGAAATTGTCGAATTTCCGTAGGATTCGTTGGAATAGCCCAATCTTTCACGGCTCCAATCTTTGCGGGATCAACTTGTAGTCCTTGACTATCAATGATATGACCAAGAAATTGCACTTTGTGGTTCCAAAAATCACACTTCGAAAACTTAGCATACAACTTCTCATTTTTAAGTAGCCTTAAAATCGTCCTTAAGTGCTCTTCGTGCTCTTCTTTGCTCTTGGAGTAGATCAATATGTCGTCGATGAACACAATCACAAACTTGTCCAAATACGGCTTACAAACTCTATTCATAAGATCCATGAATACCGCCGGTGCATTAGTCAATCCAAACGGCATCACTTGAAACTCGTAATGACCGTAACGTGTTCTAAACGCAGTCTTAGGAATATCCTCTTCCCGAACTCGAAGCTGATGATAACCCGAACGAAGATCAATCTTGGAATAAATACTAGAACCTTGCAGCTGATCGAACAAATCGTCAATTCTGGGGAGTGGATAACGATTCTTCACCGTTAACTTGTTCAACTCACGATAATCTATGCACCTTCGGAAGGATCCATCCTTCTTCTTCACAAACAAAACCGGTGCTCCCCAAGGAGAGGAACTCGGCCTAATGAATCCTTTGTCTAGTAGCTCTTGCAATTGATTAGACAACTCCTGCATTTCGGATGGTGCTAAACGGTACGGTGCTCGTGCAATCGGTGCAGCTCCGGGCACTAAGTCAATTTGAAACTCTACTTGACGTGCCGGTGGAAGTCCCGGTAAATCCTCGGGAAATACCTCAGAAAACTCACGGACAATAGGAACATCTTCAAGTCGCTTCTCCTCCGACTTTTTCTCCGTTACATGAGCTAAGAAAGCAAGACAACCTTTCTTAATGTACTTCTCCGTTTTGATACTCGATATGATACTAATTCTCGTTCCACTTCGTTCCCCACGAATAATCAAAGTTTCGCCATTGTAGGGAAGATGAACAACTTTCTCATCACAAATGATCTTTGCGCGATGCTTAGATAACCAATCCATGCCTATGACGACGTCAAAACTACCAAGCTCTACGGGCATGAGGTCTATGTTGAAAGGATGATTAAGAAAATTGAATGTGCAACCGCGAACAATGGTGTTGGTGCTAACTAAATTACCATTAGCTAATTCGACAATGTATGATGTATCTAAGGTGGTTGGTTTAATGTTGAGCAAAGGTGCAAATGCATTGGACACAAAACTTTTGTCGGCACCCGAATCAAATAAAACTGAAGCGTAACGATTATTAAGAAGGAACGTACCCGTTATGACATTCGGGTCCTCCCTATCTTCTCCGCCTCCAATAACATAAACCCTTCCTTGAGCCATACCTCCTTGATTCGGATTTGCTTGATTCTTTCCCTTCTTACAATCCCTCTTGTAGTGTCCAATTTCCCCGCAACCATAACATGTAACTGGTGGTGCATTGCAATCCCTAGTACGGTGACCAACTTTCTTGCACTTCTCACACGGATCAGGACATCGACCCGGATTGTGGTGACTCAAACACTTATTACACTTCGGCAAAACACCCGAATAACCTTTTCCTTCTTTTTGACCCGCGGCATAAACCTTAGCAACTTCTTGCCTCTTGGGCGGTTGTTGAGTAGCATTCCTACCCCTGTTGTCCCACTTGCGTTTGTTGTTGTTGCTATTATTGTTGTTGTAGTTGCCTCGGTTGTTGTTGTTGAAACGGTTGTTGGGATTGTTGTTGTAGTTTCGGTTGGTGGTGATGTTCTTGCCTCGCTTCACCACTTGTGCCATCAATTTCTGAGTAACTCGAATAGCTTCTTCAATTGATTGTGGATCGAATGAAGTCACATCTCCTTGAATCACTTCGGGAAGTCCTCCAGTAAAAGCCTCTAGCAACTTTTCATTATCAGAAACCATCGACGGGCATAATGCAGCTAATTCCTGGAATCTTCGAATGTACGTGTCAATGTCATAACCAACAGTGACCAATTCATAGAACTCCGTTTCTAACTTTTTGATTTCTGTTCGAGGACAAAACTTCTTAGTCACCAAGCTCTTAAATTCCACCCACGTAAGCTTAAAAGCATTCTCCATACCAATCGGTTGCGCGTATGAATTCCACCATGATAACGCTCCATCGAGCAAAGTGCTTGTAGCATACTTAACCTTACTGTCATCCGGACAGTTACAAAGCAAAAATACCGATTCCAACTTTTCAAACCATCGAATCATTGCAGTTGCTCCCTCGGTACCTCGGAACTTAGTGGGTTCACCACTTTTGAAATCTTTGTACGAGCATTTCTTAACCCCAGATCCTCCGGCATTACCAGTTGCAGTAGCAAGCCTCGCGGCTTCAGCAGCAGCTACTGTTTCCCGTTCAACTCTCAAGGCATTAGCAATGCTATCGTTTACTAACTTCTGAATTGCGGCTTGGGTCATTTCAACTGTTGCTTTCTTAGGCGCCATAATTCTTCAAAATCACAAGATGAAACAATCATGAGAACTCGTAAGTAGAAACAACCATCATACAAATATATCCACAACCACAACATGCACAAAGATAAATGGAATCACAACGGAACAATAACGAAATATCACAATATAATCACAACACACGTGAATAATATACATGAAAATTTCGGCCTACATGGACCGATATCATAGATAATAATAACCATTCCTACATAGTAGAGTCACTACTTGATACATTTGTTTGTACAACAACCAAAATACAACAAGTTCTTTAAACTACGTCACACACCTTGTGACTAGGATACTAATGGTCAAAACTATACAATGACAAAGGTCTACATAAGGCACCTCATGGTGCTCCGCCTGCCCTATCCTGAAGATCACGAACCTGCATAACCAAACTATCAACCAAACTCCTCATCTCATCCAGCTGACCCTGCAATGAAACAATACGCTCATGGGCTGAAGATAACTCCTGTGACTGGCTCAGTAAACCATCCCGTGCCATATCAGCCCTGTCAAACAGCTCAGGCATCTCCTGCCTCAACTCTGTGATGTGCTCCCTATCCTCAACCTGTCTATGCTGGAGACTCTGAAAATCTAAATCAATGCAAACCCTGCCTAATATCAAACCCTCAACCTCCTCGGCTATGGGCTCAATCCTATCAACCGACAACTCCCCCAGCTGTCGAGTCAAACTATCAATCTGTAACTGCTGTGCATCGATACGGGCACCTAATGCCGCTGTAGAAGGCTGACGTGCAGCAGCTGCCCTAGAACTCTCGCCTATCTCAAATCTAGCGGGCGGCTCAGGCTCAGTCGACGGTGGTGTAGGGATATCGAAACGTGCACGCTTTTTGGGCGGCAAGTCCGATGCGGGTGCAGGATCTCTAAGAAAATATGACGATGATGGTGATGATGATACTGGCAGTGGTGCTGGTGGTGGTGATGGTGCGAGCAAAGGGTTATGAACTGGGCTAACGTGAGGTGTGGGTGCGACTTCACCCTCCTCGAAGGGTTCGGTCTCAGTGTCGGTCATGATCAGTGGGAAGGCTGCAGTAGAACCGATAGAAGATACAACCTCAGTGGAATGTGATGGATCATCATCCGATGATATGGTAATAGGGTGAGAATCTGAAGACATGTCTGTGACAACCGATATGAAATAAAAGTAAATAATCTCGAACAAAGTGTAAGTGAATCCGCATGATAACAATGAACATGTACTATGATGAAATGATGAGATGCTATGATAATGTAGCTATAGTCTAGGGTCAATGATGCAACCTAGTTCTCTATAACTGTAGCTCTGGTACCAATCTGTCACACCCCCAATTTACCTGTTTTGCAGCGGAATGGAATTCCTGGGGGCAATGACTGTCATAGCACCACATCACAGTTATATTGAACGACCTAAAGTGTCGTTTTAAAAACACATCGTTGGATATTTCATAAAACATAATCAGAGTACAACATCGGTCCCAAAAGGTTTAACAAGTTTGCCAAAATACAAATATGTTACAATCCAAACGATGTTTTGAAATAACCATAATGTACATAATGTAAGTCGACGCCGCGACTCAAAATATGGGTCCCTAACCATGTCATGATGAACGTGCCTCAGTTACCTGAAAATACATTGCTAAAAACGTCAACAATAATGTTGGTGAGAAATCATAGGTTTATGTAAACATTTTATACGACTACACAAGTATAGAATATGCATGACAATCCAGTCACGTAAAAATAATGTTACAATTGCCTTAAGCCCATGACCCCGAAACTAGACTGTTCAATAATGTATGCCCCTCCACAGAGTGTTTGCCAGACAACTCTGTAATGAAATCAAATGAAATGCATCCGTTCACCTGGTTGGGATTCACCAACCCGGATGGAGGCGTCACCCTCGATAGATCTATCCACTCATCCTCGCTTCAATGATTAACGGTTCATGGTTCAGGAAATGGGGACTTTCAAATTGGCATATGTGGTAACTTAAGCAATGTAATGAATTTAACATACTTGGTATCGTACAAAAAAAAATGTAGTGCAATGTATTCTCCCCCGTGGGTTTGAAAATAATCAAAAGCATGTAAAAACGGGGCTATGAAAACTCACTTGGATAAACTGGAAATAACGGCAATAGTGAGTACACCGAGGTTTATAATGATGCGTCAACCGGGACCTATTATCAATGATATGATATGTCATGAATTGCAATGTAATGTTATGCATGCACTACGTATGTAATTTATACCATTTACGGGTTTTTGAAAATATTACTCGTGGTCGAAAAATACTCTTTTGACGTCTTAACCCTTCAAAAATCACTTTACATGTTTTTACGTCAAAATGTCATCCTACAATGGTTTTATAATGATTTTTGGTGAAATTACCATTTTTCGTCGCAAAACAATGTCGTCGGAAAGCTCATGAAATCAACAAAAATGACTCCGGAAAAGTAGTCGTAAAATAGTGTACGTCGATCGTTAGAGAACGAACTCGACGGTTTTGGAAAGTTTGAATCGATATCTAAAAGTTTCAGTTCAGGAGTTTTCGTCCAAAAGGTCTCGATCATAAAGATATTAAAGGCTAAAGATGGTGGTTTTTGCTAATTGCGTGCAGAAAATAAGTTTCGGCCAACTTTGAACATCCGTGAATAATTCACTAAAACTCCGCTTGACAAACGGCTTTTTGATTTGAAAAATATAGCCGATGAACTTGATTTTACTAGAAGACACTTTGCTATAAAAAGTTTTGCATCATGGTTAAAAACTGCCGCAAACATGGACGATAGAGCTAATGAAAAACTTGTTACGTCAAAAATAATATAATTTTCAGAAAATAATACTTACGGCAACTTTATGAAAACGGCCATATATTTGTCGTTTTAAATCCGTTTTCTACGTAAAATATGTCCTTAGCTTCGTATCGAAGTAAACTAATATATTTTTGACTAGTCGAAATAATTTGTGAAGCTTAAGGCTCGTTTTTGACCCGAAATATATAAAAACTGCATGCTGTCAATTTCAGAAAATAATACGTGTCGGTGTCAAACTTTAAAAATTCACCACGGCTTCGTTATAACTCCGTTTTTATCCGTTCAAAAGGCCACGGATTCGTTTTAAAGTATATTTTCTAAAAATCAAGGCCAAAGGGTCGTACCATCCACTGATTTTTCCAGAAATTCGATTTAAGGACAGAATACAAAATATAGTTTACGAAAATAGTTTTTCTCGGACAAAACCTATTCTAATCCCTTCAAATCAACTCCAAAACTAATCTAATCCTACCATACACCTTCTTAGGGTGTCATGGGTTCCTAATCACCATCAAGACCAAAGATTAACTTGGGAATAATTATAGGATGACTAATATGTATATAAAACCTTAAAATCAAGAATAAATGGTATAAACTCCATAACATGCTTAAAAGCTTCAAAAATGAAAAGGAACATATAAAAATGAAGAGGAAACATAAGGATGATAAAAACATGCTTACTAGGGATATGAAGAGGTGTAGGTAACAAGGTTAACCTAAATACTCTAGATTTTTATTTCAAAATCTTAGAAGAGTATACACTAGATTGTTATTAACTTGTGCTTGAAAAATCTTGTTGATCCCTTGAAAACCACTATGTTGGCCGGTTTTTGGACTCAAGAAGAAAGGAGAGAAACTTGATAATAATAGGTGAAAGATTTTTGTGAAATGAATGAGTAAAAATATGTCAAGTAAGACTTTTAGTAGTGTATAGAAGTATACAATCAACCACCTTGCCACATTAAATGCACCCCTTCCCCCTTGGTCGGCCAAGGGGGGGGGGAATGTAGATATTATGTTTTTTTTTTTTTTTATCTATTACTTGTATAAAATTTGTAGAATTGTAAAGGCAAGTGTAAGTTAAATAAATCTTGTAAGGTAAAATGGTAGAATTTAGGTACAAGTAAGTTTTCAATAGGTTAAAATAGATTGTAATGATATAATAAAAATTGTAAAAATACTTTCCTCGTGAAAATCGGGTGATAAAATAATTATCGTAAAATTTTAAGAAAACGACGTAATAATTTAATTATTAACGATTAAGGTACCAAATAAATTTGAAACACTAGGAAAACTAAAAATATAGTTTTTATAAACTAAATGAAAGTTTAAAAATACCTCGGGATCATTTTTGAAAGTAACGGTTTAAATAATAAAAATAAAAACTCACGCGATAAAATTTATTAAATAAAAATTACGCGTAACATATGAAATGAAATGTCGTGCATGAATCAATGAGATGCACATGATGTCAATGAAATGTAGACTACTCATAGTCCATATGAAATGTACGTGAATGTCATGATCATGAATTCGCCGCTAAACCTCCAAGGTTACGCGAATTTGAAACAAGTAAACCAAGTTTACTAAAATGTTGGAATAATGAAACGTGAATGGTGTCGAGAAATGACCTGAAAATACGGATTGTCACACCCATCATCTACCATCTATGGCTTACTTGGGAATCCCCAGCTTGGCATCACCTTTGGAGCTCTACGCATGTCAATCCACTCATACACTCTAGGGCATGCTAATCCCATCACCACTATTCCAGTAGGTGGTGAGGATGATGAAGAACCTGCTGATGGTGGTGCTGATAGCAATGGAAGAGAAGGTGATGGTTGGAGCTCTTCAGGAGGAGGTATTGCTGCAAGAGGGGGAACACTCAGGACTCTTCCAGAGGTCTCATCATCTGTATCTTTATATGGTGATACATAGGAGCTGATCTCTGAGCTATCTTCCTTGATTAAAGCATCCTGAGGCTCTGGTTGTAGTGATGAAGGACCAGCAAGAAAAGGATTTGAGAGAACAGTTGTGTGTTTTCTCTTTCTGAATACAACCTTCTCATACTTTTCTTTCTCAACTCTCTCAGGGTTCTTCAAAACAAAGTCATCCCAAAAACTATCTGATGAACTGCTAGAAGAAAGATTGATTGGACTGGAATGACTCATGGTGTTGTTGGAGAAATGTTGATATTTGAGAGTGAAATTTTTGGAGTATGTGATTTGGGTGGTCTGTGTGTTAAATGGTTTGTTATATATATGCTAAGTTGGATTCAGTAAGTTAATGAGGGGAAGGTGTAAGTGGTTGAGAAGTAAATTGGAGTCCTGTGGCCTTGGAAAGTGTATCAGTGTTTATGAGTTGACTTTATTGAGTATAGCCACTGCTATGTTCATTCATGTATATACACTAACCATTGCCAAAACTCAACAGTGATTCCAGTGTTTGATTTATGCTTGTGAGTTGCAGATTTGAAGGATTCTTTGTTTACATTGAATGGTTACTCTTTGGTGAATCGATGCTCGAGGTTGTTTAGATTCTATCTAGTTGTCCACTGATATTTATACAGAAATTATTTTACAGTGGGAACTATAATGCAACCAGTGGTAACATGCTTACAGTGGAAAAAGAAAAACAAAGGAACTTCATTAATATAACGTGATTCATTACAACCAAAGTAAAAGTACTTATCATCATCAAAACACAAAAGACTGCAACCTAGCACATCCTACACCTAACTTCCGCTACTCCATTGGTCTCTTGCCTTTGCCCACATAGTCATGCTTGTTTCTTTGTGCCCTCTTCCTTTTGTTCTCAAAAGTAGATTGCATTCTTGGACATGGAAGTCCAAGAACTTGTGGAGGAGGCTTTGGTAGCATTGCAGACTTTGTTGGGATGGATATCTGCTTCATATTGGAGATAGCTGTTTCCAGTGCTATTGAAAGAGCTTTTGGGAGATCTTTGGCCATGGAATAAGTTTCATCATTCTTCTCATCATCATCTGATGAGCTAGTGTAGAACTCAAGAGATTTTGCAGGCTTAGTTGCAGGTACACGCTTAGCAGTTTCTTTGGTATACCTTTTGGATGAAGAGCCAACCCCTGGTGGAAAGTATCCAAACCATCTTGATGTCTCTGAGGATGTCTCTGACTCGATTACATACTCTTCTTCTGAATCAGAAGAGATGTCGATGGTGTTGAAAGGATTGCTCATAACTATGTTTTTGGGGATATTGTGTTTGAATGTGAATTGATGAAATTTACCTAAAGCCAAGCCTCCTTATATAGACAAAGTCGGTTGAAAAGGGTTATTTAATGAGTATATTTACTTTTTCCTATTTTGATAGGTTAAGGAGTAAATATAGATATTATTGGATTGACTTTGGAAGATATTTTACTTGGATAATGGTTTGGTTAAAGGTAACTTTGGTATGACTCAAGTTGGTTATTTCTATCCATTATAGATACATAGCCAAGTCTTGATGGGAGTTGAGTTTAAAAGGTGTATATCTGAGATACACAACAAATGGTTATTGATTCACCATGTCTTACATACATAAGAATCAACTAGTCCAGAGCAAACGGCTACTGGTAAAGACTTGTCAAATCCGTTTATGGTTGATAGTTTACCAAAAACTATATGGTTATCAACTCACCATATTCTTCATGATTAAGAGTTGGCTAGTCCATAGCAAACGGCTAATGGTAAAGATATATCAAATACGTTGATAGTTGGTAGTTTGCTAAGAACTATGATAAGAGTAGTTTTGTTGTCACATGATTTTATTTTACCACTGCTCTTTCAAATTTTTGTGAAAAATTACCACTGCTAGTTCACAGTTTTCACTGACAGTGTTATTTTACCACTGTTGTTCTAGCCGTTACAACTGATTGTGTCAGTAACTAATATTTCTACTAGCCGTTGAAAGTAACCACTGATTGTCATATATATAGGGTTAAAATATTAAGGAAGTTATCTTCTTTCCATGTTATGATAAATACTTTCTAAAGATAATTTTACTTTTGCAATACTTCTAAACCCTAACCCTATATATCTTTCTCTCTCAATTGGCTAGTTATTCTTTCAATTCTTACTGACATAATATCGTTTTTCATAAAAAAAATTCTATGGCATCTTTAAACTTTGCAGATGAGCACAACCTAGTGGCCTACCTACAAAAGTCTAATGAGAAGAGTGGCCCTGTTTATCATCAGATTGTGGACTTTCTTCATACCACACATATAAGGTATGCTTTGCTTTTAAAACCCACAATCTATATCTCTCAAATCAAACAGTTTTGGACTTCTGCTACATCCATAACACTTGAGATTGGAGATACACATGAAACAGTGGATGCTCTATGAGCCACTGTGGATGGGGTAACTATTGATGTTACTGAGGCATCCTTGAGGAGAGTAATCCAATTGGTTGATCTCAATGGTCTCATCACATTACCTATGCCCGAAATTCATGATACTTTATCATCCATGGGGTATGATACCACTGACAAAAAGTCTACTTTCAAAAAGAGTGGTTTTTGTCCCCAATGGAGAATTTTGATTCATACTCTGTTACATTGTCTCAGTCCAAAGAAAACATCTTATGAGCAACTTAGTTCAACCATGGCTTACCCTTTGGTTTGTCTAGTCACTGATAAGATTTTCAACTGGTCAAATTATATTTTTACAAGTATGAAAGGCAATGTACAAAGTAAAACAAAAATTTTAATGTATCCAAGGTTTGTGCAAGCAGTGCTAAAAGTGTTTCAACTGCAACCCCACACAAATGTTTATCAAATCAGTTGCCTCAAGCCTAAAGTTTTTCAAAATTTGAACAAAGATGGAAATATGATTTTTACACCTCTCCTACCTCAAATGCTTGCTAAAATTACAACTGAACAAAACACACCCATAATTAATGTTCCAAACATTTATTATACCCCACCAGTTTCAAGAACCTATGAGAGAAGGCCTAAACAGCCAACTCCTCTCATGACAACACAGCAAGTTTCTGAACCTTATGGTCTAGGAACAAGCAGTGGTGGTTCTAGAATTCCACCTAGTCCAACTAGGGAAGAATCTGAACCTTTGCCCCATGATTCACCTCTCCCAACAGGTAACACAGTTGGAAGTGATGATGGCAGTGGGAACCAATTAGAATTGATGGGTTTGTGTACAAAGTTAGCCAAGCAGGTTGAATCTCTACAGAAAGATTTGGCAAATGTCAAGAAGCAGCATGCCAAGGATGTTAAACATTTAAAGGAAGAGATTCAGACCATAAAGGAGGAGTTGCAGGGGTTGAAAAGGCACAAGAAGACTGCAAATTCTAAATTGCCCACTTTAGTTTTACCTCTACTAGTAATGTAGCCTTTGCTACCAACAAAAGTAACAGAATCTCCTTGGACTTCTTCAAACTCCTCCAAGTGATCCTTGTTACCAGTCATATGCCCAGAGCATCCACTATCAACAATTCCTCTGCTTCCTAACTTCTAGTGTGGATGTTCCTGCATATCAAAAAGAGAAATTAGTTTCTCTTGGGGACCCAGGCCTGTAGAGGCTTGGGTATGCCTTGTGGACCTTGAGAATTTAAATTATAAGTTGAAGATGGTCAACTATTACTCTTGGAGTGTGGTTTGGTCTGTCTCCAAGTATAACCTGCTGAGGGCTTAACAGTAGTCCCCCAATTACCTTTTGCAGCATAAGATTTAAACATTTGAGTTGCATTATGAACAATGGGTCTTCTCACATGTGAATGTGAACCATAATGAAGTCTTTGGTTGAATTGGTTCACCTGTGGTTTTCTAAACTTGGGACTGGGTGAAGGACTAGTAGGTTTTGATTTAACATTCATATACCCAGAATTAACTTTGGCTTGACTAGAATTAACACGACCAGTATTAACCCTAAACATGTTACCAGAATTAATATTTTGTCTACCAGAATTAACTGGTACACCAGTACCCACTTTTGGCCTAACAGAATTAACAAATGAACTACCAGTATTAACAGGTACTGGTCTAGAAACAAACTGATTAGCATAGTTAATTTTATTTGTATTATTCCACACTGATCTAACTAAACCATTACCAGTGTTTACAGCCATTTTCTTTCTCAACTCAGCCTCTTTAGCCATTCTTTTCTCATGATAATCATAGTCTCTTATTAAATGGCTTAGACTACCACACACAAAACAACTCTTCTTAGTGAAAGAGTATCCATCCCTAAATTCTCTCTGCATTAACCCATTCTAATTCTTTATATCTACTTTAGGTGTCTCAGGTTTAATCTGTTGCCTAGGAGTTTGGACACAACTAGGTTTGACAGACTCAACTTGTTTTGGTTTGGACACATAAGGCTTACTGATTAAAACTGGTTTGGAAATATTTATGGGTTCAGATTTAAGCTCAAGAGAACATTCAGAGACATTCCCAATGGATCCTTCAATGTAATTAGATTAACATGTAGAATACTTACTGGATTTATCTTCTGAGACACTGGTTCCAGGACTTTTCCCAAAGGATCCTTCACTGTCATTGGATTGACAGGAGAATTCAATGGAATAGTCTTGAGACACAAGTGTTTCAGGGTTTTTCCATTTGCTGTAATTAAGTAAAGACTCATCAAACTTTTTTTCAGGTTTAGGTGTGTAGTCTTCATTAAGTGGTGGTAGAACTCCTTTATAATTATCAGTTTTAACAAATCTTTTATAAAGTGGTTTACCAACATAGTCTTCTTCTAAACTACCAAATATTCCAGGTTTAATCTCTTCCTCATAACTCAAAACCTCATTATCTGATTTAATCTCATGACCTAAGCCCAATTTATAGTTAGACCCAACTATTTTCTTTAATTCATCTCTTTCATGCTGTGCTTTCATACCAATTCTTCTATATTTCTTTAGCTTTTCATCCTTAGCAAAATTATCATTAGCTTGAAAAATTAGTTTTTCATTTAGTGATGAATTTTGTTTTTGAAGATTTAAAATTTGTGCTTCTAAGGTTTTGACAGCATTGGTATAAGCTATAATTTGTGTTTCCTGTTCTCTCAACTGAGTTAATTGCTCATCACTTTATGTTTTAAGTTGGTTATATGTATTAACATAGAGTTTTGAACATAAAGATACCTCACTGTTTGAGCCAATAGCCATGAAAGCAGAGTGATTAGTAGACTCCTCTTCAGCATGTTCTCCCCATTTGATAGCACCTCCATCCATGGTTAGCAGCCCAACCTTTTGACTCTCCTTCTTCTCAGCTTCCTTTGTTTGATAGGGAGTTTCCTTCTTCTTCATATCAGTTGCCACAGGAGATTTACATTCCCTTGCAAAGTGCCCAGGCTGATGGCAGTTGTAGCACTCAAGCTTCTTTTTATCAAAGCCAACTGGAGTCTTTTGATCATAACAAACTCTTCTACCATGTCTCTTAAAGAACCTGTTCATCCAGATAGCAATCATAGCTATCTGCCAATTTATATCCATCTCTTCAATATCTGCATCATTGATCTACTCCAGATCTTCATTGAGCAAATCTATCTCTTCTGATGATCTAGCAAATTGAGAGTAGATAACCTGATCAGCAACTCCAGCAGGTGCCCCTCTTTCTATAGTACTTAATGAGGAAGTACTATAACTACCACCAAATTTAATATGGTTTGTACTGCTCTTGCCATGTGAGACAAAGGCAACATTTTGAGAGCTGGAAGAGGATGGTTTTGACACATTCTTGATTTCCTGTTAAAAAACCCTTAGGTTGTTGTACAGATCATCAATTGATCGACATGATGTCAATTTCAGGCTTGGTCCTCATGGTCATTTCCAGACTTGACCATTCTTGTGGCGAAGACCTGAGGAATTTATGATTTGCATCCTCATCAGAAACACCAGCACCATAGGCCTCTAATTGTGATAGTAGTTGTTGAAACCTGTCATAGCCCTTCTCTAATCCTTCAGAACTGGAAATAGCAAAGGCCTCAAATTGTTGTTTGTAGATAGCCTTTTGCATCATTTTGGAGTTAGCATTCTCGCAAAATCTTACTTTGATTGCCTCCCAGATCTCTTTTGCATCATCCATCCCATGAAAATGTCTGATATGCTCCTTGGGAAGTGCCATTAGCAAGATGTTCTTGGCCTTTCTCTCCTTTTCTACATCAAGAATTTCAGCAGCAGTAACAAATGGCAACACAGAGTAAGTGTCATCTTTTCCTTTGGAAACCCTCTTTTTAGAGTTTCCTTTTTGTATCACCTTCCACACTTCATTATCAGTGTACTCCAGATAGTGCTCCATCTCCATAGCCCAGATGTCATATTCATCTTTCTTCAATGGTGGAAGCTTCATGTTGGAGATGGTTGTGGTATTTGTGATTTGGGGTGGCATAGGTTGAGAGTTGTCTGATCCATCTTCATGGTTGGATTCTTCATCACTGGAGTGGTCAGAGTAGGTTTCAGTTGCTTTTTCACTTGCTTTTTTAGACATGTTTGATGTTTTCTGGTTTGGAATGAGTGTTTGTGTTTGTGTATCTTCAACAACAGAGTCCTTCTACAGGCTCTGATACAACTTGTAGGTCCAAATGTTATGGATCTAAGTAGCCTTTGTATGACTTATAGCAAACTTGAATAAATCCAAATTCACTATGTGAAGAACTCTTAACCAGACCTTAATGTGCTAATGCGAAAACTTAACACAATAAGTATGAAGAACACAATAAACTAACTTCGTATTTTCTATTAATTGCTTTTAACAATGGTTAAGGCTTACAACTCGTACCTTAACCTAATACCTTAGAAATCCTTTTATACACCAAGGAAACCCTAATTGACTACAAGACTTGTTGAAGGGTAAAGATATCTCTTCCTAAGATATCTCTACGCGTACATATCTATTCCTAATATAACTCTAACAAACTATTCTGTTTTTATCATAAACAGACTTAACTATCAGTACTTTGTTCTGCCAGACTTAACCACATTAGTATTGGCAGACTTATCTAACATACTTAATTCTGTCTTACCAGACTTATCTATCATACTAACAGAATTATACTAAACAAACTTAAACAATCTTAAATCTGTTTTACAAAATATAATTCTCTACAAACCCCAATTGCACTTCACTTTTGAACTTTCCAAAAACATTCCAATGCTCAAAGTGAAATATGGCCAACCAACTCATTTTGTAAAACCCGAAAATCTAAAACATATATAAAGAAAAAAATACCCTTGGAACCAAGAAGTATAAAATACGTAAAATACGTTTATAATAAATGTATTAAATTAAAAACCTAATAAATAAAACTTAACGAATATAATTTCGTGAACGACTTTGGTACGACGATGGACTTAGACGTTTTGCTAATAATGTTGGGCCGTTTATTTGTTGGACGGGCTCGATTGTTTTGTTTTGTCTTGCGCCAAGCCGAGAGCCAAGAAGAGCCCGAGGGGCGTTTGTTTTGTGTTCGTTGGATCATAGGGTCGAAGCCCATTTGGGCGTGCGTTTGGTGTAAGTCCGGTTGGACCCAAGCCGAACCCAACTCCTCCCCTAAAGCCCTAACTAAATGCTACAAACTATAAATACAACACATAACCTCAAAAGTCAAACCCTAGTTTTAGTCTTGCCTCTCTTTTTCTCTTTGTTTCCATTCGGCCGAACCTCAAGACCCCTTGGTGTCGAGTTTTAGCTTCAAACAAGTAAAGGTATAACGTTTATTCGTCTTCCTTTGATGTGCCTTGCATGTATATGTCGAGCTATGTTTTGTTTACTCGAGTTTTCTTGTTTCTTTTGTTGGCCGAGCCGTGTAAACCAAAACCAAGGCAAACCCTAATGATTAAACTTGATAAATATTAAAGAACATGTAACGTAAGATGTAATATTGAATCGGGTCATGAATATGTTGAGTTATGTACTGCCGAACCATGCATGAGTTAGGACCGAACCATTTGTAATTTATTCGGCCTATGTAAAACATTATAACTTGAATATGTAACGTGTTTAGATGAGCTAAGACTTGCGTAAACCTACTAGCCGAAACCCTAGTTGAACCGAATATATATATATATATATATATATATATATATATATATATAAGTTTTGGACGTGTAATAAACAAGTAAGGGTCACGTGAACATAAACCCTAGTTTAATATGTAAAGCAAATAAAGTATGTCAAACCCTAAATGTTTGTGAACGTGTCTCTTTTGTGTGCGTTATATTAATTCAAGTGAACTAGTAGTTTTGTACATGTGTAATTTATCTAAGTAATAAGTAACTTGTACGTTACATAAAATCATAAACGTACATGATAAAACATAAAAGGAAAGATTGTTATCATTTACGTATTAGGTTAAGTAGCGAGTCATTAAGACGTAACATGTAAAGTAAATGCATATTATGAGATATTAAAGAATAAGAAAACCCTAGAACATAAATAAGAGTCGATTAGGGTTTGAGCTAAATATAGTAATTCGTTATTTCATGTGTGAGTTATGACTTATAAACTATTTTCACATTTAACCCTAGACTTTAATAAATGACATAACGAACCCTAATCTACAACATTAATTATAGAATACTTAAGTCTCATTTAATAAAACCTAAAGTAAGAAGATCATTAATATACATTAAGTATGAACACCAAATATTAAAAGATCATTTTGACGATTATGGAATCATAAATAACATGGACGACCGTTAATGTCTATAGGTTCTGAGAAGAGGGAGTAATCCTTTGCCTTTCGTCTTTCTGCTTTTTGATCATTTGCGTTGGAATAAGGTACAGATATTCTGACCTTTTCAGTAGAGGTTTCCTTTTAACGTTTTTCTTTCATATTAGGGTTTCCTAAGCCTTTGCTATGAATCCCAAATCTGATTTGTTTGAGCTATTGCTTATCTGAACTCTGATTTCTGAATTATGAAACATCTGATTTTGAACTATCTGATATGAAAACTGTGATTTTGGAAATATGAATGATTTTCTGATAAAATATGATCTGTGTCAGTTATGACATTCTGATTTGACCTAAGATAGTTTGACACCCGAGCCAAATATTTAACTAGTCATGGGGGTTCCATGTCCGTATCAGTGATGCACCTCTGATATGACTCTAGGGCAGTAGAGTGATGTTCTGCCACGTCTCTGGATGGTGAAGCATATTTGTGAATATGTAGGAAGGGGCGTATGGATGCATCCTAGATCTGTTATATGTTATATGTTATCTGTTATCTGTTATCTGATGATTGATGCTGCGTGCATGCACGTCCTTCATAACTCTGGTAGGTCTCTCCTACAAATGTTGCCTTATGTGAATATGAATATGATCTGATATATGTTTCTGGGCTCGTGGTAGTTGACTATAAACTTTATTTTGAACATTATGATTTATGCTTTGAAAATGATTATGATTTTGCTATCGCTCATTCACTTTATTTCATATTCGTTATCGTTTAGTATTCGCTTTTGCTTTCATATCTGTTCACTGGGCTTTTGAAGCTCAGCCGCACTTTTCTTTTCTTCCGCGGCAGGTATCTAAGCATTGGAAGCTGGGTTGCTTTGGGATGAGTGCTTGAGTGGACTTACCTTAGAGATTTTAGCTTTGATTTCTTATGATGCCATTTAGACTTATTTATTTCGGATATTATGTTGAGGTTTATTATGTTTCCGCTGGGACCTATGTATTGAAGTCATTTGACTTGGATTATTTCCGTATTTATGTTAAGACTTCTTTTGGTTAATTATGTTTTGCTTTGATATGACACCATTACTTGTGATTCCTTTACCCTTGGCGGGTCGGGGCGTTACAATTTATGGCATCAGAGCCCAGGTTTACGACTTGTAGTCAGGACCTGTGAACATAAGAACCTTAGGTTATCCCTTGGAGTTTAGGATTTGACCTGTGAGGATTTGGGTAGACTTAGGTTTCCTTCTGCGAATTTCAATTTCGTATCTCACCTTTGTTCTTTTGCTAATCGTTTGAATATCATTCAGATGGTTCGAACTCGTCAAAACTTGGATGGAGACGATGATGCTACTAACATGGATACTGCGATTGCGAATTCTCTCAACTCTCTTTTCCCTGGTTTGACTACACCTGAGATGATGGAACAGGTGATCAACAACATTCGTAATCAGACTGGTGCTTCGGGAAGTGGTGGAGGAAATCAACCCACAGGCATTCACACTTGGCTCGAGCGTTTTGGTAAGCTCAAGCCTCTTTCTTTTAGCACTGCTGCTACTCCCACTGAAGCTGAGGACTGGATCACTCATGTTGAGAAGCTGTTTGAAGTATTGGGTTGTGGAGACGAGTTTAAGACTCGTTTGGCTGCGTTTAAGTGGGAAGGTGATGCTTTAAATTGGTGGAAAGCATTGAAACAAGCACGAGGAGGAGATGCTTTTGCTATTACTTGTACTTGGGCGGAGTTTCGGACTATCTTCTATAACCGTTACTTCCCTGATGCGGAACAGCAAAGGTATGAGAGGGATTATCAGGCAATCTACCAGTTTGATCATGAGAACTCCAATGAGTACATGAGTAGGTTTATGAGATTGGTAAGCTTTGTTGGAGCGATTGCTGGAGATGGTAGGCGCCAAGCTAAGCATTTCAAGTGGGGACTGAAGAAGTGGGTGTTGGACCGACTGCTTAACACTGAGTATGAGGATGTGTCGGCCTGCAATGATGCAGCTCGTAACATTGAGATCTTTCATGAGGGTTCGGGTTACAACAAGCGTAATCGCGATGGTGATCGGATTCAAGGTAGGACTCAAAGTAATGAGTATAAGGGAAATACTGGCAGGAGTTATGATTCAAGGGGACAAGTGGATAAGGGTTATGATCAGCGGGGTCAGTCGGGAAGGAATGTGGACTCTAGGCGCCCTGAGGTGAGGGGTCAAGATAGCAGAGCTGCTGGTAAGAGTGGAAATGATCGTCAGAATCAAGGTAACAATAACCAGCGTTACAACAAAGATCAGTCGGCTCGAGGATCAAATCAGGGTCGTGCTTCAGGATCTTCTGGTCAGCAAAGGACAGCTGAAGTTTTGCCTCCCCCACCTATCTGTACTACTTGTGGAAAGGCTCATCCGGGACCGTGTTTCAAGGCCACTG
This sequence comes from Chrysanthemum seticuspe, assembly GCA_019973895.1. Lineage (NCBI taxonomy): Eukaryota > Viridiplantae > Streptophyta > Magnoliopsida > Asterales > Asteraceae > Chrysanthemum > Chrysanthemum seticuspe. The sequence continues at coordinate 242,253,492 of BPTQ01000001.1, forward strand.
GTGGATGTTTCTCTTGTGGTTCCACTACTCACAAGATCAAGGATTGCCCTAAGAGGAACCCGACGATTCCTGGAAACTACACCAAGCCGCCACCTACTACTGGACGTGTTTATACTACTACTCGGAATCAGGCGGAGCATACTTCAGGTACCATTACGGGCACTCTTTTCATTGATGATTATTCTGTCTTCGTTTTATTTGACACCGGTGCCACACACTCCATTATATCTGTCACATGTGCTAAGAAACTTAATATGAAGCCACAACCACTAACGAATCACTTATCGATATCTACGCCTATGAAAAACCACATGATCATTGATCATAAATACGCTAAGTGTCCTCTTCGTTTTGATGATCGTATTCGCCCTGCACATCTGTATCCTCTCGATATGGTCGACTTTGATATCATTCTAGGCATGGATTGGTTGGCTTATCATAGAGCTTCCATCGACTGCTATGCTAGAACTGTGATCTTTGGAGACGTAAAACATCCTGAATTCGTTTATTATGGTTCTAAACCACTCAAATCTGTTAAGTTCATTTCTGCTATGAAGGCACGGACCATGATTGCTCATGGGTGTCAAGGTTTTCTGGCATCTGTTAAGGACACATCTTTGGAGAGTCCTAACATTGAAAACCTTTCTGTTGTTTGTGAATTCACCGACGTTTTTCCCGATGAACTTCCTGGTATTCCTCCAGCTAGAGAAGTTGAGTTTAGCATTGAGTTGATTCCTGGTGCTAAACCGATTTCGAAAGCTCCGTATCGTATGGCACCTGTAGAACTGAAGGAGTTGAAGGAACAGCTGCAAGAGATGATAGATAATGGATTCATTCGACCTAGTGTCTCTCCATGGGGTGCACCTGTTTTGTTTGTAAAGAAGAAGGATGGAAGTATGCGCTTATGTATCGACTACCGTGAACTCAACCGTATTACTATTCAAAACCGTTATCCTCTTCCGCGCATAGATGATTTGTTTGATCAACTGCAAGGAGCTAAGTTCTTTTCTAAGATTGATCTGAGGTCTGGTTATCATCAACTACGTGTGAAGGAGCAAGATGTTCCTAAGACCGCGTTTCGTACCAGATATGGTCATTATGAGTTTCTCGTTATGCCTTTTGGTTTGACGAATGCGCCTGCTGTGTTTATGGACCTGATGAATCGTGTTTTCCATGAGTTCCTCGACAAGTTCATTATTGTTTTCATCGACGACATCTTAGTTTACTCTAAGTCTGAAGAGAAGCATGAGCAACATCTCCGGATAGTTTTGGAGATTTTGAGGAAGAAGAAGTTGTACGCCAAATTCTCGAAGTGTGAATTTTGGTTAAGACAAGTCGCTTTCCTTGGTCATATTGTATCTGCTGATGGTATCACCATGGATCCGTCTAAGGTTGAGGCTATCACTAAGTGGCCAAGACCTACGACAGTGACTGAGGTTAGGAGTTTTCTAGGACTTGCTGGATACTACCGACGTTTTGTTAAAGGTTTCTCTCGTTTAGCTTTGCCCTTAACCTAATTGATGAGGAAAGGTGAAAAGTTCGTGTGGACGGATGAAAGAGAAAAGAGTTTTGAAGAGTTGAAACGGGGGTTGGTGTCCGCTCCTATTTTGACTCTTCCATCTGGTTCTGGAGGATATCAAATCTATAGCGATGCATCTAAGAAAGGATTGGGCTGTGTCTTGATGCAACATGGTAAGGTGATAGCTTACGCTTCAAGACAACTGAAACCTTATGAGGAGAATTACCCAACTCATGACCTTGAGTTAGCTGCTGTGGTGTTCGCGTTGAAGATCTGGAGACATTACTTGTATGGAGAGACGTGTGATATTTTCACCGATCATAAAAGCCTCAAGTATATTTTCACTCAAAAGGAACTCAACATGAGACAAAGAAGATGGTTAGAACTTCTTAAGGATTATGATACTAACATTCAGTACCATCCTGGTAAGGCTAATGTAGTTGCTGACGCACTTAGCCGGAAATCAGGTATGCTTGCAAGTATTGAGATTGAGCCTAGGATCATTCGTGATTTAGAGCGTTTGGATGTTGAGTTGTGCGTACGAGGTTTTGGTGGATACTAGGCTAGTATGAAGGTGGAGTCGAACCTTATACTGCAAATTAAGGAAGCTCAGAAAGATGACGGCGAGCTGTGGGCCGTAGCTCAGAATGTTGAAGAAGGTAGGCAGCCGGAGTTTAAGGTTGATAATGACGGAATTGTATGGTATGAAGATAGGCTTTGTGTTCCTAATGATCAGGTACTTCGTGAGAAAGTTATGACTGAAGCTCATAGTTCTCCTTTCACTATCCATCCTGGTTCTACCAAGATGTATAGGGATTTGAAACAGTATTTCTGGTGGAATGGCATGAAGCAAGATGTGGCGACGTTTGTGTCGAAGTGTATGATTTGTCAGCAAGTGAAGATCGAACATCAAAGAGCTAGTGGACTGTTACAACCATTGGATATTCCGACATGGAAGTGGGATAAGATATCTATGGACTTTGTGACTGGACTACCTCTTACTAAGAAGAAGCATGATGCGATTTGGGTGGTTGTTGATCGGCTAACCAAATCTGCTCATTTCTTACCAATTAGAAAGGATTATGGTATTGGAAGATTGGCAGAGATTTTTCAGCAAGAGATAGTTTGTTAGGAATTAGAAAATTCCAGTGTTGAAAGAGTCGGTCACCCCAACTATTATCTAGCATAAGTTAGCTCGTAGACTAATCATTAGTTACTTATTTATGTTGTTATGTAGTTAGTCAGTAGCGTAATATAGTTTAGTGCAACATCGTGGAGGAAGGTCGGGTCTTTACCCACTGTATCCCTGATCCACAGGCCGTCAGGAGGTCGTTCAGTTTGTAACCTATAAATACCCTCTACCTTGCAAGGTAGAGGGTTGGATGTTCTTTGGTAATCTAATATTCCACAAGTTTCTCTCACTAGAATGTCCCACTCTTTCTCTCTCTAAAACCATCTATGTGCTCATTGTGTTAATGTTATGATGTGTATGTGAAAGTTTATATCTTACAATTGGTATCAAGAGCCATGGTTAGATCATATCTTGCACATCTTTGGATTTATAGTGGTTTTTAGGTGGTTTTTGAGTTTGAAAAAGTTTAGTGGTTTTTGCATCATTTGGTTGATTTCTTGTGTTAAAGTTTGAATTTTGTTGGTACTTTTATGTTTAGAATCATCAAAAGTGTTTAGGTTTTCATTTGGTAAGCTTGAATCATCTTGGTTGGGTTGTTTTTGGATTGAAAAGTGATGTTTATATGGTTTTTCAAGCTAGCGACTTAGCTCACGGAATATTTTCTTGGTAGCGACTTGCTTCACATTTTTGTAGCGACTTACAGTGTTGGAACTAGCGAGTTAGATCTAGCGAGTTAAAGTACAAGTAGTGGACTCTCCACTACGGGTAGCGACTTGTGGTAGCGACTTGGTCTGTAGTGAGTTGCTCTTTAGCGACTTGCATCGTTGGCGACTTGAGTAGCGAATTGCTGCCGAATTTTTGCTAGCGACTTGAGTGTTAGCGAGTTACCACTTAGCGACTTACATCTGGCTAGCGACTTGGAAAGCTAGCGACTTAGCGTGGTGGCGAACTAGTGTTGGCGACTTGGTGTAGTATCTTCTAGAGACTTGGGGAGTAATTCATAATAACACAATGTCTGTCATCACGGATTCTTTAATCACCAAAGTACTTGCTCTCTATGACAAAGCACAGAATAGTGAAACAGAATGCTTATCTGAAGGCCACACACTTAATGACTCAGTATCAATCAATCAGAACAACTCAAATAAGTCACTCTTAATATCTTCAGATGATACTAAGAATGTGGAATGCACCTGTGAGCCGTTTCAACATCTCAGTCAGCTTCTCAAATTACTCTTATCCACAACCATGGATCGAACAAGTTGTGCCATCCTTTGTCAGGATTTTCCCACTTTAACAAGAACTGTTTTGCTTAACCTAGAACGACTGAGGTTTCAAATTACCAAAGAAAAGCTCTCAACTGATGACTCTCATGCTGCTCTCCAAACCATCTCCAACCAATTTCAGCCACTTACCCGGGAAGAATACTCCTCAGATTTTGATAATACCATGACTGGAATGTCTTTCAAGAAGCACACGGGAATGGAAATTCATGAGTTCAGAAACTCATTTATTCAACTTATGAGTAATATGGAAACATACATCGAGGAAGCTGCTAAAGAGAATAACAAGCTGAAGGAATTGAATGAGTGTCAAGAGTGTCCATGGAACAATGATGACGTGTCATGCTTCATTCCAGTTGAACCAGCAGAAGAAACTGATTGCAGAGTCTCAGTTGTGATGGAAAAGGATGATGAAAACAACACTAATCTCAAATTCTCAGAGTCAGAAAAGGTATCAATCAACAAGGTACATTTATCTGATCACACTAATTCTCACAAAAAGGTACATGACTCCTATCCTGAATATAACAATGTGGGATCAATCTTTGTTTTGTCTGAATCTAATGCAAGTAACATGATTGAAAAAAGGGTATATGATGAGCTTTCAAACAAATTTTCAATTCTTGAAAAACACTGTATCTCTTTGCAAATTGAAATACAACATAAGAATGAAATGTTTTATGCAAAAAAACAGTGTAGTAATCCAGAATTTAGAGAATTTTTTGAAATTAATCAGTTAAAATCCCAGATTCAGGACAAAGATTCGACCATAAGAAATCTGAAATCGCTTCTTTCAGAAGCCCAGAAATATGACTGTCATGAGATGAGTGATACACTAGAATCTAGGAATTCTGAACTAGCTCTATGTGTGTCCAACCTTCTTAGAGAAAATGAGCATTTAAGAAAGAACCTTGAGGAAACAAACTCTAAGTTAGTCAATCAATCTAACTTCTTGATGAAAGATATTGATGACCTCAAAGCACAAATTCAGGATAAGAGCTTCAATATTGTTGCCCTAAAAAATGAGCTCAGGAAGTATGTTGGAAATAGGATAAACACTAAGTCTGCAAAGCCTTCAACTTTGGGAAAGTCAACGGTTCAGAACCACTTGAAACGAACAGTTATTAAACAACCTAATGCCTTTAGGTCTGAAAGAGCTAAACCATTGAAATCTAAGCTTACATCCCAAGTTGATAATAAGTCTGTTTTGTCAAAACCAGTCGCTTCACTGCCTAGTTCAGATATGATGAATCCCAAGCATAGGACTAATGTACATCACCCACAAATCAGAAATGCTATAAGCTTAACTAGGTATCATGCAAAACATAGTCTGACAGATCAATCCCCTAAGAAATTCTCTGATCACAAAAAGTCAAATAGTCAAAACAAGGGTGTGCACTCATTTAGTTCAACTCACTGTGGCTTCAAATGGATTCCCACTGGTAGATTATTTAAGTTTACAGGACTTAAACGAACTTACATCCCTAGATCATGCCTCAAATGGATTCCTACAGGTAAACTTTTCAAGAATGTAGAGCCTAATAGGATCTCCATTAACGATAAGTCTGTAGTATACTGTGATGCATCCAAATGTGAGACTATTGTATCAAATTGTCATGTCACTAACTCTTCTATGTACAAATCTACATGTGCTTCCAGTACAATGTGCTCTCAGTCTTTTTCAGGTACAATGCTCAACTCAATCAGGAACTTCATGACTTGGTTCCCATCAGATATGAACATAGCTCATTCAGGAGCTATAGCGTGCAACAGTTGATGCACTACTTTCTTTGACTCCTATTCATCGTTGAATCAGGACTCGTTCATCCATATCTTTGTATAAATCAAATTACTTTAAAAAAAAATAAAAAAAAAATGTTTAATTATAAATTTAAAAAAAAAATAAATAAATAAAAAAAAAAATTCACTGTTATCACGTTTTTAATTGTACAATATTATCACGTTTTTCCTATCTAATAAAGAATATTTTCACTGTTATCGATAACATCTACGGTCCTAGAAATGTCATTCAATAATGGCACGGGATCATAGATGAAGTTCGAACAATTGAAATATTCTTGTTTCCATCTTATCAGGGTAATCTTATGTCAATCAATGTTCTTTGATGAACTTGATTGAGGGGGAGACTGTGTACATGTTTTTCTTGACTATCTATGCTATTGGCTTCTGTGTTGGTTATAATGCTTGCTCGTTTGTATGTTGAGGTCGTGCTTTGCCTCTGTAACTATCTGGTTATGGTTTCTGTAGGTTGTGGTCATATCTTGCTCATGTGATGTTCAGTGTGTACCTACGTATTAAGTGCCTAGCTTAGAATCTTATGCTTATGTGTCTAAATGTTTAATTGATTCATGGTGATCAGTGTGATAATCTTTGCTAGAGGCTTAGTATATAATCTGTGTTTGCAACCTACCACTTGTTCATCAATACCTTAGGGACCAAAGTTGCCATATAGTGAAAGTTATGTTGAACTAGCGACTTACCTCACCCCATGTTAAAACCACAAGGACCAATTGTGTCATACCGTCATAGTTAGTTGGGATACACCTAGCGAATTACCCTATAGCGAGTTACCAATTTTTTCTTCTTCAAAAAGTTTTTTTCTTTCTCTCTCGTTTTTCTCTTCCTCGTTATTGTGCTCATTTTAGCGACATAGCAAAAGGTTTGCCTCGATTCCCCCCCCCCTATCCTTGTTCTCTGATGCTTTTGTGTCCAGTTTCTAACATGTACTTTATATCCAGATCCTTTCGAGCTCCTGAGTTGTGATTGTTTATCTCTCGCTTAGGTTCGAATTTTCATGTAATCGTGTGTTTGTTACTTACATAATGATTGAACAAGTTTAAAATGTTTGGAATATATTGTTTGGATTATATTGGTTGGAATATATTGATGTATGATTAAGTGGATTGGACTGATGGGTTGTTGTTAGAAGTGTTCTTGGTGGCGAGTTAAATTGTTCTTGGTAGCGACTTAGTCTGAATGTTCTTCATGGCGAGTTAGTGTTCAACTTAGCGACTACGTCTCAGTAGCGAATTAGCTCACTATATTCTGGCGACTTGGTTAGCGAGTTAGTAGTTAGCGACTTGTATTTACAAGTTAGCGAATTAATAACCTAGCGACTTAGTTAACTGTTCTGTAGCGACTTGGCTCAGTTACTGTTCATGGCGACTTGACTTTACTAGCTAGCGAATTAGCATAGCAACTTGGTTAGCGAGTTAGTAGTTAGCGACTTGTATTTACAAGTTAGCGAATTAGTAACCTAGCGACTTAGTTAACTGTTTTGCAGCGACTTGGTTTAGTTACTGTTCATGGCGACTTGACTTTACTAGCTAGCGTATTAGCATAGCGACTTAGAGTGCTAAACTTTTAGCGACTTGTCTATGGCTCTAGATGACGACTTGTCTTTACAAGTCTGCAACAGTGTTCACTTTCATGTTGTGAATTAGTCTTAGGGTCAAGGATTATTAAAATGTTCAAAGGCTTTTGTGCTAAAGATGATCTCATTCTCACAACACTTAGGATCTCCTAATTCGACTTGTTGAATCAACATACTCTATGTAATCTGTTATGACATCTCTGTTTAGGCAAAAGGTACTTGGTTTCTCTCACGACTGCCAAATGTTACTTTTTGCCTCATACATATGTGTAATATCACTCTTACATGTGTATCTTGGCTCATGTCATGATCACTTTGAAATTCACTCCTTTGCCCTTTAAATCACTTATAAGCTCGTCATGTAATTATTTATCTATATGACTGTACTTCATTGATATATCTCAATTATGAATGTTATCATATATTTGAAAGTTGTCATATATTTGTAATCCATGCCACTCTATCTTTCTCTGTATGTGTTTTGGGGACTCCTTCTGAGTTACTACCTCTATGTCATAAGGGTGCTCTCAATGTTGTCTCACTTACCATTTATCATCTAACCTATTCCCATTCATTACTGTTGATTGTATGATTACTCAGAACATCAATGGCAAGTTCAATCCCAGAAAAGAGCGCTACCCCTTCGGCATCATCAAATGTTCTTTCAGACGAAGAAATCCTTCCCAGAAGTCAATGGGCTGTTATAGGAAAAAGCAACTGTTATGTGGACCTTCAAAGGCTTCAACAAAATCCTATACTCAAAGTTTCTATTGACATCCTCAAAAACACAAACTTCTTCGGAGCAATTACCAAGCAATGCTTAATTCCGACAATTTACATTCAACAATTCTGGAACACCGTTCAATGGAACAAAATCACAGCACAGTACTCTTGCAGACTGGATAATAGGGTGTTCACAATTGATTCTGATATTCTGAGCAAGGCCCTTGGAATCACACCATGTAACTCTGACGTTCGTTCTGAATCTCCACCTGGTGCTGACGATCTGATTGTATTTCTAATTGGGTTGGGCTATCAGAATAGTATTTCAAGAGCATCTGACATCGTCACCGGACACATGTATCAACCTTGGAGAGCTATTACAACCATTCTGAACTTATGCTTATCTGGGAAAACTTCAGGGTTCGATAAAGTGAGAATACCTATCTTGCAAATCCTATGGGGAATCGTTAATAGGGTTGATGTGAATGTCTCAGATCGTATCTGGGAAGAATTCTCGTTATCAATGAACACATTCATATCTGATAGAACCTATTTCCAGAACAATGCTCAAGGCCGAAAGAAACAGAACAAGCTTGTAATTCCCAGCATCAGATTCTCTAAGCTTGTTATCCAGTACTTACAACAAACTCATAAATTCACTCCTAGGTCCGAATCAACTTTACACAAAGCAGAAGATGAATTTGTTTTAGGAAACCTGAAATATGTCCCTAGAGGCACGGATAAAGAAGTATTTGGATTGCCAATTCCTGATCGTCTTCTCACAGAAGATATCAAGAAGAAGGACTACTTCAAGCAATACATGAAAAGAGCAACCAAACTCTCTGCTGATGTCACACCCTCTCCTTTACAACCAAATGCTCCCGTAACCAAGTCAGCCTCACAAGCATCCTATGCCTCTCTTCCTAAAAAGAGACTTGAAAGGTCTCTACAGTCTGACCCCGCATCTAAGAAGCAGAAAGTAAAGAGGAAGAAAGTGGAAAAGGAGATTGGTGAGAAAACTAAGATTCCAAGGAGTGTTACCAGGCTAACTGATGAAGATGATGCTGATCTGCAACTTGGAATTCAGCAAAGCCTTGAAAGTCATAATGTGAAAGCTCCAGTAGGTGGAATTGTGTTAAGAGAACCCGCTCAACCACCTCGACAAACAACCCCAATTACACTTGACAAGGGTAAAGGAGTTGCAAGTGTTGAAACTGAACAAGCTGCTCACATGCTTTTAACTATCTCATCATCTCCTTCTAGCACCACAAATCAATATGAGCTGAAGAGAAGAACAGATTCACCTCATGCAAAAGAACAATCTGGTGTGGTCAAGGTGCCTGAAACGTTTAAGGAATCTCTTACACTTGGTGAGACTCAATCTGACTTGAATGTTGACACTCTGTTACAAAAGGGCTCACAGGAGAACCTTGAGACAAGATTTGATGAGACCTTGAAGATGGATGAACCAAATCTGTCTACTAACTCTCTATCTTCTCTTAAGAATCTTGATGAAGACTTCTCTTTTGGTGATCAATTCATTAATGACAAAACCTTAGATTCTGCACAATCCATGTATAATGTCAGCATTCAGCAAGATACGTCAACCATTCCTCCAATGACTGCATCTTCACTATCAACTGCACTTCCACCTCCCTTACCTACTCAATCAACTGTACAAACACCACCAACAATGTCACCAAATCCAGAACCCGTCATTACAATTGCAGATGAAGTGGCTCCACCAGCTTCCCCTCCACAGATTCTCACCTCTGATCAACTACTGGATAAAGCCATTAAAAGGATAGAAGCTCTGGAAAGGCAACTTCCTAAATCTGTTGATTCTCTGGTGGATCGCGTCTATAGATTAGAGCACCTCAACTTCAATGAAGTAGTAACTGCCGCTATTGAAGGAGAAGTCAAGGATGCTGTGGAATGGGCTATGGAGGCTCCACTTCTTAGACGATTCAAGGACCTCCCCATCTCCGATATGAGGGCAGCTCTGTGTGAAAGGATGTATGAGGCTGAAGAGGACAAGCATGAGGTTCACAGTAAACTCTATGAGGCACTTGAAGAATCCATTAAGTTCGACAATTATGAGCAGTTCAAGATTGATGTCGGAGAAAAAGATGCTAAAAAGAAAAGGAGAACAATTGTAATGGAAGCATTGACGAAGGATCGCAAAGATCCACCTCCACCACCAACGGGGGGCGCTGGAACTTCTGGATCTGGAAATCCTTCTACAACAACCAACACACCTCCATCACAACCACCATCATCACCGCCAAAATCTTCCAGTCAATCAGATCCTACAAAAGAGCAGAGTACTCAGAAAAAATCTGCTACCTGGACGACGGTTGATTCAAGGTTCACATCCACGTCCACCTTCATTCCTGATGATCAAATGGTTAACGATGAATCTCAGGTCATGGCTGACTCAGAACCAGATGAAGATGATGCGTCGACAAAGCATATTCCCAAGCCCTCAGAAGACTGGTTTGATTCTTACATGGCTGGGAATCGCACTAGCACATCCAGAGTAGCACCTTCAAGAGACACTATTCAAAGCTGCATTATGAAAGATAGACCTCCTTCTCCAGAACCCACATGGACCATCCCAGAGTCTGACTCTATGATTCCTGACAACAATTAGGCATCAGTTATCACGAATAATTATGAAGTTCCAGCTGAAGACTCTCTTCTGCACTACACTGGTGATATGGGAAGTTTTATTAAATGGTTTTGTGAGCGGAAGAGTATCTCATCCATAACTCCAAGAGATCTTGAAGGACAAGCTTACGAAATTGTCAAAGTCTTCCATTCTGATGCAAATCATCTTCAATATCAGATGGAAGAATGCCATAAGATGCTGAATGACCAAGTCAGTGAGCAAATCAGTCGCTTCAATGTCAACAAATCTCTTCCTCTTGGTGGTGAGCCTGGTCAGATAACCATTCAGGCTGAATTCTTCTTCAATCACGACTTGGACTATCTGTGTGCTCGCTCTGCTGAAAGAAGGCCTGCTCTATCAATATCAAAGATGAAAGCTGCAACCTACTCTGATCAGGGGCTTAAACAGATGGTTCCTGATCAATTCTGGGCAAATGAAGAACAAAAGTATGATATTGCAGCTTCTTATGGTATTTCTCACTGGTGGTTCAAAAAGAAGAAGTTTTACATCGAAAGACATGGTGCTGCTAAAAGACGCAATGATGTCAGATCAAAGCTGCAAATCTTAAGTGTTGTTAGTGTAAAGATCTTCCCTATCTCTGGATATGAGTACTTGAAGAAGATTGTCCTTAAAAGAGCTGACTTCAAAGTGTATACTATTGAAGAGAACGACTTCAAACATCTTCTGCCAAATGATTTCGAAGATCTCTATCTCTTAAATCTTCAAGGACACCTTGAGCACTTACCTGTACGTGAGAAAAAGGCCCTCTCTGCAGCTGTCACTCTTTGGATCAGGGGCTTAGTCATTCGAAAACGAGTTGAGGACTTCCAGATTGGCATTGAAAGCTACCAAACCAGGATCAACCTTACAAGTCCTCAATGGAATGCAACTGGGCATGAATTTCATCGAGAATACAAAGTCCTTGACACCCCTAGAGCCGTCATCTTCACCGACAGATATGGATCTCGTATGCTTATGCGTCTATGTGAACTTTACAAGTTTAGTGATGGTACGCTCAAATTGGTCGAAGAAGAACTTGACACCAGAGTGAAAGAAGCCAAACTTGATATGAAATCTTGGGTTAAAACTATGTTTTGGACTGATGATGACGTGAAGAGATGTGAACACTTCATTGCTGCAATCAGACGAAGACTCAAGATACGAAGGATCTTCCGCAGCCTTGAAAGTTTTGTTGGTGGAAGGCTCCGTGATGGTCACTACAACCTTCTTCAGAGGACTGAATGAAGACTTCGTCGGGATATTATTTATGGTGTGTTTTTAACTATGTGTAATATGTGGTGTAACAAATATAAACAACTGTAATACATGTAATAGTGCTAGGATTTGTACTATGGTTTCCCCTTGTAAAAAGGGGGAAACATCTGCGTTGTCCATTTTTTTTATCATATAAAATCGGACACATTTTTCTCCTACAAATATTTTACCTCATACATATTTAAATCACTTGAGATCCAAAATCTCAAAGGATTTAAGATTTTTGATCGGGGGAGAAAATGTGATATAAATATGAAAGATGTTAAAAGATAAGATGACCAATTTTTGTGCAAACTTCTCTCTTATATATGCTAAACAATTTTCGAATCTCGAAGCATATTTTAAGGGGGAGAACTCTCTTTGCAAATTCAAGTCATCAGGGTACCCAACACTTAAATCTTTGCAAAATTCAACTTTAAATGTTTTTAAGGTACCTTGATCATATGGCTTCTAATCCTTTGATGATAAAGGGTTCCCTCTAGTATGTGCAAAACTCTTTTCAAACCTCGAGGCACATATTGAGGGGGAGCAAATTTATGGAAACCTCATCCTTCCCGGAAATGCTATTTCTACTTGATTTAATGTGGGAAGTGATGTTGATATCTTATAGAAAATGGTAATCAAAGAAGTTAATTCTTTCTCTTGCCTCCGTGTGCAAAACATTTTCAAATACTTGATGCACATGTTAAGGGGGAGTTCTCGGTCTAAAAATATCAAAAACAATTCAGGTACAAAATGCTTTGATAATATATCACAAGTATCTGAATTGATTTTCAAATGGTTTTCAGTTGGATCAAATGGCAGATGAACAATACCAAATAGACCGACCAACTTTACTTTATGTACGGTGATATAAGGATGATAAGGTTAGGTATTGGTTCCCATGATCCGCCAGAACCGGAGGGATCTACCCAGGGACAATCCACTAGTTAGTGTAGAAGTCCTTAGGTATGATGAGAAAAGGAGTAAAATGAGATATGGGAAGAGTGCGGACTAAGACTGAGCTAGTACTGGAATAAACCAAACAAGGTAATAGCTATGAAGTCTCGGTAAGCACTGAAGGGGTTGAAGAATTAAAAAGAATTGAATGAGAAAAGGGTGAAAACAAATAGCCCTCCATTTATTCAACCTTAGGGCAGATACCGGGTTCAATTCATATGCTACTGATGGTAACATCGGTATTGAAGACAAGACGTCATGGACCCAGTGACGCAATGCACTTCAACTCTCCAAACCACTCAAGTTCCTCTTAAAAGGGCTTGCTTCATTCTCACGGGGAACCGACATTATCTATCGACTTTCTCTTAGAGATGGTTGATATTGAAGAAGGAGACCCTCTCCCTAGTCTCCGTTATAGGATCCAAATATGCACAAATTGAGTCTAGAGCCACGAGATCATCAATAAATCTCATTAGGACACTTTCAATGAAGACTCTCTGTTTCACACAATGTGGAAAGAGAGATTATATCTTGAGTCCTACGCATTATCCTTGTGGTATTGCCAGAACATCTGAGTGATGTGTTTACATATTCACAATGAAGATGGAAAGCCTTCTGGAGCCAACATCAAACAAGCTCCTGGTAGGTGGCATGTGAGATCTATTATATAGATCAACCATGTGACAACTGAACAGAAACAATGGGGCGATTCAATCTCTTGAATCAATCCTGGTTCAGGTTATGGATTGACGGATGCCTTTGAAAAACCGGTCGTTGTGCTTAATAAACTCTTTTCTTTAGCACATCGACTGTGTACTCATTTTTCAAACCAAAAGGTATTTTTATGATTGATAATTGATTTTCTATAAAACCTTCATTGTATTGCAAAAACAATTTCTATTGAGCAATACACGATTGTTTTTCAAATCTCTTTTCATCAATCAGTGAATCTCAATTCACTGGTTCACTCACTCCGTGTTGTCTTCTTTGAGATGTTCCGATTTGAGAACAGCTAGAACAGCTGCGAAACCCTGTCAAGGAAATTCTTCGGAATTATACCTGATCACAGGCAGTACATGTACTGATCAACGGGGAATCGTGGGCCGTGTACCTCAATTCAATGAAAGTGATCAAAGACACTTTCGTGCGATTTGTTGCTAACTGTTGTGTGCAGGTACGCCCGACGTTTGCAGCTGATCAGAATGAAGCGGTCAATCCATAGCCGCATGCTCACTTAACACATTCATCTCAAAAGAAATCATGATTAGTGCATCAATGACTATGATATTTTCACTCCATGCTTCTGCTACGCTGCTGCCAATATCATGAATCAACTAAAGCTTCCGCTACTCTGATGAAAAGATATCATGATCCAGAATGTGAGCATGTCGGTCCAAAAGTCACAACACCACAAAGGATGCCTCAGAGATTGATGATTGCTGATGATCTCAAAAGATGGCTCCTTATTATTCTCTCATGGATCATTAATGTCCTCCACTTAAAGTACAAATCTGTGCAGACTTTGAAGTTGCACTACTTATGCACAAAGATTGCAATGTTGAAGTTATTATATCTACGAGCTCAAGAACAAAGTCAAGACTAGAATGCTAGGATTTGAAATGTAAAATATGGGGTGACCTCCCTTAAGGGGAGATTGTTAGGAATTAGAAAATTCCAGTGTTGAAAGAGTCGGTCACCCCAACTATTATCTAGCATAAGTTAGCTCGTAGACTAATCGTTAGTTACTTATTTATGTTGTTATGTAGTTAGTCAGTAGCGTAATATAGTTTAGTGCAACACCGTGGAGGAAGGTCGGGTCTTTACCCACTGTATCCCTGATCCACAGGCCGTCAGGAGGTCGTTCAGTTTGCAACCTATAAATACCCTCTACCTTGCAAGGTAGAGGGTTGGATGTTCTTTGGTAATCTAATATTCCACAAGTTTCTCTCACTAGAATGTCCCACTCTTTCTCTCTCTAAAACCATCTATGTGCTCATTGTGTTAATGTTATGATGTGTATGTGAAAGTTTATATCTTACATAGTTAGACTTCATGGTACTCCGACGTCTATTGTGTCAGATAGGGATCCGCGTTTTACTTCTCGTTTCTGGAAGGGTTTGCAAAAAGCTTGGGGTACTCGACTTAATTTTAGTACGGCGTTTCATCCTCAAACAGATGGTCAGTCAGAGAGGACTATTCAGACCTTAGAGGACATGCTAAGGGCTTGTGCTTTGTAATGGACTGGCAGCTGGGATGAATATTTGTGTTTGGTAGAGTTTGCATACAACAACAGTTGGCATGCTAGCATTAAGGCAGCACCGTTTGAACTTCTTTATGGAAGAAAATGTAGATCACCTACTTGTTGGGATGAAGTAGGTGAACGTCTAATCGAAGGTCCGGAAATGATTGAGATCACAAATGAGAAAGTAGTTGTTGCTAGAGAAAAGTTGAAGGAGGCTACGTCAGAAAAGTTATGCCGACAAGCATCGTCGTGATTTAGAGTTTCGAGTTGGTGATCGTGTGTTTTTGAAAGTCTCGCCGTTTAGGGGTGTGAAACGTTTTGGAATCAAGGGCAAGCTCAGTCCTCGATTCATTGGTCCGTTTGAAATTTTGGAGCGTATAGGAGAAGTTTCGTATCGATTAGCACTTCCGCCTCAGTTATCGCATGTTCATGATGTGTTTCATGTATCTCTTCTAAGGGGATACAACTATCATCCATTACACATTGTTTCGTATCCGTTGGATCAAATTCAATCCGATATGTCTTTATCTGAAGAGCCGGAAGCTATTTTAGAAAGACAAGAAAGAGTCATGAGAAGTAAAGTCATTCCGTTCGTTAAGATTCTTTGGAAAAATCACCCGGAGCGTGAGGCTACTTGGGAAACCGAGGAGTCGATGCGAGCTAGTTATCCTCATTTCTTTGAATAGTTCGGTATGTTCTTATCTCGTTTTCGTTTCGTTTCATTTCAATTTTCGAGGACGAAAATTTTTTTTTAGAGGGGAAGAGTTGTAAAACCCGAAAATCTAAAACATATATAAAGACGAAAATACCCTTGGAACCAAGAAGTATAAAATACGTAAAATACGTTTATAATAAATGTATTAAATTAAAAACCTAATAAATAAAACTTAACGAATATAATTTCGTGAACGACTTTGGTACGACGATTGACTTAGACGTTTTGCTAATAATGTTGGGCCGTTTATTTGTTGGACGGGCTCGATTGTTTTGTTTTGTCTTGCGCCAAGCCGAGAGCAAAGAAGAGCCCGAGGGGCGTTTGTTTTGTGTTCGTTGGATCATAGGGCGGAAGCCCATTTGGGCGTGCGTTTGGTGTAAGTCCGGTTGGACCCAAGCCGAACCCAACTCCTCTCCTAAAGCCCTAACTAAATGCTACAAACTATAAATACAACACATAACCTCAAAAGTGAAACCCTAGTTTTAGTCTTGCCTCTCTTTTTCTCTTTGTTTCCATTCGGCCGAACCTCAAGACCCCTTGGTGTCGAGTTTTAGCTTCAAACAAGTAAAGGTATAACGTTTATTCGTCTTCCTTTGATGTGCCTTGCATGTATATGTCGAGCTATGTTTTGTTTACTCGAGTTTTCTTGTTTCTTTTGTTGGCCGAGCCGTGTAAACCAAAACCAAGGCAAACCCTAATGATTAAACTTGATAAATATTAAAGAACATGTAACGTAAGATGTAATATTGAATCGGGTCATGAATATGTTGAGTTATGTATTGCCGATCCATGCATGAGTTAGGACCGAACCATTTGTAATTTATTCGGCCTATGTAAAACATTATAACTTGAATATGTAACGTGTTTAGATGAGCTAAGACTTGCGTAAACCTACTAGCCGAAACCCTAGTTGAACCGAATATATATATATATATAAGTTTTGGACGTGTAATAAACAAGTAAGGGTCACGTGAACATAAACCCTAGTTTAATATGTAAAGCAAATAAAGTATGTCAAACCCTAAATGTTTGTGAACGTGTCTCTTTTGTGTGCGTTATATTAATTCAAGTGAACTAGTAGTTTTGTACATGTGTAATTTATCTAAGTAATAAGTAACTTGTATGTTACATAAAATCATAAACGTACATGATAAAATATAAAAGGAAAGATTGTTATCATTTACGTATTAGGTTAAGTAGCGAGTCATTAAGACGTAACATGTAAAGTAAATGCATATTATGAGATATTAAAGAATAAGAAAACCCTAGAACATAAATGAGAGTCGATTAGGGTTTGAGCTAAATATAGTAATTCGTTATTTCATGTGTGAGTTATGACTTATAAACTATTTTCACATTTAACCCTAGACTTTAATAAATGACATAACGAACCCTAATCTACAACATTAATTATAGAATACTTAAGTCTCATTTAATAAAACCTAAAGTAAGAAGATCATTAATATACATTAAGTATGAACACCAAATATTAAAAGACCATTTTGACGATTATGGAATCATAAATAACATGGACGACCGTTAATGTCTATAGGTTCTGAGAAGAGGGAGTAATCCTTTGCCTTTCGTCTTTCTGCTTTTTGATCATTTGCGTTGGAATAAGGTACAGATATTCTGACCTTTTCAGTAGAGGTTTCCTTTTAACGTTTTTCTTTCGTATTAGGGTTTCCTAAGCCTTTGCTATGAATCCCAAATCTGATTTTTTTGAGCTATTGCTTATCTGAACTCTGATTTCTGAATTATGAAACATCTGATTTTGAACTATCTGATATGAAAACTGTGATTTTGGAAATATGAATGATTTTCTGATAAAATATGATCTGTGTCAGTTATGACATTCTGATTTGACCTAAGATAGTTTGACACCCGAGCCAAATATTTAACTAGTCATGGGGGTTCCATGTCCGTATCAGTGATGCACCTCTGATATGACTCTAGGGCAGTAGAGTGATGTTCTGCCACGTCTCTGGATGGTGAAGCATATTTGTGAATATGTAGGAAGGGGCGTATGGATGCATCCTAGATCTGTTATATGTTATATGTTATCTGTTATCTGATGATTGATGCTGCGTGCATGCACGTCCTTCATAACTCTGGTAGGTCTCCCCTACAAATGTTGCCTTATGTGAATATGAATATGATCTGATATATGTTTCTGGGCTCGTGGTAGTTGACTATAAACTTTATTTTGAACATTATGATTTATGCTTTGAAAATGATTATGATTTTGCTATCGCTCATTCACTTTATTTCATATTCGTTATCGTTTAGTATTCGCTTTTGCTTTCATATCTGTTCACTGGGCTTTTGAAGCTCAGGCGCACTTTTCTTTTCTTCCGCGGCAGGTATCTAAGCATTGGAAGCTGGGTTGCTTTGGGATGAGTGCTTGAGTGGACTTACCTTAGAGATTTTAGCTTTGATTTCTTATGATGCCATTTAGACTTATTTATTTCGGATATTATGTTGAGGTTTATTATGTTTCCGCTGGGACCTATGTATTGAAGTCATTTGACTTGGATTATTTCCGTATTTATGTTAAGACTTCTTTTGGTTAATTATGTTTTGCTTTGATATGACACCATTACTTGTGATTCCTTTACCCTTGGCGGGTCGGGGCGTTACACATTTACCCAAGGTTTATGTGTTTAAAAACATTTGTTGAAGTAAAAACTGGATAGTTAGGGGTTTAGCCCAATTTCAGAGAGAAAAAGAAGAACCATTGGACATTATATGTTGGGTAATAACTTTGTGTGCTCCTTAATTGGTTATTCCCCTGCCTCCGAACTTAAAATTCAAACTTCAAATTCAAAAACTATTTGTTAGAGTATGAGTTGTATGATGTGATAGCTTTGAGTGTATAAGTGAATGTGTAAGAGAGTTGTAAGAGTATGTGAGTGAAGTGAGTTGGCAAAACTTGGAGAGGAAGGGTTAGCATGTAAGTGTATGTGTGAGTTGTCATTTGAATTTTAGATTCAAACTAGTTAGTAATTGTGAGAGGAAGATGTGTGTGTAAGTTTTTGTGTGTGTCATAAAGGAGTACACAATCCAATAAAATATTGTAAGAGTTTAATGATTATGAGAGGGTAGTATGTTGGAAAAGAAATGGTATGTAAAAACTTGTAAGAGAGTGAGTTGGCAATGGTTTTTTAGAGGAGGTGTTATTTGAATTTAAATTCAAATTAGAAGAGTTGTAAGTGTGTATGAGTGTGTGTGCTTATGCGTGTGTTTGTGTGTGTGTGGGGGTGGTGAATCAAATTCAAATTAAATGTTATGAGGAGGAAGAAGAATGTGTGTTGGAATTGTTTGGAATGAATGGGACACAAGAGTATGTTGTGGTATAGGAGACAACAAGTACAAGTAGTGTAAGAGAATGTTTATGTGTGTGTGGGATATCATTCAAAGAATGTTTATATTTCTAAAACATGAAATCATGTATTTAAACTCGATAATCCTTAGTTAACCACAATTAAAACACTCACTAATCATCTTGATGCAAGTAATATGAATGCTTTGCATCAAGGTTAATCATATCTCATAAATGAGATAATAGGTTAACATAAAGTGACCTCGACTTAAGTGACCATTTCGGGAGTAAACCTGTTATGTGATTAATAAAGATAGAAGTAAGGATTATGGTTCCTTTAATACTTTTCTTTGAAGTTTTAGTGAAAGTATAAACCTCATAGGTTTGAGGAAAAATAATTTTTCCTTGGCTCGAGGGTTTGTATAAACGTTTGTAAGTTGGCATTTTCGTAAAATCAGTAGTACTTATTTTGGGCACCTCTCTAAGTCTAAATCTTAAAGTAAACTTTTCAAATATTATGCATGAACCTTAATTGAAATAAGCACCTTTTTCGGGTAAGAGAAAATCCGACTTGGCGAAACTTAAACGCCACGGAATTCAGAGACTAGCGCGCTGGCCATGTGTAGCTCACGCTAGGAAGCGTACCAGGCCCAGTTTTCCCACTTTCGGTTTTTTGGCTATTGCTTGTGATTTTAAGTGTTCCGAATGTATATTTTTCACCATTAAAACATTATAAAAGTCTTGGTCATTATTGCACCAAGAGAGATGTTAAGCCAATTGGCACAAAAATACCCGAAAAGTAAGATCACCACACTATTTAACAACCAAGATATCTAAAGAATCAAGACCCTTGCAAAAGATATCATCCAAAACATCACCAAATCTGATCCAGGGCACACCTAAACCAGAAAACCACCGATTTGAATCACAACATAACCGAATTACAATGACCAACAAACCCGAACCACACGACCACAAATTTGAGTAACAACACATACCAACCCATTCGACTGCCGATATGAGCCACAACATCGGCTAACCACCCCTCGAACAATGATATGAACCACAACACCAACAATCTGATCTACCAAACTAATGAATTACCACACATCGACACCACACACCGTTATAAACGACGGTACCATAACCATAAACACGACTCAAAATAGATCTACATAGTAATGAACAAACACAATAACTTGAATATAGATGGGGAAAACGGGACTGCAAATAGGATACCACTAGTTTGAAACTCATAATGTTACTCCATACCAGAATATGAGACCTCAATATGAAACAACGAACTCTTGGCAGAAAATAAAACCATAAATGAGCTACAGAGTAAACAACCTTAATGTGCATGCCAAATAGGAAAAAAGAATCGTGAGAATCCAAGTAGAAAAAGGGGAGGTAGCCCCCGAACCACCAACCAAAGTCTCCAGCGAAAGGTGGCGGTTGACAAAGGACATAAGGTGATCTTTGTTATCGTCTACTAATTAAATCTTGTTACGATATATATTATTAATGCAATTTGACTCCTTAAAAGCTTAAGCTCACTCTAAAATCTATTTCTAATAAGATTGCATTTATAACTTTTAAGAACTTTTATATATGTGTGTGGTCAAACAATTTTTTTTTATGGATTATCTTTTTCTGCAAGCTTAAACTCTCATAACAAGTATCAGAGTCTTATAATTAGGATCATGGGTTAGCTAAATTGGACATAAGTATTTATACTACTTAAAATACGAACCTCGTGTTAAATTGTTATTAGCGAGTCTTTAAGCCCGCGCTTCGCGGCGGGATGTTTGGAGACATCGTTGTTCAATAATGTACATGTGTAAAAAAAACTATAGTTTCAATCATACTTTTACCCTATCAAAAATCATATGGCTATAATTTCTTTTAGTCAATAAAAACTATATTCGCACATAAGAAAATATCTAAAAAGAGAATGAATGCATGTAGTTTACTCAACATTCTAAATGACTATTTACTCAAAGGTCTACAGAGAGCACAACAGATCCCAGCTTTAATACGACCAATGGTCAACTATCGGATTAGAAACCAAAAAAAATTCAAAAGCCATATCCAAATCGATTCAAGAACTTAAGTCATCCTTTCAGCTTGTGCAGGGCTGAGGTAATCATCACCATTCCTATAACTGCAAACCTAAACCAAAATACCAAATGAAACTTGTTGCTTCTATTAGCATTGATTCAAGACAACTAAACTTCCACATTCATAACCTTTTTAGATAAAACTTGTTGCTTTGCTAACTTTCTTAGAACCCAAAAGTTGAAAGTAAAGCTGCACCATAACATCCATAATCTTAAGTTTTGCATATGCAAAATCGCTTGAAGAACAGTAAACATGGTTATGGGTAAACTTTTGTTGATGACTCTTTCAAGATTAGTTACCATGTTAAATACCAAGAGATAGAAATACAGTTTTTCAATTTTCATAAGAATGGCCATGTAATATTTTTACTAATGTTAGCAACATATTTCAACGTCTAACCATTATTATAACTGTTCATGCATGTATCCTTAGTTAGCTCACCCACAACATGTTCTATATCACCTATTGGTACAAACTCATGTAGTAGGGGGTCTTGAAAGGGAATCGTCACTGGAAGTCCACAAATGTTTTGATAAAAAATAACCTTTGAGTCACGAGAAATGTATAAACACTTTTAAATCATAGCAATAATAATGAGGAACAACTTGACTGTAATTGGTAAGGAGCTTTAATATTGTTGGTTGTAACTTGTAACTTAGTAATCAGATCATTCAACATTGTCAACCAATAATCATAGCCACACAATGTGTCCTTGACAGTGCCTTTAACGACTAAGCTCTTTCTACTAACCTTAAACAAATACTTTCTTAACCACTTATTTGACCAAATAAGTTGTTTTTAGAAGTCAATATAGATTTAAGGTGAAACAATGATTTATACTCAAGTATCCTATGAAATAATTGAGCAAAGTTTCGCTATCCCGCATTTCTGTAAAGGGCTTTCTCTAAGTATTTCGCTTTACTTTAATAACGGCCTATCAAGTTCGCAAATATGTTTTAACTCTTATTTCTCTATCCATAATTATTGTAGTTGTTTATAAGTAGATCTAGGTGCTTCTGAAAATTGTATTTTTTGATACTGCAAAAGGCACAACGCCAATGCAAAAACACCTGCTACATCATGTTGATCCATAACTAAAATTTGATATCCTAAATGCTTTAAAGGCTCACTTTTGATTTTTGCATGTTTCATTTCCAACATGTTCTATAATACCCATCAGGTAACGTACACGTACCCAAACATTTATCAGGTACTTGAACCCTAAAATTATATCATTTTTCTCCTAATGGCAAATCCCATGAGATCGCATACAAATTAGAATATTTCATTGACAACATTCGAGGATCAAGTAAAAATTGTGAGCGATAATCGGTCCTGGTTTATGGGCAAAGTAGAGATGTTTAAAAAAGTGTTGTTATTTCTTTTTTCATGGCCATACACGCCAAATATCACAAATGTGCATTTATGGTTTATCCTCTCCATGCTAGTAAACTTTATATAATCATCCACCATCTAAACTAAGTATCATATATAATACTATAATTCTCCACAGATCTTATTCAGGGATTTACATTCAAGGTATTCACGTCATGTAAGCTATCTAAAATATACCATTGAAATCTCTTGAATCTAACAGATGATGGATAATAAGATATTGAAATAAGCTGACCAAAGAGCCCTTAATTAAACACATTTTAGAGAAGTTGAAATGAGCAGGACAGGTTTATGATATGCTAAAATAAGGTATCAAAAAAACCCGTGTAACAGCAAGTCAAGGTTGATTAGCTATTGAAATAAGCTATCTAAACAACCTCTATTAACAATACATTCCAAATAGTCCCTATAAGCACGACTAAAGGTTAATTAGCTGCTCAAATAAGCTACCCAAGCAACTCTCAATCAAGCTTTTATATTATAATTACGCACAATTTTAAACAACCTATTGATATTGTTCATATTGCGAATCTGATTTATTCTTAAAGTGACTAAAATTGCGAAACCTAATCATAATAGGTTGATGATATTTATTTTCACACCGCAATGACAGTTGGGCTAAAAAAACTACACTCTAAAGAGTTGTATGGGTCATTTTATGTGGTGCTTGAGCCTGTAAGACCAAACAAAACAAATAATGGCTTTGCCACTATTCAAATCATCTTAGTTGACGTTTCATCAATCCTGATAGTAAGAAAGATAATGCCTTGTAAATGGCATATACGACATATCCTACGACCATCTGTTTCCATGCAAATCCTTGGTTCAAGGTCTTGTGTTTGGGGTTGCTTTGACTTGTCCCGTCATAACGACATGAAAATATACGCATAAGTAAGATAACATAAAAGAAATAAGCCGAGCAATTTTAATCTTAAGCAACCAACCAATGCAGGAATTTGCTCATCAGTATGTCGTTTTAAAATAGAAAATCCACCGTGAATGCCTATGTCAAAAGCAGCCAACGTCGTGCAAAAATAAAGCAGGTTCCTTCTTAATGGCATTCTCATCTTGTTAATTTCCAACATAAAATTTATTTGAGCGAACACCTGGTTTGTATCTTGTTTAGCCTACAAACACAACACCACAAAATTAACATATATCAACAAAGGTAAACCCATACACCACAAACGCCAATTAAAGGGTGTAGCTCATAACTACAAAGCAAAGTATTTTGACAATTTAAAAGGTATTGTTATATATGACCTGAAAAGTTATTGGTGCCTTTTGGTTTTTCCGAATATGACATTGTTGCAAACATGGTAAGCTCACTAATTATCATCTTCTACATTCCGTTTTCTTATAGGGACACCATCATTTAAAAGAGCGTAAATCATTATTTTTTTGGATATTTTTCTAGGTGATTCAAGTATCCTGCATAACGTCTATACGTTCAAGTATCTTTTAACATACAAAGTAAATATTATATACCTATTATTTTTTGAAGGCATGACCTTAATCACTTCAGAAACAATGCTTCCACCACCAACAACTATCTGTATAGGAGCAGAACACAAATATTATTCAAAAAAGATAAAATTGGCTAGTGTATTCTAGTTGCACATCAAAATTTAGTTTATTACTTCATATTACTGTAATACAGTTTTCTACCCACTTTTGTTCTTTTTGGGCTGAGTTTCTTATGTGAGATTCTTATTTTGTATGGGAGATATTGGTATGCAATCTTGAACACGATGGGAGACATTAGTTTTTAAACCTGTAACATACTATTACCCTTATTTTAGTTAAGGTTGTGGACACAATGTTGAATTTCATAAGAAAATTTTCACCATTTCTAAGAACGTGAAAAATATAGAGCAATTATATGGATTAAGACTTGACGAAATTGATCAGGAATCATATCTCTCTAACCATTCATCCTCACCACAATGTTTGGCTCAGTAATCATCACTTGAGACATGCATGTCTGGTCCACATATCAGACCTCCAACTTCCTCCACGTGTAGTTCATCACAAAGTCTAGTCGGTAAATGCCTTTTATTTATAGGAGCACGTGCTTTAAATATAAATGCCAAACAACCTATAACGAAAAATGTTAGGATTACGAAAATCCATATTAAAGACTCGGTCACCCATGCTATCATCTAGCACTAGTTAGGTCGTAGTCTTGTTAGTATACATTAAGTTAAAGTAATACCATGGAGGAGGGACGGGTCTTTACCTACTGTACACCCGATCTATAGCCTGCAGGAGGGCGTTTATTGTAACACTATATAAACCCTTTCCCACCATGGGGAAGGGTTGGAGCTTCTAATACAACTTTCATTTCTCTTTCACTTTCTCTCTCTAGAACTCCCATTCCTCTCTCTTTCGCTCTCTAAAATCTGCCAATCTACATAATCGACCATATGTTATGATTTCAAGTATCTTACAATTGGTATCAAGAGTCATGGTTTGATCATCTAGTTTGTGTGTGCTCGGATTTCAAAGATTGGTTATAGATTTCTTGTGGTTTTTGGTTCGAATAGCATTTCTTAAGAATACACCTAGTTCGAGCTTGGTTTATGGTTAGATTTGTTATGTGTTTGTACTTTCATGTTTAGGGTTGTTGTAGTAGCTTACATTGGTGTTTGGTTAGGTTATTTCATAAGTTTATTGGTTAGTTTGTGGTATATTTGTAAGTTTGAAGACTCATTCTTGGTTGCGGTTTAGCTAAAAGCTTATTTCTTGGTTGCGTTTTGTTGTTTCAAGACTGTGATTTGAGTAGTTCTTGTATGCGATTTGAGGGTTCTTGACTGCGGTTTGTGTATTGCGTTTTGATTCAAATACTCAGTTTCGTTTTGATTGGAAGCCAAATAGGGATAAAAGACAAAACTGGGTGAAAGTGACGTTTGTACTTTCACGAAAGTGACCTTGCGTTTTGTCGTTTAGCTCTGCGGTTTGATCATGTGTTTTGCCTACATCTGCGTTTTAAGTCTTGAGGTTTGAGGTCTGCAGTTTGGTAGGTCCTGCATTTGAAAGACTGCGTTTTGATCAAGGTTGCAAGTTGAGGTTTGCGTTTTGAAGACATTGCGATTTGCTCAAGCCTGCGATTTGTCATCACTGCGTTTTGGTCTTATATGCGTTTTGTGGTCCTTGCGTTTTGGTACTGCAATTTGCTCAAGACTGCGTTTTGAGTTTTGCATTTTGCCACTGCGTTTTGTTGCTGCATTTTGCTACTAAAGATTATGGTTTGCCTATTGCAGTTTGACTACTTGAGGTTTGACCAAAGTTGACTTTTTACGTCAAAACTTCAAACGGCCATAACTTTTGAATCATATCCGTTTTCAGCAAAATACTTGTCAAAATGATCGGAACAGCCTAAATATTGTTAGGTTACACCATAAAGTTGTTTATCAAAATTTTTGAGGCCCAAATCCCCTCCGAAAGGAATTTATTGACGTTTTTAAATTTTAAACCAAAATTTCACTATAACAATGTGCATCAACCAAACCAAATCACAACTAAACAACATATCACCTAGTCTATCAAACGATGATCATGTTTAACACACAAACACTAATCATTGTACCGATACAACAGTCATCATAACACATATCAATTATCGTTGGCTCACGGTTTCTTCTTGATTTTGTAAAATCCCGCGAAATATTCTATTTCTCGGTTTAAATCATAGACTTGTAAAATCCCGTGCACATTCATATCACATCAAACACCTCAGATTCAATCATAGCTGAGATACTCAAATTGTACGACATGATCGATGAACATAAGATTTCCAACTATGTACAACCGAAAAACGTGTTTGAGTCAGATAATGCCAATATGGAATCTTTGGCTTGAATTCACAAGAGAAAGAGTTGCATGGAACATTTTTGAATATTTCACTCACATCTCAAGGTTCTCTTAGAAAGACCTGAATCCACGAGTGGATACGAACGTGCATTTACGTCACTCTTTGGTCAAGATGTTTAGACCTTCACATGTATAATGCTACTGAGCTTGGAACAACTAGAACAACAACTTGACAAAGAAGACTTTCATGAAATTAGATCCATGGATGCCTTTTGGGTGATCAACAAACAATTTCAATAATTCATAAATTCGCAATACACTTGGGATTATGACTGTCAAATGACAGAAAAGTGCTTTGCTGATTACACTGGAATCAATGTAAACATGTTCAAAGAAACACTGCTCCAACACATGGGCAATGTTAAGAAGTACATTGATGAAAGAGCACAATATAAACGACAGTATGATATCAAGATAAATTACAGACGGATGCAATCAAGATAAATTAAGGTTGATACGAGTAAAGCATTGGATGCTAGTTTAGCTGTTACAGTATGTAGTGGTCAAAGTGAAGGAATCAAGCATGATCTCTCTGCAGATGCTGGTAAAATAGAAGAAACAAGTCACCCGATTGTGAAGGCTGATGAGGTCAATGTTGAAGTAAATGAAATTGAAGTTGTTCCAACTGGTGTTAAAGAACAAGACCTTGTTGCTGAATTATTGGATGAGGGAGATGACAAAGATCCTATTGAGGTCGAAAAACTGAGGGATGAGAAATTGGAGACAACAGAAGTAGTCGACTCAATATTGGAATGTGGGGATAGTGCTTTTGCTTCAGTTGTTAATGAAGTAGAGGTTACTAAAGGCTCCAGTAAGGAAGGGGATGTCACACATTCTAGTGGCGTCGATGTACAAAAATATGTGATAACGGAAGTGACCAAAGCTAAGGATTCAACAAAGGAATGTTACACTGATATTACTCCGATGGTTGAAGAACAAGAAATTCCTGCTAAAATCTCTATGGAGGAATCCAATGCTACTGCCTCTAAAATAGGGATTGGTTATTCAATTATGGAAGGACAAGTTGTAGATAAATTCATAGAGGAAAAAGTTACCGAGCTTTCTGAAATAGTGACCAATGATTCAACAAGCACTGAATCTGGTGAAAAGAAACAAGAACAAGATGTTGCAGAAACCTCCAACGAGGACAGAGAACCCACATCTTCTAAAGTAGAGGCTGATGCTCATGATAAGCATGATACATGCAGCAGTTCAGGGACTTATTGCACACATGTTGTGGGTGAAGATATCAGACCCACTCATGACACAGAGCCCATATTTGACAAAGAATCAATGGCTGAGGTACAATCAATTGTCAATCATGATATATCTGCTCATAATCATCAACTTACTGAACAACCTAAATTCAAATATGAAGGAGGGGTTGATCAGAATGTTGACCAACATCGTGTCGAACAACATTTGTGTGATCCACTAAATGTAAACAAAACAAATGTACCATCAAGCCAAACTCTCGAGTTTGAAAATACTTGTCTAAAAAAAACCATTGCCCAGTTTCATCACGCCTTTTGGAAAGAGCTGCTAAATTAAGTTCTCTTTTGGGTGAAGGAAGTATGACCGCTTTACCAATAGTTGAAACCCAAGCGGGAGATGTTTCGGCATAAAGATTTTTCAAAACTAGAGGCACATTGTATCTCTCTTGAACTTAAATTGCAAAACGAATCTCTAACTTTGGGCAAGAATGGTCAATTTTTTAGTGAACAAGGTAAAAGTATGGATGCATTAGTTAAGGAAAATGAGCTTTTAAAAGGTCAACTTCAAGCAAAGGTGTTTGCACATGATGCATTGCAAAAAAAATTAAGACGATTGACTGACCAGAGCGTGGATACTAAGTTTGCAAAACCATCAGTCTAGAGGAAACTGCCTCTACAACCTATCAGAAAAAAATCAGTGGTTAGACAACCAACAACATTTAAATCTGAACGAACTAAATCTTCAAAAACACGGTTTGTCTCCCAAGCTGTTGAGAATAATCATTTGACAAAATTAGTCACTCCACATTATTTGCCTAAGAAAAATGCTTACGGTTCTGTTAAACCTCAACAAGTAGCTACACCTACACCTAGCTCTTCTAAGATTAGTTCAAAAACAGTGTCTAAACCGAGCATTAAAATTCAAAATTCATATGATATAAATGACTTGTACAAGAACTATGATCTAGAAAAGGCTAGAAAAAGGGCACTACTTAAAAAGGATGGAATCTTAGGTTCACAACCTCGTATGATGCCTTCTAGTTTATTGCGGAACACTGCTTATAGCAGCAAACCAAAACCTAGGAGCACTCAACTAACAAATAGGAATTGGTTAGTTTCTAAGAGTAGTTGTGTATCGATTAAAGTGATTTCTGTAGCAGATCATTCTAAGAATTCTAGATATTTTTCTGAATCCAAACAATCTGTTTGCTCGACTTGTCAAAAATGTGTTTTTAATGCAAATAATGATAATTGTGTAACAAAATTCTTGAAAGAAGTGAATGCTCGTGTTAATGTTCAACCACCTAAGACTAGAAACAACAACAAACCCGTAGAACCAAAGAGTTATACTAAAAAAACCTGGTAGGCAGATTGCTATAGGACAAAGGTTATCTCTCAACAAGTCTTCCACTGTGCATGAGAAACCAAACACTCCTAAATCTTGTTTTAGGTGGATACCGACGAAAATAGAATGTTTAAGATTGTTGGTCTTAGATGGATACCTACTAGGAAGATGTTCACTGATTGCAAAACCAAGGTTGACAGAGAAACCCCAAATGGTTTAGATGCTGATATCACTAACCCATATAAATGTGAACAAACTCTTAATGTTAGTGCATGTAGTCTTTGCTTAAGTGTCGGTACATCGTTCACTCCTATTAAGGAAAGACTCAGAGTTTGGTTGCTGAAAAGACTGATATCTCATAAATCAGGGGTTCAAGAAACTCAACCTTGATGAACATGAAAGATGACGTTTGAACACATCAATTCAAGCCTCGTTCTTCAATGACAAATGGCGTTTGCAGATAACACTTCAGGCCCCGTTACTCAAAGAAAAGAAAGGTGTAAGCTTCAGTGCACTTTATCTTTGAAAGAAGAGAAATCTTCTTGTTTATGACCATTCTCATCAACATGCTTCATGCTTTTTCCATGTTCGTTTAGTAATCAAGTGGATATACTTACCTTTGATCGTATTCTCATTTAGTTGTCCAATCAAAACTGGCAACCTCATATGCAACTTTTGAGGGGGAGAAGTGTGAATAAACTACATGTTGATGGATGTTTGAAAAATGGTCATACGACTCTCCTCCAACGCCTAATGTTCCAATTACTAAGGGTGACTTGGATTTATTGTTTCAACCTTTGTTTGATGAATACTTCCAACCTCCAACGAATGTTGATCATCCAGTTCCTGAAGCTTCAGCTCCGGTTCCTGCTGACTCAACGGGTTCACCTTCTTCAATTTTATTGATCAAGATGCACCATCTAAAAGTACAACTCAGACTACTCAAGAAACCCAATCTCCAATTATTCTTCAAAATGTTGATAATGACTTTCATGATATTGTAGTTGCACTCATGAATAATGATCCGTTCTTTGGTATTCCTTTCCCAAAACCTGGTTCTAAAGAATCACTTTCTTCATGGATTATTGTTCCTCCCAATGTGCACTATGTAAATCAACCACATGAGCATAAAGGAAAATGGCAACCTCATCCGCTTAAAGACATTATTGGTGAATCTTCTAGACCAGTCTCTACATGCCTCAAACTACCCACTCAAGCCATGTTTTTGTTACTATGATGCTTTCATATTCTCAAATGAACCTAAAACTTACAAAGAAGCATTGATTGAATCCTGCTGGATTGAAGCTATACAAGAAAATCTCAATGAGTTTGAAATACTTGAAGTTTAGGAGCTCGTTCCTCGTCCAGATCACGCTATGATTATCACTTTAAATTGGATTCACAAGGTCAAACTTGATGAACTTGGAATAGGGTTGAAAAACAAGGCAAGGTTGGTAGCACATGGATATCGTTAGGAAGAAGGCATCAATGTTGAGGAATCATTTGCACGGGTTCATTCAGTGGATTGACGTACATTATATCGTATGTTTACTCACTTGTTGGGCATTTGACACTAAGGATGACTACTGAGCTGATCGGGTATCACTTATATGAGATTAAAGTTGACTTTCACAAAGGCGTGATCTTATTTTATCTTGAAGTCGGGGTTGGTTGGATGCATGACTTTCAATGATAAGTTGCTCGTGCTTAAGAGTTAAGTTGAAGTCTTGGTTTATCTAGTTACCAACAGTCGGGGTAGATGATTGAAGACCTGGTTAACTATCACTTAAAGGAGTTACATTGTAGTACTCAGTGTCACACGCAGATGGCATTGTGGATAATCACAAGAGGTATTAATGTCTCATACTTTGGTTGAGTATTGAGTACTTAGAGATTTGCTCGGAGCATAAATTCTCTACATTGTTCTTCCAACATTAGTGCAAGCTTAAGTCACAAGAATGGGGAATTCTACTTCAGCGTCAAGTTTGGTATATCAGGTTTGCTCCATCAGTGGTCACTTCAAATTTCCTATATAAGGGTTGGTAGAGATAGTCAGAGAAAGGTTTTGTAACGGTTGATTCTCACAGGACACATTTGAGCCAATTTTGTTCTTCTCGCAAGATTTCAAGTATATGTGTGTAGAATGTGTTGTTGATTTTGAGGTATCAAAACCAGAAAGGGGGAAGGAGACATACATCTGAACGCACAACGAGCACACGTGATGAAATTTATACTTCTCCTTAATTGAAGTTATTCCGGGAAGAAAAATGTCATAACCGCAGAGAAACTCAGTGTTTTAACTCGGGGCTTTTGGTGTATTATTCCAACTAATTGGAGGAAGAGATGTAAAAAATAGTTTCTGATGATAAAAGAGGTACACAATTATATGATGATTTCGATGAGATCGCAACCATCAGGGGAGAGAAATGTATACATCGGGGACACACAACATGTTCACATGATCGGGCTTAATAATCTATTCTGGAGTTGATCAGTGCTTCAAACTGTTACTTTGGTGTTATCGTTTCGTCTTGTGTTAGGTATTGAGCTTCATACAATGAGACTGATTGCATCACTTCAACTACTTGGGGGAGGTGGTCTCTGGATACTTTTGGTATGCATAACTTCAGCCTTCAGTGGGAAGAAATATGAGAAGAATTATTCAAGCATGAGATTACGTTGCTTGAGTCAGCCATTGGATTTTGATATTGTTTATCGACATCTTCTCACGAGCTGATATGATTTATGACAAAGTGCTTCCGGTTAATGCTTCATCTACACAACTTTATGCTGATTCCGATGAGATCGTAACCATCAGGGGAGAGAAATGTATACATCGGGGATGCACAACAGGTTCACGTGATCGAGCTTAATGAATTATCTCATCAACGCTAGTGTAGATGATCAGTGCTTTAACCTGTTACTTTGGTATTATCATTTCGTCTTTCTTTGGGTATATGTGTACATTATGAGTTGATTTGTTAAAAGTAAGATAACGGAAGTGCACTTGGTGATATGAAGATGGTGATCTATTTGATGAAACCCCCGAAAGGATAATCACGATGATCATTCTTAATAGGAGCAGCAATATTTGATGTGGTTTGCTACGAATTTCGCTGTGCACTTTACTATTGCAAGCTTGAAAGAGAGCTTTGAAACTGCTCAAAAAGAAGATTGTCGGTTTGTGGGGAAGCTACCAAAGCCTCACATTGAGAAGGCTCAAGTTTAGAAGGTTATTCAGGAGCCTCGAAAGCTTTGGTGGTGAAAGTTTAAGAGATGTTGTCTACTGACTTCTACAACGTACAAAACGATATCCTCATTTCGGTATTCATGTTAACATCTTCTTAAATCGAATAATATACTTTGTACATATCTTATACCAAAATGTAAATAGAAAATTATAAAACCATAAAAAAAATCAGAAAAATAGAAAATACCAAAAAATTGTTTTTCAAGGCATGTCTTCTGGAGTCGATAACATTTACGGTCCTAGAAATGTCATTCAATATTGACACGGGTCATTAAATGAAGTTCGAACAGAAGTTCAAAAAGTTTTCAAAACATGCCTAAATGGCTTGCTATTAGTTTAGATATCCAACCCGCTTTTCAAGAAATGGAAGTGCTACACAAAATCAATTTCCATAAATATCGAGCACTTATCCTAAAACAAATGAAGATAATTTTTTCCTTCGCCAAAAAGACGGTTGTTCCTATACAAATTTTTTTTCCTTCTATGATTCTTTAGAAAAATATTTGTGTAATACTTGGTGGTAACGTGTTATTTGAAAATTAATCAAACTTAAATTTTTGAAAATAAGTTGGACTTAAATTTTTCATAAAATTTGTCACTCAATCAATGCCTTGGGTCATCAATTGAGGGGGAGAGTGATTTCAAATTTCATATTTTCAAACATTATATCATCAAACGAGTCCATTTGTACATTATAAGTAGTGAATAAATATTCGTTGTTATGTGTCAATGTATGATCTTTCGTATATTCAAAGATCTTTCAAAATGATTTTTCTTATATTCAAAGATCTCTCAAAATTATCATACCTAACACTAACATTCTCCCTCATAGATTGAGGGGGAGCGTTGTAATGTTCCTTTATTAGTATATATTAAACCAGACCACATTTTCCCCCAAATTTTCCAACTTATTTAAATCAATTGAGATCACAAATCTCAAAAGGTTTGAAATTTTTGATCGGAGGAGAGAATGTGATTTAAATATTAAATCTGATAAAAATGTGATTGTTTAAGACTCAACCAGGCACTCCTCCCTCCATGTGCTAAACGATTTCAAATACCGATGCACATGTTGAGGGAGAGCATTTCTGAAAGATCAAAAATAATTGAGGTACAAATGCTTTGATACTTTATCACAAGTACCTTGATTAATTTTCAATTGGTTTTAAGGCGGAGAGAACAGTACCACATGACTGACCTTGCATTTACTTTATTGGAGTTATTAGGATGGTAAGGTTAGGTATTCGTTCCCACAATCCTACCAGAGCTGGAGGGATCTACCCAGGGACAATCCACTAGTTAGTTTAGAAGTCCTTAGCTATGATTAAAAAAGGAGAAAAATGATAATAAGGGAAGAGTGCCGACTGAGATGGAGCTAGTACAGGAATAAACCCAACAAGGTTCTAGTGATGAAGTCTCGGTAAGCGCTGAAGGGGTTGAAAAATGAAAAAGAAATATAAAGAGAAAGGGTGAAAAGAAATAGCCCTCCAACAACCTTAGGGCAAAAACCGGGTTCAATTCATATGCTACTGGTGGTTACCAAGGTAACGCCGGTATTGAAGACAAGATGTAATGGACCCAGTGACGTACTGCACTAAACCTTCTAGCCACTCAATTTCTTTTAAAAGTAAATGTTTTATTCTCACGGGGAACCGGTGTAATCTATCTAAGGACTTCTACACTGACTAGTAGATTGTCCCTGAGATCCCTCCGGCTCTAGCGGGATCGTGGGAACTAATACCTAACCTTACCATCCTTATAACTCCAATAAAGTAAATGCAAGGTCAGTCATGTGGTACTGTTCTCTCTGCCTTAAAACCAATTGAAAATCAATCAAGGTACTTGTGATAAAGTATCAAAGCATTTGTACATCAATTGTTTTTTATCTTTCAAAAATGCTCCTCCTTTAACATGTGCATCGGTATTTGAAATCGTTTAGCACATGGAGGGAGGAGTGCCTGGTTGAGTCTTAAACAATCACATTTTTATCAGATTTAATAAACTACATGTTGATGGATGTTTGAAAAATGGTCATACGGCTCTCCTCCAATGCCTAATGTTCCACTTACTATTGAGTCTAGAGCCAAGAGATCATCCATAAATCTCATTAGGACAAACTTACAATATGCTTACTGTTTCATACACCGTGAAAAGTAAGAAAATACACATTAAGAGTTCTACGCATTATCCTTGTGGTATTGCCATAACGTCCGAGTGATACGTAAAGTATTCACAATGAAGATGGAAATCCTTCTTCATCACTAGAACCCAGTGACGCATTGCACTAAACCTTCTAGCCACTCAAGTTATCTTAAAAGGACTTGTTTCATTCTCACGGGGAACCGATGTAATCTATCGACTTGTCTCTTAGAGATGGTTGATATTGAAGCAGGAGACCCTCTCCCTAGTCTCCGCATAGGAAAACCAAAGTGCACTATTGAGTCTAGAGCCAAGAGATCATTCATAAATCTCATTAGGACACACTTTCAATATGCTTGTTGTTTCATACACCGTGAAAAGCAAGAAAATATAGGAGATCCCTCATGGATCAAACATGTGACAACTGGAAAACACCGATGGGGCGATTCGCATTTGAATCAACCTTGTTCCAGTAAAGGAATTGACGTATGCTTTTGGAAAACCCTTCGATGTGATCAACAATTGTTTTCAAGCACATCGACTAAGCATAAATTTTCAAGCAAAATTATTTATGATTGAAACTTGATTTTGCTCATAAAACTTTCGTCGTATTGCAAAAACTATTTATTCAGCGATACACGACTATTTTTCAAATCAATTTCTCATCAATCAGTGAATCCC
The DNA here is from genome assembly GCA_019973895.1 of Chrysanthemum seticuspe. Lineage (NCBI taxonomy): Eukaryota > Viridiplantae > Streptophyta > Magnoliopsida > Asterales > Asteraceae > Chrysanthemum > Chrysanthemum seticuspe. Next base: position 242,288,725 of record BPTQ01000001.1, read on the forward strand.
AATTTGCTAGTTCACTCACTCCGTGTTGTCTAATTTGAGATGCTCCGGTTTGAGAACGGCTATTACAGCTGCGAAACCCTGTCAAGGAGATTCTTCGGAATTCTACCTGATCACAGGCAGTATTTATACGGATCAACGGGGAACCATGGTTCTTGCAACCCTATTCAAAGAAAGTGAGCAAAGACACTTTCGTTTGTTTATTGCTAACTGTTGTTTGCAGGAACTCCCAACGGTTGCAGCTGATGGCCAATAAGATGTCAAGTCATAACCACATGCTCGCACTTCACACTCACAATAAAAGAAATCATGATAATTGAAAGACGTACAACACTGCTTCCGCAACTCTGATGCAAAAATATCATGATCCAGAAAAGTGTGAGCATGTCGGTCCGAAGGTCACAACATCACATGGAGGCGATTCTACAAAGGATGACTTAGAGATTAACGGTGGCTGATGATCTCAAAGAAAGCTCAAAGATCACCCAAGCCAAAGGAACATTTAAAGATCACTACTGAAAGTACAAAGATTGCAGACTTTGAAGAATCAAAGAATACGAGCTAGGAAATTAAATGCATGTAATAGAGTGCTAGAATTCAAATTGTAATTTCCGGATTGACCTCCCTTAAGGGGAGATTGTTAGGATTACGAAAATCCATATTAAAGACTCGATCAACCCGCGGTTACCCCGAGTATCAACTAACACTAGTTAGGTCGTAGTCTTGTTAGTATACATTAAGTTAAAGTGACACCATGGAGGAGGATTGTACACCCGATCCATAGCCAGCAGGAGAGCGTTTATTGTAAGAGTATATAAACCCTTTCCCACCATGGGGAAGGGTTGGAGCTTCTAATACAATTTCATTTCTCTTTCACTTTCTTTCTCTAGAACTCCCATTCCTCTCTCTCTCTCTCTCTCTCTCTCTCTCTGAAATCTGCCAATCCACACAATCGACCATATGTTATGATTTCAAGTATCTTACAGAAAAGATAAAAGTTGCTATCGTAATTTTATAAGCACCACTAAAGCACTTAAAAACAATCTTTCATACCAAAAGTTCTCATAATCCAACAAAAAACTTTCATCCAAACCTTATCACACATTCGAATAAAAAACTTTTATCCAAACCTCTTGAAGCAAATAAGCTCATGAGCCAGGTAAATAAGCTAATCCAAACATTAGCTCAAACTATAAACTCCTCAATAACTGGTGCATTAACCATTTTATCAAGTGGATAAACTCATAAGCCCACAAAAAATTGAGCTTATCAAGTTTTCAATAAGATTATAAGCCATTGATGAGTGTGTAAATACTCATCATTTTTAGTCAAATCTGAACTGCAAAACGTTTAAAAATGCTCAGAAATGCATCAAAATACTGAAAATATTTCAAAATTGCATTTTATATGTTTCAGATGCAAAATGTTCAAAATCAGATGAAAAATGAGCTAAGTTTGCATAATTGGCAGTTTCAGTCCCCCAAGTTTCAAAAGTTGTCAAAAACAGTCCCTGAGCACATAATTTCAAAAGTAAAATCACCAAAGGTCCTTTTAAAATCATAACTTGTCAAAATTAGTCCTTTGGTGAAAAATGTCAAAAGTTTTGAGAAATTACAAAATTAGTCCTTCAAGTTTGAAATTTGGCATAAATGGCCCCTGGAAAATGGAAAATGGCAAGTTTGGTCCTTGTACTTTTTGAGATTGTCACTTTCAGCCCTTGGATCAACTTTTCAGAATTGGCAGAAAAGGTCCTTTAAATTTTCAGAAATGACAACATAAGTCCTTGTCATATTAAACCTTTAATACCTTGGTCCCTTGTCAAATCCCAATTGTGACCCTGCCAACCTAATTTTGGACCCCCTGTCACTAACCATTTTGGACCCCTTCTATTATTAACTCCCGGTCAAACTCTGGTCAAAACACCTCATCGCGCCAAAAAGTCACCCCCTCCACCTGCTTCTCTGCAACAAGCAAGCACCCATCCCCCCTCCTCTCATCTACTCAAACTTGTTCCCCCCACCTCAACTAACATCCAAGATGCATTAAATGCACCTCCCCCCTCCTCACTCAACCCCATCTGTCAAACACCAATTTTGGCGCCAAAATCCGTTTTAATGGCCAAGATCAATTCTTGCAATCCAATGGTCAAGAAAATGATGGGAACTATTCAGAAGAGAGAGAAATGAAGCTTGGATTATAAAAGAGAGAAGAAGGAAGAGTAGATGGGAGTCTTGTAGTTTTTTATTTATCATAAATGTCGTTTTTAACTAAAAGATCTTAATTTAGTGTATTGTAAACCATTTCCAATTATAAATTCAAGTTTGCATTAAGAATTCAAATTTTAAGGTTACTGTTGAAATTTTCCATTTCAAATTCTAATACAAAAGCTTCAAATAGCTTGATTCTCTGCTCCAATAAGCTTATATGAGCTTCTCATAGCTTTTTATAAGCTTAAGTTTAAGTTTCAATCAACTTGGGATATTGGTCAAAGAAAGTCAAACATGGTTCTTTTGGACTTGCAAATGAAAATGGGTTGAAGCAGAAATGGAATTGGGTTGATATTGAGCTAGGATAGGGTTTGGATTAGGCTAGTGTTCATTGGTTTCAGTTTCAAGCCATAGTGGCTAAGGACCATGTGTAAGTGATTTCAAAGGTCTCTTTGCATTATCTTCAATTGTAGTTAAAACTGGTTCAAATCTGTTTAATAAGATGTATTTAGGATATATAGATGTAGCTTGATCATTAATTCAAGTGTGCTCAGTAGTTGTCTCATTTAAATTTGCAAAACAGTCATTAAAGGTGTGTTTGGATTTGCTCTTTAATCTGTCTCATAGGCTTATGCAGTGGATAATGGTTGTTGGTTCATGTTTGTTAAGTCCAAATAAACTCATATCTGTCACAATTTTGTGCCTGCAACCCTCAATAGTCAAATCTTCATATTAACTGTCCTAACCATTTCACTGTTGAGATTTTAAAGAAACATAATCTTATTTTGTGTTCAAAAATCATTAAGCTAGATTGCAGTAGTCTTGTTTCATCCATATACATCATATTCAGCTGAGAAATCAAGATCAAACTTCAAAATAGTCAACATTTCACTTTTGTCTTAAAAGTCAAAATTTGGAAAAGTGGTTTTGAGCCATTCTAGAAACAATTTTCATGAGCTCATTTTTGGGCCAAATTACATGAAATTGTAGGTTTAAGAAGTTTAGCTGGTCTATTTTGTTATTACCATTTTTGTATAATTTTGCAATTTTTTTAGAAGCTTCAAAACAGCTTCTCAACTTGGTCCTAATACCCCTGTACACAGAAACTCAGCTTATGCTGAGTTTTTCTCAGTTTTGTCCAGGGTTGCACAGAGTTCATTAGAGCTTATCCAAGCTTGGTTTTTGGTTTAAACATAGTCACCCAGGTCTAGTGTAGGTTCCAAGTTTTTGTTTTAGATTTCTAGCTTATTTGAGTGCTTATTTTGTGGCTGCAAGTAGAACCTTGAAACTATTTTTGTGCATTCAACTCAAATAAGCCAAATCTTTGTAGATTGCTAGCCAGAGGTTTAGACTTGTTGTTTTAAGTTACAATTGGGTAATTTTAGCTAAATAGAGCTTCTGTAATCAGTTGGTGGCTTGTTTTGATCATTTGGCTTATTCAAGTGCTTATTTATAAGCCCTTGGCTTAGCAGTTCCATATTCCTCCACACAAGCACCTGTTTTTCCATTTTTTTTAGATTCTAAATAATATTTTAGAGTTTTCCTAAAATTTTCAGATTTTTCCAAGCTTGTTTGCTATTTTTCTGCATTTAAATCAATTTTTAGCACTTTTTAATTAGCTTTAAATACAAATAATTAAGAAAAGTTTCAAAAAAATAATTTTTCATTTTTCTTAAGTTAAGATAAATATAAAAAGTCAAAAAAATATTTTTCTAGATTTTTTTTAGTTAAATTTGTATTTTTAAATAATTTAATTAGTTTTTAATAGTTTTTAATTCCTAGAAAATCCAAAAATAATCAGAAAATTCCAAAAATAGTTTTGAAAATTCTCTTTTGATATTTTAGATTTTTCTAAGTCTTTATTTTATTTTTCTAGCTTTATTTCATATTTTCTTGCATTATAAGCTATTATTTATTAGTTAAAAATAGTTTTTAATTAATAATAATTAATTAAATAGTTATAAAATTAATTTTCTTTTTCTAATAATTTTCTTTTATCATTAGGTTTGTAAAATATCATTTTCATATTTTTAGGGTTAATATTGTGTAAGTTTCACTTTTTCTATTGTACGCTACGTAGTTTTTAATTAAGTTTTATAAAAACATAAAAACAAAAACATCATTTTAAATATAGTGATAGCGTTTATTTAATATTTTTTATCTTTTTAATTTCCTTTAATTTGCATTTAAGCCGTTGTAATTTGTTGGCTTTTTCTGTAGTTATAATCAATTCAGATCCCTTTTTCTGTTCAAATTTCTCGATCACTTTACGTTTGGTAATCCATTGCATAGCTCGCTGGGACATAACGACCCGGGGAAACACTATACTCCTCAGATCTTCATTGAGTTCGTGTCTGAACCGTTTTAAGTTTGTTACGGTCGGCCATTCACAAGTGGCCGGTTTGAGTGATAAAACTTGACGGTTTGGCACGCATCAGCCATTAAAATAAGTTAGACAAACACCCCTAAACTCTAAAGTCATAATAAGTTCAAAAGCCAAAAAATATGATCCTATGACATATAAACCAAACCAAACCAAATAATCTCATAAGGTCAAAAATAAGCTAAAACAAGCACCCCCTAGTAGAATAAAATCCCAAACACCCTCTTAAGTCTTAAACGTAGCTTATTTCATTCTTATAACACAATAAACTGTTCATAGTACCCAAACATCTCACTTCAAAACCTAAATAAGGTCATAATTAAGATTTTTTGTCAGGCTTACGATCTTATTCATTTGAGATTAAGAACTTTATACGCTCATAAGCACACAAAGCAACAACACCCAAAATCTTTAAGAAAAAAACATACGTTTAATTATGCAGCAGCCTATTTAGTTTGTTTATGTAACACCCCCATCCGAGAATGGGTCAATTTCACACTTATTGCGTCAATCAGAACATATAAACGCAAGCGAAAGTCTTAATAAATAAAACACTAAGTCATGTAACAAAAGACTTTCAAAGGAAATACAATCCAAACATGTCTGAAAAGAAAATAAATAACCAAATACAAAAGTCTTAAACTAAATCCAAATTAAGAGCTCCTACTCTCTTCACTCAATCCCAGCATCCCATTTAATACCTGACGCAAAGAAAAGAAAATGCGGTTGAGCTTAAAACACCTAGTGAAAAGATATAACAAATGGATAACTAAACATGGATGAGTATACGAAATGGATCATAAGAAACTACTGAACAAAGATGTCATAAACGAATAAGTGAAATGAATCCATGAAAACCTGTGGAAACAAGATGTCATATGAAATAAGAAATGAATATGAAATCAAGGAGTTGTCAAGGAATTTCCAAGTGTCTAAGCATGATACATGAATAGACTAAAATAATCAAACATATATGTATATCATATCATAACAAATCATAGCAAATGGAGTAATAATGTCCAAAAAGTGTATTACACACACATATATCAAATCTGAACTCGGTACTTAGGATGCATCCATACGCTCCATACAAAATAAAGTTGTTGGGAATTATACTAAATAAGAATTCTGCTGAAGATACTGCTGACGGATTCTGCTGAAGTGCTGGATTCTGCTGAAGAAGTGTTTCTGCGGAAGTAGTAGAACTGCGTATTTTGTTTCTGCGGATATAGATATTCCGCGTATTTTATAATTAATTAGGATATGCATGAGCTTTATTAGGAAGTGATAATGTATATCTTCTTTAGTTTTATGATTATACGTTTCTTGTGAAACGGTTTAGGGTTCCTTGTCTATAAAAGGAACACATTAGTATGTATGATGTACAGGTTTGGAAAAACAAAGTTTTAGTATTATTCAAAGATCCATAGAGGATCAAAGTATTCTTAGTTATCTGTGTTGTTACTTGTGTGTGATTTCCGCTTTAGAATACAAGTAATAGAGACTTTCTATTAGTGTGTTTGTGATTACATAAACATTACTAACGATTCACGAGCGCTCAAAGATCTATCAAGGTCTGAGGTTCATCGTGTTACCAATAGCCATTACTACTGGAGTAGCCAAATGTTTAAGTTTGAAAACTATGGTACACTGATAACCATCGATTTTTAGCAAATCAACAACTATAAACGGATTTGAAATGTCTTTACCTGTAGCCGTTTGCTCAGGACTAGTCAATTCTTAGGGGAAAGAATCACCTTTGGTGTATTGATAACCCAATATGGTATTCTACTGCCTTTACCACAAGCCATATACTTGTGGGCTAGCCAATTCTTGGATTCCAAAAAGGAATAAGCCATGGTGAATTGATGACCATACAACCCTCAGCAAGTAAGCATGGGTGAGTTGCAGACCCTATGATTTTGAGCAAACCATTACAGCTATCAACAGATTTGATGTGTCTTTACCAAAGCTGTACCCTTTGGACTAGCCAACTCTTTGATGTACACAAGTCACATCTGGTGAGTTGATAACCATCAAAAAGTTATATACAACAAAACTGAAGATACAAAGAATTTTTTTTTTAACTAAGAATAATTAAACAAAGAAAGAAAGAATTACAAATAAACAAAGACAGAAATGATACAAGATAATATGGTATTCCCCTGAGACATATGCCTCCCCTGAGGCTTATGCCTCCCCTCAAACCTAGCAGTTAAGGGTTAAGCATCCCAATATGGACAACTAGGTGTTGAAACCTGGGTCCATCAAAAGCTTTAGTCAATAAATCTGCCACATTATCATCTGTGTGAATCTTAATCACCTTTATCAAATGTTTTTCATATGCATCTCTTATAAAATGATGCCTGATCTCAATATGCTTAGTTCTATTATGAAAAACTGGATTTTTAACTATGCATATGGTACTTTGATTATCAATAAAGATTGTGGTGTTCATGAAATTAAACCCATAATCCAGCAATTGATTTTGTATCCATAGTACCTGACCACAACAATTGGCAGCAGCAACATACTCTGCTTCAGTAGATGAGGTAGCCACAATAGTTTGTTTCTTGCATTGCCAAGAAATCAATCTTCTTCCAAGAAATTAGCAACCTCCAGTTGTAGATCTCCTATCCAGATTCGCACCAGCATAATCACTATCACTATATGCTTCCAGCATAAAAGGAGACTCTTTTGGGTACCAAAGACCTAAATTGGGTTGGCCTTTTAGGTACTTGAAGATCTTTTTTACTGCATTCAAGTTGGAAGTAAGTGGGGTGACCTGATGTCTAGAACAAGCACTCACAGCAAAGGTAATGTCTGGCCTAGAAGCTGTTAAATACATTAATGAACCAATCATGGATCTGTATAAGTGAACATTCACAGCAGGATCTGGTTCAAAATTGTTCTTTGGTTTTGGAGCTTCATAAGGTGTAGTGGCAGTTCTGACATTTTCCACATCAAACTTCTTCAAAATGTCTCTCACATATTTATCCTGACTGATAAAAATACCATCAGGTTTCTGCTTAACTTGTAGACCCAAAAATAAAGTAAGCTCCCCCATAGCACTCATCTGAAACTCTCCCTTCATCAACTCCTCAAACTCCCTGCACCAAGCTTCTTTAGTGGAGCCAAAGATAATGTCATCCACATAAACTTGCACAAGAATGATGTCTCTGTTATTCTTCTTTAGGAAGAGTGTTTTATCAATGGCACCTCTTCTGTAACCATGCTTCAGCAGAAATGCAGATAGCCCAGCATATCATGCTCTTGGTGCCTGATGTAGTCCATAGAGAGCTTTAACAACCTTGTATACATGCTTTGGATTATCTGGGTCTTCAAAGCCTTTGAGTTGAGTGACATATACTTCTTCTTCAATCTCACCATACAGAAAAGCACCTTTCATATCCATTTGATAAACCATGAACCCCATATAAGATGCATAGGCCAAGAAGATTCGAATGGACTCAACTCGAGCTACATGTGCAAAAAATTCATCATAATCAATGCCTTCCTCTTGCCTGAACCCCTGAGCCACTAATCGTACTTTTTTTTTGACCACAATACCCCTTGCATCTCTTTTATTCTTCAAGATCCATTTTGTCCCAATTGGAATCTTCCCATCAGGTAGTGGTACCAAGATCCAAACCTGCTGATTCTTGAATTGTTGCATCTCATCTTGCATTGCTTCAAGCCAGCTTGAATCTTCAAGAGCTGGAGAAACACTGGTTGGTTCCACTTGAGAAAAAAGCAAGCAAGCAGACAATGCTTAAAGTCTGTGTGATTGTTCCTTTGCTGGTTTGAGACATAAGAAAGAAAAGCAACTTGACCATACTTCGAACTTGTCACAGTACTTCTAGTTCGAACAGGTGCTTGAGGATTACCAATAACATTTGATTGAGGATGAACAATGTTGATCCTTTTTGTAGCAGTGGGGTTGACTTCAATTGTGGTGTCAAGATTGTTCACATTTGGTTCAAAATCACTGTCATAGGAAGGTGAGGTGAAGATTCCAGCTTTGGGTCGATGATTACCAAGATCTGAAGGACTTGGAAATCGTGTATATGGTTCTTCAAAGTCTATGGACACACTAGTAGAACTGGGAGTAGATGCCGCAGGGCTATCAGCAGATTTGATGATGTCAGGAGAAACAGGAGAACCGTCAGGAGAATTATGGTTTCCACTGACTGCTTGTGCTGATTGTCTGATTAGTGCCTCAGCATCTCTTGCAAACTCCACACCAAGCCTCTCAGCTTCTAGATTAGCTGCATGCTCTTGCTTATTGAGTCTAGCAAGGTCCTCTGCATAGTGTGACTCATCTCCATGCTCATCAGAAGTTACTTTAGAATTATCACCTGCAAAATGGTTAGGAGAGAAGGAAGGAACAAGAATTGGTTGTTCATCATGCTCAGACTCACTATCTGAGTCATCATCCAGGGAACCGGCATTGTCAGTGGGAGACTCTTGTGTACCAGCAGATTAGTTAGCAACATATCTGGTATAACCTAAGTAATCAGTTAAGTAATCCAGGTCAAAGGACCAAACATGACCTTGACCCTGAACATTAGGCTTATCTTCTAGGTATCTCAGGTTAAGTGTCTCCTCAATCTTTTTAGCATTTAAATTATATACCCTATAAGCCTACTATGAGCTGAATAACCCACAATATACCCCTCATCAGCTTTCTCATCGAATTTTCCCAGAGGATCACTTGTGTTCAAAATGGTCACTTGACATCCAAAAGGTTTGAGATAATGAATATCAGGAACTTTCCCAGTGAGAAGTTCATAAGGTGTCTTGAAATGAGGTCTAGTAATTGATACCCTGTTCAAAACATAACAAGCAGTGCTGACGGCTTCAGTCCAGAACATAGTAGGTAATTTAGAGTCTGCAAGCATGGACCTTGCTGCCTCTATTAAGGTCCTATTCTTTCTTTCAGCAACCTCATTTTGTTGTGGAGTTCTTGGATTTCTATAGTCCCTTTTTATCCCTTTAGACTTACAGAGTTCGATTAATACAGCATTTTTAAACTCTGTCCCATTATCACACCTAATACCTTTAACCTTTTTGTTTAGCTTGTTTTCAACAAGGGTAATGAACTCTTTTAAAATCTGAGATGTTTCATCTTTCGTTTTCAAAAAGAATACCCAACAAAACCTGCTATAGCCATCAGTGATTACCAGGCAAAAATATTTGTGATCAATACTTCTAATTTGGGTTGGACCAAAGAGATCCATATGCAGCAACTGAAGAGGTTCTGAGATAGTGCTCACAGCTGTAATGGCTTTGTATGAGGCTTTGTGTTGCTTTCTTTTGTTGCAGGCAACACAATTGTGTTCATTGGTGAAGACTTTGGAAGGAAGTCCTTCAACTAGACCAAGTTTAGAAAGCTTGTTAATGGTCTTGAAATTCACATGAGTCGTATACCATTTTGTAGACTCATCCAGGGATGCTTTAGCCACCAAACATGTGAGGTCACCTTCTGGTTGAACATCATTCAAATTGAATGTGTATAAATTATGGTTTCTGGGAACTCGCAGCAGAATGGATGTATCTTCTGGAAGTTTGAAGTCTTTATAGAGCACAAGACATTCATCCTCAGAGAAGAGTACTTTGTGCTTGGTGTCACAAATTTGTGATATTGAGAACAAGTTGAAATGTTGCAGTTCCTTTACATAGTACATTCTCAAAATCTAACTGAGGTGTTCTGATGGTGCCTTTCCCAGTGATTCTACCATCTCCTCCACCAAAAGTCACATTACCTCCTCCCACTATGGGTACAAAATCATGCATCTTCTCTTTGTTTCCTGAGATGCTTCTGGAACAACCACTATGTACAATGCCGACATCTTTACTCTGCAGAGGATGATCCTACAACAACAACAAAAAATACATACACAATATTAGTACACTATGGAGACTCAAGTCATCACTGACTTGAGCCTGCCTTGTGGATCATAAGATTTAGGCCATGTAGATGTATAAGATCCACCATTGTTCCTGGGCCTCCATTGAAAATTAGGTCCCTTTTGAGTCCAAGAACAACCTGCTGAGGGCTTCATAGCAGTATCCCTATATCCCTTGCCAACATACATTGAGTCAAGACATCCAGGCCAATAACCATTTTGAAAATATGAACTAGTTGGTCTCACACATGGTCTAGCAACAGATCTGCTCCATTTTGAAAATTGTTTATCAGCAGAATTATGTTTATAAGTTGCTTGTGGAACAAAAGATGGTATATCATTAACATTTTCCCACATTGGTCGAGATTTCTTTTGACTGGCACATACACTCATTCTTTGCTCATGAAAATTACAATCCTTAATCAAATGAAATTTACTTCCACAAACAAAACATGTCTTATTTTTAGAAGATTTATTCAGAATGAAAGAAGTTTCATCACAAGCAAAACCATTCAAACCACAAACATTAACAGAATTAAAGACATTGTTTTGCAAAGAATTAAAAGACAAGTTTTCAGAGGAAACTGTCTTGGAAGTGGATTCCTCAGCAGCAACTCTAACAGGCTTGTAGGGAGTCTTGGGTGTAGGCTTGGGTGAGGTCTTGGGAAGGTCTGACTTTTCACTTGAATCATAACTGGTATATGTAGTAGACCCTTGGTCAGAGGACTTGTCACTGTCAGAACAAGAGACAAAGTCAGTAGATTTAGTATTAGGGTCTGGCAAGTCTCTTGACTTTTTGCCATAAAGATGGTGTGATCCATCAAAGTCTATAGTGATGTCAAGGTCAGTGGGCATATGTTCTCCTCTAATAGGTCTAGGTACAGCATGTAAGTCTCCTTCTTTAACATAATTAGCTAATCCTGCTGGTGTGGATTTACGCATATCAGTTCTAGCTTCTAAGCCAACATACTTCTTAAAACCTAAACCTAGTCCAGAGTTTACAGATTGACTACCATAGAGAAATATAGCTACTTTGTCACCTGACACTAACCATTCTTTATGTCTAGCTACTTCCTCATCTAGTTTCTCTTTCAGCACTTGGTTTTCTGAAACTACATCAGCTTTTTCTTTCTCAGTATGTTTTAAATCAATTTTAGTACATTCCAAATTACTTTCTAACACCCTTATCTTTTCATCATAAGCAAGTTGATTCTTTTGAAACCAAATTTTTTGTCTTTCTACAGTTTTTAAAGCCTTTTTGTAAGCCTCAACTTCAACATAACATTCATTATATTTAGGTTTCAATTCATCATAAGCTTCCTTAAGTTCATTATATCTTTCACTACAACCAAAAACACAATTATGTACCTGAGAGATGCCCATTAAGGCAACTTGATTGTACAGATCCTCTGTAGTACAGCATGCCAGCAATCTACTCTGCTCAGAACCAGAAACTTCATCATTCTCAGGATCATGCACCTTCCAGTTGACATGATCATCCAGTGTAACCAAAGCTGTGGAGGATCCATCTTTGGTAGTTCCAGCGTCCATTTGATTCTGCTGATAGGTAGAATACCTAACTTCATCACCAGCCTTCCTATCCTTGCATTCTCTTGAGAAGTGACCCATCTGACCACAAGTATAGCACTTGACTTTCCTTCTGTCAAATCTTGCTGAATCTCTTCCCTGGAAACCAATTTTTCTCCCAGACTTACTCTCAAACTTCTTGATTTCATTGAGAGCATGGCCAGTTGCCACTTTAAGTTCATCTCTTCCATATCAAGTGGATCCACCTTTTCAAAATCCTCAAATGCTAGTTGTTGTTGATTGTCATAATCAACAACAAAAGAGTGAATTACATCTTCCAATACACCACTGGATTTGAGATTTGATGTAGTGGTGATGTAGGATGATGATGCTGAGGAAGTTAGGCCTGGAGCATAGGTCATCTTATGTGAGGAGGTGCTAACAAAAGCTAAGTGAGTGGGAGTAGATGAATGAAAGTTGTGGGATCGTTATATTTATGTGTTTGATGATTCGGGTGGTCTTGGGAGATCAAAATACATGTTTGCCATTAGAGAGAGAAAGTTAGAGAGTTGGGTGGTTTCTTGGTAGAGAGTTACTTCACAAATGTTGAATATTAGATTGAAAGCACCACCCCTTCCATGGATGGAAGGGGTATTTATACTTACACAATACACGACCTCCTATCGGCCTGTGGATCAGGGATACAGTGGGTAAAGACCCGTCCTTCCTCCACGGTGTTGCACAAAACTATTCTACGCTACAAACTAATAAATAAACTACTAAATAACTTGACTAACGACAAGTCTACGAGCTAAATTAAGCTAGATAACATTTGGGGTGACCGACTCTTCACTATGGAATTTTCTAATTCCTAACAATCTCCCCCTAAGGGAGGTCACCCCATGTTTTACATTTCAAATCCTAGCATTCAATTCTTGACTTTGTTCTTGAGCTCGTAGACAAGAATTCTTCATTTCCGCAATCTTTGTGCTTTTGTAGCGATTCTTCAAAGTCCGCATAGTTGTACTTTTAGTGGAGGTCTTTGAACTGATCCACATCTTTGATGATCTTTGAGCTTTCTTTGAAATCATCAGCCACAGTAAATCTCTGGATCACCCTTTATTGTGTGCCATCATGTGAAGTTGTGACTTTCGGACCGACATGCTCACACTTTTGAATCATGACATCTTTCCATCAGAGTAGCGGAAGCCTTACTGGTTCATGATATTTGCAGCAGCAAAGTAGAAGCATAGTATGAAATATCAGAGCCAGGTTATGTAGATATGCACCAGTCATGATTTCTTCAAATTAAGTGTGGATGCTGTGAGCATGCGGCTTTGGATTGACTCCTCAATTCTGATCAGCTGCAACCGTCCAAATGTACCTACAAACAACAGTTAGCAATAAAGCGCACGAAAGTGTCTTTGATCACTTTCGTTGAATTGAGGTACACGGCCCACGGTTCCCCGTTGATCAGTACAAGTACTGCCTGTGATCAGGTAGGATTCCTAAGAATCTCCTTGACAGGGTTTCGCAGCTGTTCTAGCTGTTCTCAAACCGGAACGTCTCAAAGAAGACAACACGGAGTGAGTGAACCAGCGAATTGAGATTCACTGATTGATGAAAAATTGATTTGAAAACAATCGCGTATTGCTTAGAATAAAGAGTTTTGCAATACGACGAAGGTTTTATGAGAAAGATCAATTTTCAATCAAAACACTTTTTGTATTTGAAAATAGTACACAATCGACGTGCTAGCGAAAAGAAGAGATTCGCACATCGAACGGTTTTTCTAAAAGTATTTTATTCAATCAGAGATACTTTTTGTGTTTGAAATGAATACACATTCGACGTGCTAGAGAAAAGAAGGTTTGCACATCGAACGGTTTTTCCAAAAGTATTCGTCAATTCCATTCCTGGACCAAGGTTGATTCAAGAATGAATCTCCCCATTGTTTCTATCCAGTTGTCACATGGTTGATCTATAGAATAGATCTCACATGCCACCTACCAGGAGCTTGTTTGATGTTGGCTCCAGAAGGCTTTCCATCTTCATTGTGAATATGTTAGCATATCACTCAGATGTTCTGGCAATACCACAAGGATAATGCGTAGGACTCTTAATATATATTCTTACTTTCCACATTGTGTGAAAAAGCAAGTCTTCAAGAATTTAGTGTCCTAACGAGATATTGTGGATGATCTCTTGGCTCTAGACTCAATAGTGCACATTTGGTTCCTGTGTCGGAGACTAGGGAGAGGGTCTCCTTCTTCAATATCAACAATCTCTAAGAGAAAGTCGATAGATAATGTTGGTTCCCCGTGAGAATGAAACAAGCCCTTTTAAGAGGAACTTGAGTAGCTTGGGAAGTTTAGTGCAGTGCGTCACTGGGTCCATGACGTCTTGTCTTCAATACCAGTGTTACCTTGGTAACAACCAGTAGCATATGTATTGAACCCAGTTACTGCCCTAAGGTTGAATTATTGGAGGGCTATTTCATTTCACCCTTTTCATATTCATTTCTTTTTCATTCTTCAACCCCTTCAGTGCTTACCGAGACTTCATAACTAGAACCTTGTTGGGTTTATTCCAGTACTAGCTCTGTCTCAGTCCGCACTCTTCCCATATTCTCATTTTTCTCCTTTTTTTCATCATACCTAAGGACTCTACACTATCTAGTGGATTGTCCCTGGGTAGATCCCTCCGGCTCTGGCGGATCGTGGGAACGAGTACCTAACCTAACCATCCTTATAACACCATGCATAAAGTAAATTGGTCGGTCTTTTGGTACAGTTCATTCTTCATTAAAACCAATTGAAAAATCATTTGGAAAGACAATCAAGGTACTTGTGATACGAGATCAAAGCATTTTGTAACTTAATAGTTTTGATCATTTAGAAAAACCTCCCCCTCAACATGTGCGTGTGATTTAGAAATTGTTTGGCACATGGAGGCAAGAGGACTTTGAAATATTTTCTTTGATCACAATTTTCATACGAAAAAGCCATTTGATTTTCTTGGTAAAATTCTCCCCCTCAATATGTGCATAGGATATTTTAAAACATTTTATCACATAGAGGCAAGAGTTCTTTTGAAGCACATCCACAATCACAAAATCCATTAAGAAAACCATTTGAAAACTCAATCAAGGTACTTTATAATCTCTTTTAAAAAACTTTTGTACCTCGATGGTTTTGCTCCCCCTTAATATGTGCTTCGAGATTCAAAAGCGTTTAGCACATATGAGAGAGCAGCCTGCACAACTGAATCAAAACGATCAACTTTTATCAAATTTCATTATTAAATCACAAATTCTCCCCCGATCAAAAATATCAAACCCTTTGAGATTTTGGATCCCAAGTGATTTAATACGGTTTAGAAAACATGGGAGAATATGTGGCCTTGTTTAAATACCCATCTGGTTTTTTTGGATAAATCCTCCTCCTCAACATGTGCATTATGTATTTGAAATCGTTTGGCACATGGAGGCAGGAGTGCCTTTAAAGGACTAAAACCAATTCCATTAAAACAGATTTGAGATTTAAAACACGATCTTTACCCCGATCAGAAATATCAAACCATTTGAGATTTGTGATCCCAACTGATTTAAATCATTTATAAAATTTTGGGGAAAGATGTGGCAAGATTCAATTTTGAAAAATGACAGATAAGGACCAATTTAAGACATTAAAGATTGTTAGTGTCAGGTATGATAGTTTTTAAGAGATCTTTTAGTAAAATAAAACAATTTCACAATCAAACAAGAACAGAAAAAATTTCATTTTGAAAGACCTTGATTCTAAAGAAAAAAAATCATACCGTGACATAACATTAAATCTTTAGATCACCACTTATATTGTACAAAGCGGAACTTTTGTGAAGAAATATCGTTTGAAAATATTTTATTTTAAATCACTCTCCCCCTCAATCCATGACAGAAGTCAATAATTGAGTGACTTAGGTTTTGATAACATGAAGTCCGGTGATTTTCAAAAAATTAGTCCAATATATTTTCAAAACAATATTTTTCCATTTTCAAAACAATTTAATCAAATTATTCAAAATTGTTTAAAAATGGTATCCTGCACAAAGATTCGTTAGGTGGTTGAGCCGCTTATGTTGTTGTTGCTGTAGGGTTTGGAAGAAAAACCATCTACTGATGCAGTGAGACTTCTTCTTACGTTGCATTTTGAATGCCAACTGAGGTCAAATTAAGCTCCGTTTCTTCAATCACTTAGAAGAAAACCATCTGCTGATGCAGTGAGACCTCTTACGTTGCATTTATGCCAACTCTCCATAGAAGTCCAATTAAGCTCCGTTTCTTCATTTGTCAACCCAAGAAACAGTTACCCTTTCCTTTCGGCATCCAATCATCTTCATTAGTGGGATCCGGATCGGGAACATTCTTATATCCATGATATTTGCATACGTTAGTAAACACACACAGATATATGGTGGTCGACATCACCCAAACAGCAATCGACTAATAAAAATCAATGTAACATATCAATCAGATCATATAAATGTATGGGAATAATGTGTACATCAAACTCTAATCATCTAATCCTAGCAATCATATCCTAGGCACCTAGTCCTTCAACATAGGTTAACATCATTTTTAATTAAGCATATTAGGATAATTAAGAAAGCCCGTTAGATGATATAGATTTTAAAACATTATCCCCCTCAATCAATGACTCAATTTGTGAAAAGTTTAAAAGTGCTGAAGTCATTGATTGAGTTTGCAGATTTAATAAAAACTCTGAAACTGATTGTTGTTAAAGCAACTCATTCTACCACCATTTTAGAAAACACCAAATATTTTTCTGAAGAATTTTAGACGGAAAAACATTTGTGTAGGAACAGCAGTCCTTCGACATACTTTCCTTGTTTTGTTTTTAGGATAAGTGCACGAAATATTTTTGAAAATTTGTATAGCGCAGCACTTTCCTTTCTTGAAGAGCGGGTTGCTATCTGAAATAATAGCAAGCCATAGTTTTAAGCCCGGGTTACAGTCTGAAATAACTGTAAGCCATATTTTGAGACATGATTAGAAAAGAATATTTACACCTCCTGCTCGAACTTCATCTATGGTCCCGTGCCATTATTGAATGACATTTCTAAGACCGTAGATGTTATCGATACCAGAAGACATGTCTTGAGAAAAACATATTTTTGGTATTTTTGAAATTTTCTGATTTTTATGGTTTTTGAAGGTTTTATATTTTTCTATTTTCTTTTTGTTGGTTTTATATTTTTGTATTTTGTTTTGCTGGTTTTATATTTTTGTATTTTGTTTTTTTGAATAAATATATACAAGGATAGAATAGATGATATAGTTAAGAGGACGATGATACGAGTACCAAGATAAGAATATCGAGCAGCCTCGTTGTAGAAGATAGAAGTCATCATCTCTTAAACATTCACCACCAAAGCTTCCGAGGCTCTTGCATTGAAGAAAGAAATTGAACCATCTGAAAGAGAGACTCTGGCAGCTTCCCCCCAAACCGAAAATCCTTTGGATGAGCAGATTCGAAGCTCTATTTCAAGCTTTCCTTAGCCAGGTGCACAGAGAAGCACACCATTATCATAAATCCCGCTGCTCCTATTAAGACCGATAATCGAGATTCTCCGTTCGGGGTTATATCATCCATAAAAACAGCAACGTATCATCCCACACATAAATAATCTTCTCAAATTTCATAACCACTGAAGTCTGACGCAATCCATTCCAAAAAAAGGTGTCAAGAAACCACTTCCCCCGAGTAGTTGAATTGATGCAGCCCGTCTCTTTGTATAATGCTCAAGAACTCTCCCGAATACACATCATGAGGGTAATGAAGAACAACTCCCCAATGTTCACATCTTTCATCCCTGATGAATGTGTATGAAGCTCAAGAACCCGAAGTACACCAATATCCAAGAACTCTCCCGAATACACATCAGGAGGGTAATGTAGAACACCTCCCCTATGTTCACATCTTTCGTCCCTGATGAATGTGTATGAAGCTCAAGTATCCGAGGTATACCAATACACAAGGAATGAATAACTGATAACATTGAAGAAGCAGGCTAAGTCACTGATTATCTCTGCGGGTGACAATCTCTGCGGATGTCAACTCCGGAATAAGTGATTATATCTCTGAATCACTGATTAAGCACTCAAGTGAAACAGCTGAGCATCCCCAATGTACACAATCTCTCTCCCCTGATCATTGCGATACCATCGAAATCACCACACACTAGTGTACCTCTGTTATCTTCAGAAACTTTCTCTAACATCACTTCCCCCACGTAGTTGGAATAATAACACAAAAAGCCTTGATGAGTAGAACCTTGAGTTTCTCTGCGGTCATGACAATTGTTTTCCCGGGATATCTTCAATCACTTAGAAGTATTAAGCTCATCAAGTTTACTCGCCATGAGTCAAACCTTGAGTTTCTCTACGGTACTAACATTTGTCTTCCCGGGATGTCTTCAGTTACTTAGAAGAGTTAAGTTCATCAAGTTTACTCGCTTTGTGTTTATATGTGAGTCTCCTTTCTCCTTGCTGGTATTTGACACTTCAGAATCAGCAACTCTTTGAATGCCCAAATACTTGAAATTTGTTGAGAAGATCGCTTGAAGTCTTTGTAAGAATCAACATGCTGAATAATGTGAGCAAGTCTAATTGGGAATTAAATTCGACATATCACATTCCCCCAATTAGTGCTCTCCCCTAAACCGACAATCTTTATGATGAATGCTTGAATTAAGAAGAAGTCTTTGGATTATCAAATGCAACTCGTCTTTAGTCTTCTAACATGCAGCAGAAAATGTAGAATAGACTGTAGACTCGACCTTCTTCAAGATTGTCCAGTTGGGGAATAGATAGTTAACATCTTCAACTCACCAAAACAAGAACATCACCAAAAAGCATCCCAATCAACTTACATCTTGCAAATCCCCTTAACTAAAATCCCTCCCAATCAAACAAGAACAGAAAGATGTTCATCAAGGAAATCAGCAATCAGGCCGCAACGAACACACAAGATGGTAACACCAAACTACCAATCACATCAAACAAGAACAGAGAGATTGTTCGGAATCATCATGTTGATGTATACGTGAAGCATTAACCGGAAGCACTTTGTCGATAAACTCATCAATCCGAGTGAAGATGTCAACCAACGGCTCTTAGAAGAGAAAAACTCCATGTGAAGATGACCCGATAAGAAGAAGCTCGGTTCTTACATGAGTTTAGAGCCGTATGACCATTAAAATTCTCAAATGTCAATCAACAATGCAAAAAATTCACACTTCTTCTCCCCCTCAAGAATTGCATACGGAGATGCCATTCTTGATTAAGTAAGTGAAAATTATCCGAATGTTCTATTCACACTTCTCTCCCGCAAAATAAGCACATGATGTCGCCATCTTCATTATAATCGAGCAAGTGGAATGAGAAAACAATCAGTGGTAGCCCGGTTCACTTGATGACTGAAGCGCATGGAAAAAGTATGTAGCATGTTGATGAGAATGGTCATTAATTAGAAGATTTCTCTTCTTCAGAAGATAAAGCGCACTGACACGTACACTTTTCTTTTCTTTGGAGAACGAGGCATGAACTGTTGTGTTCATACGTCATAATCTCTCTCTTTTCAATCTCTTTTGGCAAAACATGTAATCACCCATTATCATTCAGTAGGCTCTTTGTCGTGACAGCTGATGGAGAAAACCTAATATGATGAATTTGACCCTGAAGTAAACTACCCCGAACTCGTGACTTAAACTTGCACATAAGAAACAAAGAGCGGTGCCGAGAATTCATGCTCCATTGAATCTCTAATTACTCTATACTCTTCAACCAACCAACCATCGAGTATAAGACGTATGTCACCTCTTGAAAATCCACAATTGAATGTGACACTGAGCACTACAACGTAACTCCTTAAAGTGATAGTTAATTTGTGATGGTATGAGCCCAATTCCCCTAAGTGGTAAAAGAAAAGGTAAAAGACACCCAACAATAACTAGATTTCCAAGTCATCGTTTTTGATAATAAGCATCGAACAAGGATCATGAAGAATCTTCATCCAACCATCCCCGATAACTTCAGATACTAAGTACACTCGCCCGTGATATTTTACTTCAACCTCAAATAAATAATAGTGAATTAACTCCGTTGTCACATCTTCTGAACTGCTCAAATCTAGCCTTCTTTGACATTAAACGTACTCTGATAATGGTTTTCATCCCGACCATGGTTAAAAGCACATCACCCCGAAAAAACATGTAATAACCAAACTGCCATGACGAATTATCCAAACACACATCCAATACATGAAGTACACCCTTTTATCCCTTCTTTGAAGCAGAAACCGTAGCATCAGCATCAAGTAAGATCCAAATTTACACTTTCTCTTCTCCAAGATGGTTCCATCATTACGGGATTTTACAACTCTATGGTTTAAACCGAGAAATAGTTTCTTTCGCGGGATTTTACAAAACCAAGAATAAACCATAAGATAGATCCGGAAATGCACTTTACAAATACCAGGATGTTTCCATTGTCACGGGATTTTACAAGTCTATGATTTAAACCGAGAAATAGGTTCTTTCGCGGGATTTTACAAAATCAAGACAAAACCGTAAACAATATCATCTTGAATATGTTATGACAATTTGGGTTTCGGTGAATATCGGTTTTATGGGAACATGCAGTGGTTCATCAACGATTCTTACCCCAACATCAACAAAATCAACCATCCAATAAACACTAAGGTAAATACATCAATCACGCGTTCTGTCGGCTATTGCAGTGACTACATGAAGAAGTAAACCCGATATATCAAACTCGAACATGATGTAAAATTCCTCAGATTTGTTACTTAAACTTGTACTAATCCTTGTGAACAAGAAACGGTGTACCCAATGTACAAAACCTCTTGACATTCTCAACTGAGTGAGACACCGAAGTGATAGCTACGTCGTGGGTTAAGTGAGAAAGAATCACAAACGCAACTAAATAGCCAAGTCTTTATCACCCTCTATAAACGCTCAAACAAGTCATCTTCGCAGAATGGTAGAAAGAAAGAAGACGAAATAAGTAAACGCCCCCAGAAAACCTCACTTCATATGCAAATACGAAATACCGAACAAATAACACGTAGTCAACATTTTCAATAAATTCAAGCCGTGACAAAATAACCATTGTGAAAATGTATAAACCCAAGTATTAATCCGTAGAACACATCAAATCTCATCATCGAATCTCATAGCCCAATATCTTCAACAGACCTCATCATCAAAGCTCATTATCACAAATCTCAGGATTGTCAAATCATATCAACAAATTACAAGACTCCATATCAGACTGTATCCACAGCAAGAGCTCATATTCAAATCAGATACATAAAGTGAGCAAGCCCTTCATCCAAAGTGTGTACACGTAGGCCATTAATCAAGAGACTATAACTAATGTTACACATGTATTCTATTAGCCCACGAAATCAATGACATGAATAACGCAAGTAAGTTCCAATGTCCAATACAGTTCATTGCATAGTCCATGACATAAATATACACATGATCAATTAAAAAAAAACAAATCCCTGAGCTCATTAGTCTTAAACTCTCACCTCAAAAATTATGTCACACTCATCAATAATACCACTTGAGTTTGATGTAACCAATTATACCAACGGCCAAGAGAGTAAGAGATGCACCCCATGATCTATCAAAATACAACATCCACAACAATCGGCTCAAGTCATAAGTAGTTAACACCATTAAGACCCATGTTAAACGAAATTAAAAAAAAAGGCCTAAAACCATCATTTGTCATTCCATATTCGGTTGTTATGTCCCATGGTCCAATTCCAAAAAAAACGCATATGAGCTACCCAATTGAAGTAAATACCTACCCGGGCCCAATTGAACTCATCAACCCGATCCACCCAACAATACCCGATCCATGAAATGTAACCGGTATTAATATTAGACAAACCCTAATATTTCTCACATCTGCTCTAAACCTAATCTCATTCTTATGCGCCTCTCTCCTTTGATAATACTCAACCCACGCCTCAAATCCCAGCAGCTTCACAAATAACTTTCACAAGAACTGGTAGTCCAAATCACATACACCAAATACGCCTCCCACTTTCTCACATAGCCTAACAAAACAACCACAGGGATGATATAAGTATCATTGGACTCGAAGGACATAGGGTAGCCACAGGGATGGCCAAGGTTCTGATTTGGTTATGAGACCAAACCGAGGTTCAAGGTTGGTATTATGACTTTGATTTATTTTAATTGATTGAACGAATAAGAGAGGTAACATACTTGTTATTTTTCCTTTTAACTTGATGTACGTTTTTGGTTAATCAATAATCACAACCTCGAATCACAATAAGATGTTAAACCTCAACATGTTTTTCATCTAACTATTTGATTCGAATATTAACAAGAGGTGTCTTAGAAAAGACAGATTCGTAACAAACAAATATTTAGTTAGCCTAATTTTTTCAATAAGTCTTTTTGAACGAATCTTTAACGAGACTTAATCACAAGTTGTTTAAGTTCTTTCAATGTGAGATTCAAAAAAATGAGGCAAGGCAACAATTCGAGTAGATCGATGATGATATTGTGGGTATAGATCTAAAAGGAACTTTGATATTTCATGAGGTTCGATAAACCACAAGGTTGAGATCATTAAGATATTAGTATATTTGATGAGTTTTGAGTCTTATGGTTTGGTTTTTTTCATTTGAGTCTTGGTGTATGATATCTGTGATGATGAGTTCGATATAAGTGACCCTCGTGGTCTTGAAAAATCATGTATTCGAACGATATATGAGATTGATTAATTTAGATGATAGATGAGTCATGGTATTGTTGTTGAGGTCTTGGTCATTTGGTTGTTTCTCCTTCATCCTTTCTGTAAGTCGCTAGGTCAAGTCAAGTCGTTAGTGACAATGGTCTTGAGCCAACTCGCTAAGCCAACTCGCTAAGCAACTCGCTAAGCCAACTCGCTAAGCAACTCGCTAAGCAAGTCGCTAAGCCAACTCGCTACGACTTGTTAAAGAACAAGTCGCTAGGTAATACACGACCAAGTCGCTAGGTAGATTCATTGAATTTAGACAGTTTTGTGTACAACTCGCTAACATGATATTTGACATATTCCGGCGTTATTTCCGACCATGTTTTCCGACCATATTCATGAATACCCAGAAAATACTTGCAAAATGCTACCTTGACCCATTAGACCACGAAAATAAATGGTTTGACCTCATAAATATGACCAGATGACCCACGAAAATAATTCACTGATATACCTTGGTACAAAACAAAATATTGTTTGGACAAAGATATTAACACAGGACTGATGTGAAAAGAAAAACCTGTTTGGACCATTGACCAAAAGAAGAATACATGTTATGACCAAAAGAGGATACTCAAACTTGTTAAAAACTGGATATCAAAATAGTAAACGGAAAACAATTTTCTTATCAACAGCATAGTACCAAAACAGTTATAACAAGAATAGGAACAAGAAAAGTATTTCCGACCATAGAAAGTGATAAAAAACAGTTTTAAACATGAACCAAAAACCACCATAACCATGATACAAAACCACACAAATCAACAAAACACCATAACCTTGGCTCTGGTACCAATTGTAGGATCGTTATATTTATGTGTTTGATGATTCGGGTGGTCTTGGGAGATCAAAATACATGTTTGCCATTAGAGAGAGAAAGTTAGAGAGTTGGGTGGTTTCTTGGTAGAGAGTTACTTCACAAATGTTGAATATTAGATTGAAAGCACCACCCCTTCCATGGATGGAAGGGGTATTTATACTTACACAATACACGACCTCCTATCGGCCTGTGGATCAGGGATACAGTGGGTAAAGACCCGTCCTTCCTCCACGGTGTTGCACAAAACTATTCTATGCTACAAACTAATAAATAAACTACTAAATAACTTGACTAACGACAAGTCTACGAGCTAAATTAAGCTAGATAACATTTGGGGTGACCGACTCTTCACTATGGAATTTTCTAATTCCTAACAAAAGGGACTTTTGACATCAGGCTCAAGAGTTTTAAGTTTGTTGTAGAAATCATCAAAAGTGACCAGATCTAGCCCACCTTTTGCTTTGAGTGCAATGCTTACTTGCAACCAAGATGGAGGTAAAGATCGTAAGAACTTTGAATTGCAATCCTCATTGTCTGGCTTGGCCTTCATCTGATTCAATTGACTCAAAATCCTGTGGAACCTGTCATATCCTTTATGGATTCCTTCTTCCTTAGAGATTTGGAATTCTTGAAACTGTTGTTTCAGCATTGATTTCCTCATCCTCTTTGACTCCTCATTCCCACCAAACCTAGCCTTGATTGCCATCCATATGTCCTTAGCATCCTCCATGTAGTGAAAGTCACCCATGTGATCATCTGGTATAGCCTGAAGAAGAATAGTTCAAACTTTATTCTCTCTCTGAACAACCAGTATCTCTTCAGCAGTTTTGGGACCAACGATGGTAATAATACCATCAGCATCTTTGACGCACTTCTTCAAACTGTTACCCTTACGAACAACTTCCCAAAGATTCCAGTCAATATTGGAGATCCAATTCTGCATCTGCATAGCCCACAATTCATACTCCTCCTTCTTGAGGTATGGGAACTTTGCATTGCTGTTTGTGAGATTGAGTTGTTGCAAAGATGTGGTGTTTTGATTCTGAGTAACTTCAGTTTCATTGTCTGACCCAGGCATTGTTATATTGTTTTGGTTGTTTTGGTTGTGAGGGTGTAAAGAAAAAGATTTTCTTAGTATCACAGAGACTCTCTCGAGGCTCTGATACCACTTGATGAACCTCAGACCTTGATAGATCTTTGAGCGCTCGTGAATCGTTAGTAATGTTTATGTAATCACAAACACACTAATAGAAAGTCTCTATTACTTGTATTCTAAAGCGGAAATCAAACACAAGTAACAACACAGATAACTAAGAATACTTTGATCCTCTATGGATCTTTGAATAATACTAAAACTTTGTTTTTCCAAACCCGTACATCATACATACTAATGTGTTCCTTTTATAGACAAGGAACCCTAAACCGTTTCACAAGAAATGTATAATCATAAAACTAAAGAAGATATACATTATCACTTCCTAATAAAGCTCATGCATATCCTAACTAATTATAAAATACGCGGAATATCTATATCCGCATAAACAAACTACGCAGTTTTACTACTTCCGTAGAAATACTTCTTCAGCAGAATCCAGCACTTCAGCAGAATCCGTCAGTAATATCTTCAGCAGAATTCTTATTTAGTAGATTTCCCGACAAAAGTTATACCTAATACACACATGTGCATTGACAAGTATACATGCGTATCAAAATGGCCAAGTGCGCAATAAACAAATGAGAACGCCGTGGACAAATACACACCTCCACAAATAGCTTCGTGTGCATGGTGCCTCAATGACATGGCCATGGTACCTCCATGGCTAGTTAGTACATTGGGCAATAGAATATAACAAATGATATAAATAAAGCATAAGGGACAATTTTCTAATTGTCGAACCAAGATAATATCAAACTGAAATGAATCATATCAAAGAATAGCAAATGTATAATAATCAAATATGGATCATGAATCAGAATAGCAAACTCAGGAATCAATAGCAAAAGTCAAGGATCAATAGTCACGAGGAATCCTTACTGAAAGGATAGAACATTTGTACCGTAGCGAAATGAAAACAAATGAGGAAAAGAACACAAGGAAAATGGACCACTCATTCTTCACCGAATCTACATGAATTATAATCATATATTATTTACAAGTCCATTTTATAAGTCATAATTGTTACTTATAGTTATTAGGGTTTTCTATTTCACAAGTGAAATTAGGTTTTAAGGATTTTCGGAATATTGATTTAGACCTAATTGAATTAAGGAATTACCGAGTTTAGATTAAGTATATTATCGAATTTAGATTAGGTCAACACATGCTCGGATCATACATACACATACGCCCTAATTCAGATTCCATACATTCCACAAAACATGTCTTGATACAAACATAAAGTCAATCTTGGAACAAACATACATTCATATTAACTCTCGGTACGTAACCCATAACGAGGTACCCTTTACCCTAAACCTTAGCATGCCAAACATGTATTTCAAAAGATTAAATACCACACATTAAGAGAAAAGAACAACATGCAAGTTTAAGTAACCAAATCAGCTTACACCCAAATTTACACAATCTGGTCCCTTTTCTTGTAATTTTTAAGACCTATCAAATAAGCTCCTAATGCTCTAAGATTTTTATATGAGCCTCCCAAATATGTTAAGCACTTCCCTAAATTTTTGCAGATTTTATTTCTAAGTGAAAGTACCATTTCAAAATCGTTTTCCGAAACCTGTCCAAAAAGTGCACTGCAGTTATACCCGAAATTTTGCATTTATTTAACCCATTTATACCCTTCATAAAAATCGACAAAAATTTCAGGAAGTTACATACATCTTAAACATCATCCATGTCAAGTTAGAGCTCTTAACACCTTATAGTTTGAAAACTAAAAATCAAAAACACCAACTGCTTTTCAGACTCAGTTTCTCAGATTTGACAACTAATCTTCTAAAAATAAAAAGACTACCTTCCCGACCTCCAATTACCACAAAACATATATATTCAAAAATTAAAATGAAATAACTTATGTTTAGACTCAATAATGACACAAAAACACGTTGGTATCATTAATTTAGACCCCGTTCAATCTGACCCAAAATCTGGACAGTCATGCAGTGAGACAGAAAACAAACTCAATTCTTTATCCCTTCAAATTCCGATTAACATGCAAGTTTATAAACACTTTAGGACAAATATTACACATGTTTTAATCCGTTTTAAATCGACACACGCACAATATACATCAAGTCATCTAGATAACGAGGCAAAACATGTAGCAATTCATCACATAAAATCATAGACTTGAAAACCCTAACCTTTCCAATCCCATGATAAAATACACTAGGTTTCTCCATATTCGTAGGCCACATTAAATACATATTAATGATCATGTTTAGGGTTTAAATTAACATATATTAGGGTTGATCCAATAGAGAAGAGAAACAAGCATTCGACATACATATAACAAGTTTTATGATTTCATGTGACATGTGATTCTTATTAACTAAACAAGTAATCACAATCATGATTATAACAAACATGTTTTCATGATTCCAATATGACTTCTAGTGTATTCTTATGTGTATGTGTCGTATGAATGAGAGAAACAAAAGGAACTACGAGTACCTCGAATCAAAGAAATCAAGGAATGAAGCACGAATCACCACCAATCTTCAACACCTTTTCTTCTTGTTCTTGAACTTGAGAGAGAACACAAATAAGTTTGAGGTTAGTTTGGAGTTCGGTTAAGAGGAGGATGGGTGAGGCCGAATATGTTGTGTTTCAAGAGAGGGAAATACGTGTGGTTTATTATGCAAGAATAGAGAACAAATATCTTCAATTATTGGGAGGATATTCTTGTGTTTCATTCCTTGATCTCCTTGTTATACAGTAAATCGTATGAAGCAAAAGGGGGGGGTGATGGTGTGCCCTTTTTTGTGTTGTAGTAAGATTATTTTTTTATTATTTTTATTATTATTATTATTATTATTTTAATATCTTAAGTTACTTAAGGTTAAATTAGGAAGGTTTTTAGTTTATTACTTTAGGTTAAGTATTAAAATGGGTATATATTTATATTCTATAGTTTTAATTATTTATTAATCATAATATAAACTTAGGTTAAAATCAAATTAGTTATAAAAATGTGAAACATGTGAAACCAGATTTAGGGTATTACAGTTTAACACCACCCAAATTGAAGCTCGAAATTAGGGCTTCAAACCTCAAATTACACGATGATAGATAATCTAAGAACACTAAATATAGATAATTTAATTAGAACATACCTTTTGATTTGGGTGTTGATACTCACACCATTTTTTTATATATACACCACATTGTACAACACTGTAATGCACATTGTACAACACTGTAATGCACATACATAAAAATGCAAAAAACAAAATAGAAATTGTTATGTAAAACACAAAGAGAGAAAAAAAATGAGCAAATTGTTAACGAAGACGTCTTTGAGTCCGTTATTGAGAATGATAAGGGTGTGATTACTTTATAAATAGGATATAAACCACTACCAATGTTGTTAAAGGTTTGATGAAGCTTGTTATAAAGAATATGAAAGATACTACTGAATAGATGAAACAATTGTAACCATATTTTACTTGGTAAATCAATATGCATATTCATTGTTGGCGTATCTGTTTGTATGCTATACTATACCACATTTTGCAATGACATTTTTACTTTAATATGTATGTTTGCAAGATAATGTTGATGTTGAAGTCGTAACTATTTTGGCATAACATTTGATCGCTAGATAATTTAAATTGCAGGGTAGTTGTCACAACAACGTGCGAGTTCCCGGCTAACTATTTATTAATTCCAAAAGGCATATGGGGTCAGAGTGTTCCCGTCAATCTACACCTTTTTTTTGAAATTTATTAATTCCAAATTTCCTTGTTTTCTAACATCAAATATGTGAGAACTAAGGGTGGTGGCAACCATGCCTAACAACTTTTTTCATGCCTAATCGCCCACCAATAATATCCTTCCATCTCATCTCATATCAATCTCATACCTAACAATAGATTTTTAGTGGCAATCATGCCTAACCCATACCTCATCTATTTTTTTTATAATTATATTAAACAATTTAAGAAAAACATAATATTTTATTAATACTTAAAAGAAAATTGCAACAACTAAATCGCATTAATAAAAACAACGAACTAAAACATATATCTAAAAATCGCAAGTCCATCCATATTTTGCCGCGAGCTCACGTTTTTTGTCAAGAGTGAACGCTAGTATATTTGGGTCGGTTATGTTATCGTGCGGTTCCTTATAGAATTTCATCGCCCTAAACATATGCTTTTCTTCAAGGATACGGATTTTTGTCGCCAAGAACTTTTCGGCCATTTCATTCTTTGCAACTTTTGTCGCCACCGCCGTCTGCAATAGTTGTGTCTTATTTGATGTGTATGTGTCGAAGCTCGCAGCTACACTATGCATTGTCGACGAATCGCTTTCGGCCTTTTTGCCTTTTCTTTTCCGCATAGGAGTGTTGTCGACATTCAGATTCGGAAGCACAGTGTTGTTGTCATTGCTTGCGGACTCGTAGTGGGCGGATTCCGACGACTTTTTTCGTTTGTCGGAATGAGAAGAAGATCCTTGCGCTATATCTGGTTGTTCCAACCATTTGTCTTATTGCTTAACAATATCCCAAGCATCAATATGACTAAACGACTTGCCAGTTTTCTTCTTGTAATCGGCCAAGGCATTTGTCATCACGTTAACATCGCTACACCCACTCTCACGAATACGGTTCTACAATTATAAAAATAAAAAGTATAAATTAATAAAAGTATACAATTATAAAAGTAAAAAGTATCAATTATTAAAAGTATACAATTATAAAAGTAAAAAGTTTAAAAATTACTTGTTGGAATCCAACGTTCACATTTTGGCCATGCCAAATCGGTAAACAATACCGAATACCCACACCGAAGCTCCAAACCGAACCATGCTGATTTTTTTTTTTTTTTGAACGGCAACTTTATTGAACTAGCAAGATGCTAGAAAAGACATTACAAGGAGATCAAGTTAGGGTTTTTCAACCAAGTCTCCCAAGAAAAAGAAACATTACATCTATTGACACACCAATAATAAGAACGAGAAACAATGTCGTCAAAAATCATGGACCGTCTCGGAGGAGTCACGTCAAAGATGAGATGATTCCTAAACGCCCAAATATGCCACCAAGCAACGTAACAAACTCCTTCCAACATCAATTTGACCTTAGACGACATCCGAATAGCCGAAAACCAATCATTCCAATCTTCAAACGACATCAAGACTTGTCAATCTAGCTCCCACCAACGACATATCTTACGAAAAATGAGCCCGGCCAAATCACACCTGAATAAAACGTGAGCAATATCTTCGGTAACCAAACCACACACCGGACAAAGATCAGAATCCATAACAACTCCTCTACGCACAAGATTACTTCTAGTCGGGAGGCGATCGAGACGAGCCCGCCAAGCAAAGATGTTAATCTTAATCAGAATAAAATTCACCCATCTAGTAGAAACATCGGAAGAAGGAAGCAAGATGTTGTCTAAAAAAGAACGAACCTCTTTGACACGGAAAGCCCCATCACCAGAAAGATCACAAATCCACCTATCTTTGGAGGGAGATAAAATGACAGGATCTAAAATCGCACATAACTCATCCCATTTCCATCGCTCAGCACCATCACGAATCGGCCTACGAAAGGAGGATTCAACAGAAAAAAAATATTAGCTTAGCCTCCACCGTAGAATCTTTATTTGTCTCTAAAGCGAAGATACGGGGGAACATGGTACGAAGAGGTTGATCAGAAGTCCAAGGATCGTGCCAAAACCGAGAGCAACTCCCATCACCAATTTGTTTCTTACAATGGGAAACAAAGTTAAAACCTTTAGGAACTAAGGCATACATTTCACGTAGAATAGAACACCAAAGAGAGGAAAAATGAACTGAATGAGAATCAAAAGAGGACCCATATAAGGCTTGAATAACACGATACCATAAAGACCCATCTTGGGATATGAAACGCCACACCCATTTCAAAAGCAAAGCCCGGTTCAAGGCATAAAAACTGGACACTCCGAGGCCACCATTTTTCTTAGACGTTAAAACCTTCTCCCAAGCCACCCAAGAAATCTTGCTATCTGATTTATCTGCTCCCTTAAAAAAGTTACTACGGATCGTTTCCATCTCCTTCAAAATACCTTTTGGAACTTTAAAGATGGACAAATTGTAAAGAGGGGAAGCTCCAAGAACCGACTTCAAAAGGGTTAACCTACCTCCAATAGAAAGCGTTTTAACTTTCCACTTGGACAACCGCTGATGTAACTTATGAACGGTATCAGACCAAGTAGAAAGCCGAGACATACAGTCACCTACCATCACACCAAGATACCGAAAAGGATCTTGCATAACTGAACATCCAATAAGCGAAGCAGCCTGGCTGATTTGATTCTGATGCACACCAACTCCCATAATTTGGCTCTTTTGGATGTTTATTTTCAACCCTGATGCAAGGAAAAAACATCTAAGGATCTTAACAATATTTCCCATGTTAGAGTCAGACCATTCCCCGATGAAAATAGCATCGTCAGCATAGAAATGATGAGAAACAACCATCGACTCATTAATCTGAATCCCTTTGAAGACGCCATCACTTAGAGCCTTAGAGAAAGAAATGTGTAAGGATTCCATAATGAGAATAAATAAATAGGGCGCCAAAGGATCACCTTGTTTCAAGCCACAAAAGAAAAGAAATTCCGAAGAAGGACTACCATTAACCAAGACCGAAGCCATAGAAGAGCTAAAAGTACCTCGAATCCACTTACACCAATTTGGACCGAAACCAAAAGCATGTAAAACGTCCAACAAATAATCCCATCTAACAGAATCGTATGCCTTAGCAAAATCAACTTTGAAAATCATGGCTTGCTTCTTTTTTCGTTTACACCAAGCGAGCAACTCATTTAAAATGAAAGGCCCATCTAAAATTTGCCGATTAGCAACAAACGCTGATTGCGTATCAGAAACAAGAACCGAGATAACTGTAGCCAAACGATTAGCAAGGATCTTCGTAACAACTTTATAAACACTCCCGATCAAGCTTATAGGTATAAAATCTGATACAAGTTTGGCATTCGTAACTTTTGGAATCAAAGCAATGAAAGAAGCATTACTTCCCATCGGGAAGGTACCGCTTTCAAAAAAACAATTGACCGCCGAACAAAAATCAGGATCTCCTAAAGAATTCAAAAGTATATCCATCTGGACCAGGAGACCTATTCGCTCCACAATCCCAAACAGCACGACGAATTTCATCATTGGAAATACAACGATCCAATCCTCAGCTTGATCATTAGAAAGGCGATTAGTAAATTCAAAATTTAGTTTAAACCGACCCTGACCTGGTTGCTTAAAACGATTAGCGAAGTTGTCTTTGAAGGCATCTTTAACCACCTCCGGATCTGTTTTCCAATGACCATCGATAAGGACTCCCCGGATAGACAATTGAGACCGCTTTTTGTTAATACCATGGAAGAATTTCGAATTTTCGTCCCCCTCTATAGCCCATTTAATCTTCGATTTTTGAATCCAATCAGTAGCTTCCATTTGTTTAAGGTCATGAAGTTGCCGAGATAACTCCATTCTTTTGAACCGCATCTCATTAGAAACGATTCCACTATCAAAAGTTTTATCAATGTTGATCAATTTCTCCTTAATAGACCTGGCAGCACCTGAATGAATCAAGTTCTTATCCTTAATCCACTGTCAGATAATAATCTTCAACTCTTGGAGCTTTTTCTTGAACCGAATCAACCTGTTACTGTCCGAATAAGAAAAGGAATTCCAAGCTTGTTCGACCATATCATCAAAACCATCCCTTTTAAACCACGAATGATAAAAACGGAAAGGAGTCGGGCCA
The DNA here is from genome assembly GCA_019973895.1 of Chrysanthemum seticuspe. Classification (NCBI taxonomy): domain Eukaryota; kingdom Viridiplantae; phylum Streptophyta; class Magnoliopsida; order Asterales; family Asteraceae; genus Chrysanthemum; species Chrysanthemum seticuspe. Next base: position 242,321,398 of record BPTQ01000001.1, read on the forward strand.
AAATCAGTTCAAACTTCTTGGAGAAGAATGGGGCGGTGGTCAGAAAGATGTCTATCAAGACATAAAGCCGAGATAGATGGGAAGTAAGAAAACATGCCTTCTGAGACCAAGAACCGATCCAATTTACTCATTTTACTAGCCGAAGGGTGCGACCATGTAAAAGAATACCCTTCCAAATTGACATCCACAAGCCCCGACGTCTCAATGAAATGATTAAAAACGCGCGCACCAGAATGATAAAACACCGAGCCAAGTCTTTCATCAATAGATCTCACCTCATTGAAGTCACCCATAACAATCGACTCACCATCCTAATGAGATATTAATAAAGAAATGTACTCCCATAGGGCTCGTTTAAGAACAGTAGATTGAGGAGCATAAACCACCACTATAAGAACCTTGAGATTATTGGAGCTCCAAGTTCCATAAATTGCGATAAAATTATCAGAAATAGTAACATTAGCCTTCTTGAAAACATTTGCCTCCCAAATGCATAAAATCCCACCCGAATTACCAGCCGAATCACATGAGACAAATTGATAGTTAGAATTACCCAATATGCACTTGACATCCATATGAGTGATTCGATCCATCTTCGTCTCTTGTAACGCGAGAAAGTTAACCTTATGATGCACATTTAACTCCTTTACCCACTCCTTTTTCGTCTTGTGACCAAGACCTTGAATATTAAGAGAGAGCATATTCATTTTAAAATTGTATCATCTCCTTGAACCCCAATGATGTGTCCTATGTCTTTAATACAACCTTCCATTTCATAACCCATAGATTTACCCACCCGAACCATATCATCTAAAAGTTCCAGGATCGAACCACCTTTATGATTATGAGAGCGACTCAATTCGGATTGACCCTTTGATACCTCATTAACGTGGAACTCCTCAGAACTGTTCATAGCCTGCGAATGAACAGAGGGGGAATTCTCCTTAACAATACCATTATCTTGACCATCATCAACGAAATCTTCCTCCTGCCGAGACAACTCCGGGGTGAATCCAGGAGGGTGGGATAAAGAAGGGTCTGATTCCTGCACAACCCCTTTGGGATGTTTATTCAACATGTCATATATACCAAAAGGATCCTCAGATTTTTGTTCTCCCACCTTTTTACTACTTTGACAACCACTATTGACTGGTGATACGTGAATATCATCAAAAATGGTATCCGAAACCCCATCAACGTCGGTGTCGTTAGCGAAGTCTTCTCCTACATGTTGTGACCCAACCGAGATATTACCATCACTATAAAGAACCTCATCATCCGGGACGTACTCCGGTTCTTTGTAATTCAGGAAGCTCGGGGTCCAAGCAAATAGCTCTTTAGCACGAGCCAAGTACACCTTACCTTTATAAATAATTTTAAACTTCTCCAAAATATTATCAGGCCGATTAGTTTTAATACACAAACGTTTACGAGCTACCAAAGCGACAAGATTCTCCTCAATATCCATAATCTCCCCCCACTTCTTTCCGATCTTAATAAACGTTTCACGAGACCACAAATTCAACGGGACGCCTTCGATGTCTACCCATACAATCCGTTCATCACTAATAAAGTCATGAGTCGCAAGCTGAAAAACTTGGAACCAAGACTTAACTCCAGTGTGAAGTAACATATTGTTTCTCACAGACTCATTAATCAGTTCAATCATCACCCACAAACCTCCGAGATATGTCAACTTAACCCCCGGGAATCCTTCGTTAGTAAGAAGAGTAAGCATATTAGGAATGGAGCTTACGTCTTTAACCTTACCCATTACATGCCGAGACAAATCCCGAGCGTAAACACATGAGTCATCCAACACCAGTGAAGGAGTGTCGGGAACAGAAGCAAAAGAAACATTCGAATGATTTCCTTTAACGACGTTCACAAACGAACCAGGAGAAGGGTAGTTTATAGGTTGAGTATAACCCGCTGGTTTAGTGTAACCCGCTGATTTTGGATTAAAAATTGGCCGTTCAAAACGGACGACATTAGCATGAAGATGAAAACGCCCAACCCATAAAGTACACAAATTACAAACCAATCGGTCAACATCATCGACCTTTATAAAACGAACGAAAGCAAACCTCTTACCAGCTCTGGACTTGCGATTAGGAATGTAAACATCAACAACCTTACCGTACACCTCGCACAGTTTCCACAAATCGCTAGATCCATAATTCTCAGGGAAGTTTGTGACAAAAATCGATTTAGATAAACGAACGACATGATCTTCCTTTGAATGAACCCCGATCGGCATGATTCATGCCTAAGCATGCCGAACTCCCCCTAATAAGTTTCAACTTTGAGGAAAAACATCACTATATTTGAAGTGGAGATATTGCAAACAACATGTGCAACGTAGTGAAGGGCTTCCCACGGAGTATCGTGTCCCGCATCATTAAACTTCTTAACATTCTAGTGACCAACTAAATCAGTAACAAAAATCGATTACACTTCATTGACTTTATTCGAAAACATACACGAATCTAGTTTTTACATTAGTTTACTATTACTGTTATCTGAAAAGTCTAAATGAATTTTATCAATGTGACTTTATAGTTAGACATTTGATATTTTCACAAGAGATTTAAAGCTGAAACATTACTAGAGTAGGTACCATTTGGAGTGCCAGACAATCAAAAAAAATATCTTAGTTATATCGCACAAATATTTAGTCAAAAAATGGCTTTTATCAAATGGACTGAGAAGGAGCAACCGTGTACGTGTTTATAGAAAGTTTAAATAAATTTGTCCCAACTTGTTATGTCGGCTCAACTTTCTGCACTAAACAAATATACTTGGCCCTCTATTTTTTTCTGGATAATATAAATATTGTACTCACTACTCAATATTATAGGGGTGGAAACGAGTTGAGTTGTTTGTGAAAATTATGAAATTAAATAATTTAAAAGCTCGAATCAGTCGAGCCTAAACGAGCTCGAGCCTATATTAGAGCTCATTTGATAAACAAACTCGAGCCCGAGCTTTATTTACAAAGCTCGACCAGGCTCGCAAGCCTAAACGAGCTTTAATACATTTTGTGTATGTATACTAACAAGCTTTGTATAAACAAGCTCGAACACGCAATCTCAAGAAGCCAAGCAATTTTTTTATAAGCACATAATAAATGAGCCGAGCTTGAGCTCAAATCTTAAAGATCAAATCGAGCCAAGCTTGAGCTTTTTAAAATATAATCGAGCCGAGCTCGAGCTCTGATAGGCTCGGGCTTAGCTCGGCTCGTTTCCACCCCCACTCGGTAATATATTTTAGTAAGTTTATCACATAATCTGTATTGGCACTAATCATTTTACTTTTGGTTGACATGTTTTTGTAGTTCTATTGTTTATATAAAAAAGGTTACAACTAAATGCACCCAATCAAATGACGTAACTTTTTTTAAGTAAAAAAAATTACAATTAAGTTATTTAAATCATGTTGATGAGGACAGCACTTCTATTTATAAGCAAAAAATATATATAAATGAGTACTATCAAATTGTACAAAACAAGCGTGACAAAGTTATTATTTTGTAATGGACAGTGTTTGTCAATTTTGTTTAGCATCTGGGATTTATATTTTATTGTTTTATACCACAATAATGATGGGGTTCTTTTAGTGACCAATGACGCAATTTGTTATATATCTTATAGGCATTTTGAATATTTAATCAAATAAGACGTATGTATGACAATGAGTTATTTGTTCTGAAATTTGTCTAAAACTATTAATTCTATCGAATTGATTTACACGCATTGACTAATTCATGCATTAAATGTTTGTACAGAATTGATATATTGTTTAAATTATTTGTACATTAAAGTGTGCAATAAAAAATTTGAATGTAAAAATCATTTATTTCATAAACAAGATCCAAACTTCAAATTAAGAAAAAACAATCTATATATTTATTTTTTGATTAAAATTGTAATATCAATATTCTTGAGATACGTTCTAGGGCGTCTAAAATGATAAACTTTGTTAGTTTTGGCGTTTAGCTATAAAAGACACAAGCAAATGGGCCAAGCTTGTTAGTGGGTTAAAAAGAGTTAGGATGCTAATCATGTAGCTTAGTGTTATTTTTGCAAACACCGATATACATCTTGCTAAGCATTTTTATCAATTCTTTACAACAAAATTGATCAATTAATGGTTCTCACTTGATATAAGTGGATGCGCATATGCATACTCAACAAAAATTTATGATGTATCATAGAATCATAGTATACGAAACTTCAAACACTTATTATCACAATCTTTAGGTTAAGTGTAGTAGTAGCAAAACCAACGCGTCTAAGACCACAATCACGCATCTATCATTATTACACCCGCATGCAACAATGCGTCCTCGTCCAGATTTGTGCACAACTACGTAGGTCAGACAAACGACTTTTTTTTTTTTTTTTTTTTTAAATATTTAAAGAGTATAGTATAGGGTATATTTGTTTTACGTGTGATATGTTTTGGTTGTAATATTGGTTATCTTATTACGTTAAGTTAATGATGATGTTGATAATAGAAAGATAAGCCGATATAATACGTAATTGACGATGATAATGTTGATCACCGGTACGACCGGTCTTAGAAACTTATGATAATTGGATGTCAAGAATGAAAATCTTACATCAGCCACTAGCATAGTGACTAGGGGTGCTATTCGGGTCGGGTTGGTCGGGTTCGGGTTAAACGGGTTGGGTCCAAGTCGGGTCAAGGGTAAAAATAATATACCCGAACCCGACCCTATTTGAACTCGGGTTAGTCGGGTTCGGGTCAAGTCGGGTCGGGTCCAAGTCGGGTCGGGTCAAGTCGGGTCGGGTTCGACCCTATTTGAAAATGAGTAATTGCATGTAAAAGAAGGGCTGATTTTTGCATTTTGTTAAGGACTGTTTCTAAAATAAAATTAAATAGGGGTGTTTGGAAATTCATTATACATGTTAGCTCCATTGTTTGCTTGATTCTTGCAGACGTGCATGGTTTTTTTGGATGAAGTTTAACTAAGCTAATTGGACTGAATTGGCCATGGATCTAAGGTAACTAAGCTAATTGGACTGAATTGGCCATGAATCCAAATGAAGAGATTTCCTGATCTTGTTCGTTTTTTGCTCGAATAAAACTGTAACACATCACCCCCGTTAACGTTCCTGTTATGGGGCCGACAATATAAACCCAAATACCTTTATACGTGTTGCTAGCCAATGCTGGTCCAATGGTACGTGCTGGGTTCATTGATCCTCCCGATATTGGCCTAAATATTCATTTACAAGTTATATGTTTTTAATGCTAGAACAATATTATTTACTTGGAAAAATATAATTATATGATCAAAGCTTTACCCTGCTAAGATGGAATTAATGCATACTGCTGATCCGACTGTTATACCTGCTAACTCTCCTACCTGCAACATATTACATAAAACAACATTAATTAGACTTTTAAAGAATACATTACAATTAAAATTAAATAAAGACTAAAAAAAAAAAAAAAAAAAAAAAAAAAAAAAAAAAAAAAAAAAAAAAAAATTCCTAACTCGGGTTAGTCGGGTTGACCTGAACCCGACGAAGCAAAGTATTTAAACCCGATACCCGACCCTAATTCGTACTCGGGTTAAACGGGTTGACCCGATTGACCCAAGTTAGATTTTGGACCCGAGTAACCCGACCCGAATTGACTCGGGTCGGGTTCGGGTCGGGTCGGGCCGGCCCGAATGACACCCCTAATAGTGACTTGTAGTTTTTACCATACCCGGTGCAAATAAAAAAGCATGCAAATGCATATTCAAAAGTTAGGAGATGGTGTTATTTGATAACACGTTATTTGTATGATACATCAGTGTCATTTTATCTTCATTCAATAACACACCAATAACTAAGGGCCTGTTTGGTATTAGGGTGTGGAATAGGTTTTAAATTGATGTGACACTAATAAATTGTTTGGTTTGAGGTTTGGGTTGCGGAACAGTGTTTCATACCTTCAAATAAAGGATTTTACGAAAGTCATATGCACCCCTTGGTTTTCTGACAATTTTGTTGGTTTACTGACAATATTCCATAAAGTCAACAACCATTTTATTTTAGATGAGATCCTAGCCACTTGTTTTCACATAAAGAATAAATAATTTTACATATTAATTTTTTTACACATATTAGTTTCATTATTACACATTTTAATATATATATATTTATTTTCTCTCTCTTACATTAAAATCAAATCCAAATCCTAATCCAAATCCAAATCTAAATCCAAATTTAAATCCTAAACCCACCAACAAACCAAACGGACCCTAAAACATCACTCCCTCATAACACATCACTAACATATTATTCGATCTTATAAAATACCCCACTAAAAATACCAATTCACTCACAATGCACAAAATAAAAAAATAAAAAAATAAAAACACAAAAGAAATCATTGGCTTGAGTCAGTTCACTAACTCAAATTCATTTGGCTCAACTTTGGCATGTTGGCCGATATGGTGACTAGGGTTGAAAACGAGCCGAGCTGAGCCCGAGCCTGCCAGAGCTCGAGCTATGCTCGTTTATATATAAAAAGCTCGAGCTCGAGCTCGTTTCGAGCCTCACATTTTGAGCTCGAGCTCGGCTCGTGAAATTTTTCACAAGCTCGAGCTCGGCTCGGGCTCGACTAATTTGTATGATGTGTTGAAAAAAAACAAGGTTCAAATGTAGCTCGGCTCGTTAACACAAAGCTCGGCTCGTTAACACAAGGCTCGAGCTCGTTAACACGGTTATACGTATAGAAAATATATATACGTATATATTTCTAGGGCTCGTTTAGGCTCACGAGCCTAAACGAGCTTTTTGTATAGAGCTCGGGCTCGAGCTCAATTATTAAATGAGCCCAAACTTAGGCTCGAGCTCGTTTAGGCTCGGCTCGTTCGAGCTTTTTACCGATCCGATCCCGAGCTTTTCACGAGCGACTCGGCTCGTTTCCATCCCTAATGGTGACTCACGAATGACACGAAAAAAATCAACAAATGACATGTTAAACGTCTACCATACCTTGTGCTCTAAAAAGCACCTACTACCCAGGTGCAAATATTTCAAAGTACAGTAAATATCTGATAGTGATATTATCGAAAGACAAATCACATGCCACTTTTTAATGTTTGATTTTCCAATTTGAGCATTGTCCTTGTATTGCATTTATGGTTTTCTCATATAGGTAGAGCATATCAAATTATCAATATTTAGGTTGGAGATGCCACAATCAATTGTCACATCCACATAAAATTCACATGGTTTATAACTCATTAATGTGTCACAAACATGTTACAGTTGAACCTTTTAAAAGAAAAGCCTACTACTACATAGGGGTGAGCAAACGACCTGAATGGACCGGACCGACCGACGGACCGATCGAGATCGGACTGGACCGGACCGGACCGATCACATTCGGTCCAGTCCTCGGTCTATGCATTTGGGCTAATTCGGTCCTCGGTCCAGTCGGTCCGATCCGGACCGGACCACAAACCGACTATTTTTGCCTTAGTAGACTCCAAACGGTCCGGTCCGACCGACGGACCGACAAAGACCGAACCGACCACATTCGGTTTCGGTCTCGGTCTCGGTCCTGGTTTTTACCTTAATTCGGTCTTCAGTCTTGTCGGTCCGGTCTGATCCGGGACCGATGCTCACCCTTACTACTACATGTATAGGAAAGATAACAATCATACATCATAAATTATCAATTTTACATTTCATATATTGCTATTTATTTCAAATCCTTTTTCGTCATGATCTAGAGATAAAGTTCAATATATTTTTATACTTTTTGTGAGCAAATTGTTAAAAGACATGATTAAAAAGTATTTAACATAAACAATAAGAGGTCTAAGGATAAAGTATTATGCAATTATGCAAATGATATAGCGACACTCCTACTCCTTTTTCATAAAATGTAAACTTGCATTAAGATTTTACATTTCAAATCCAACAACAAGGTATGACCTTTAGGGCTCACTTACTACAATATCAATGTCACATTATATTTCTCTCATTTTACTTATTTATTACTCATCATTGACCGTTTACTTATATACACCATTTACTTATACACGATACTTATAATTACATAAATTTACAAAACAAACATTCTTGACACACTTTTTGGTTTAGTCAGTCCCCTCGCTTAACAAAAATCAAAATCACCTTTTCACGCCTGAAAAGCGACGGCCGTAACATAGTCACGTTTGAAATCCGCTCTCACGCACCACCCTCCTGCACCCACTACAACAAAATATGGACTTCTACTTTTCATCAACTAATTTATATGCGGAAGGTAAATAAAATAAATTATTTATATATAAGCTTGACATCAGTAAAGAATGAATACAAAAATAATTATCATGCATAAAAGCAAATGCCCGTTTACAAAGAAAATCAAGATTTTCCTCCTAGTGCGAAGCCGTGAGTTTTAAGGATTTTTTTTTCGCATGTCTCTCTTAATGGTTCGTGTCCCGAAGCCTGTTCATTTAGATGGTTTAACTCGGGGGTCGGATTTCAAGTGTAGTGTTATTCTAGAAAAAATAAATAAATAAAAATAAATAAAACAAATCTTAACCAAATAGTGTTCAATCCTTTAAAAAAATAAATTTTATCATATTATAGTACCTTTTTATTCCTCTTAAGTTACATGAACCGATAATGTGATCAACTTTTTTTAGTCACAACCTCCATATTCTCTTTTGCATATTTTTTTTCTTCCTAATCATCATTAAAGTCTTATGCTTAGAGTTTACTTGGGCTACAATCATGTGGAAAAACTTTTATAAACATTAGGTCATTAGTTAATTTTTGGTAGTGGGTTTGGAACATGTTTATCGTGAGTGCAAATGTGCTATGTACAAAAGGCTTCTCCCTCAAGCCTTAGTGAAACCTTATTTAATTTAAGTTTTTGATCATGTTCTGTAAGTAAACAGATGATATGAACAACAAATTCTCGTAACTGAAATCGTCCCATGTATGTAGGCTTTGAGATCGAAAGCGACGACTGAAACTCGGAGAACAAAATTATTTTTTGATGGGGAAGGAGGCGTCAACGTCTGACTCTTTGTTTCATTTGAGGATAACGGTAACAATGTAATTTGATAGGCTAAAATAATATTTAAATAAAAGTTTAAAGAAGAAACTAATCAGAAACGACCGGTAATTGAATCAAAATATCAACTAGATTGCCGAGGCTTATGGCTAGTTCCAGATGCTTTTTTCATTTTTATTTTTATTTTATTTTTAATTTTTTATTTTAGAACGACAAATTTTACAACCTACAAATTCTATCTCACAAATTCTATCTCACATATCTTCAATGAGACTTAATCAACAACTTTTAGGTTGATAGACATTCACATATAGTTTGGCCAAGAGGCCTTCGGTCCTTCAGATGGTTTATTTTGTTGTAGGAAGTGTCTAATTAAGAGTTTTTTTTATTTTTTCTTTATTTTTTATTTTTAATTTTTTTAAGCTTGTTCTGTATTGGATAAATGGGCTGCACACATAATTCCAAACCGTACTTTTTGGAGGCATATGAATAAACTTATTGGGCTAGATCCAAAAAGCCGAGTAGCCGACGGATAGAAAAAATCAAATTATTTTCATTATAGGACAGAAAAAATCAAATTGCTTTCATTATAGGGTGCGCAGAGATTCACTCACAAAAACCAAAAAACGAAACTGAATCAAACCGAATTTGCAATTGAATCAAATTTGCTAAAATCGAACCAAATTGAATTAAATATTCAGCTTTCGGTTCGGTTATGATTTTGGCAAAATAAAAACCAAACTGAACCGAAATCCAAATTCACATAAACATATATAGTTTTTTATATATTTATTCAAAAAAAAGCATTCAACGATTTATTATTAAAAGAAAACTAGCAAGACGCTAGTAATTACATAGGCGATTTCAGCCAATCAGTCCAACTACTACAAATTTTACCTCTAAATTTTAACCAAGAAAAAGAAAAAAGTCGGATGTTATAAAAAATGTCACATTTCCTCATAACTTGATAATTGAAAGTGGCATCATTCCTAAAGCGTCAAAGCATCCAACATGTAGCAGAAAAAATGACATAAGCCTGATCTCTCGAATCCTTTGAGCACGCCAAGAAAGAAACCAGGAATCCCGATCCTCACAAGAGTTCAAAATCGGGAACCTTTTGTTGGCGACGTGTTTTTAATGTTTTTATTTTGAGAGTTTTTTGAGACATGTGTTTTGAAGCGTGAATAACAATGAAAAGTATTGAAGTATTTATATGAAAAAAATTGTTTAAATTCCAAAATAATTTTTTTTTATTAAATAGTATCGACGGCCATTTTTTTGATTGCGGGGTTTTTGCCACACCTCCCACAACTTGGTTGTTGCCGAGACCGACTTTTCCAATTTACCACCCACGATGCGTCGTTATGGGGTCGTGCTAATATGAAGGACACGTTTTTTAGGGTTGAAAGGAGGCGTCTTCGAGAGCTTATTACCACTGGTCTAAGTTATCATATACTCCGTATTTAGTATCACTTAGGGCTGAGCTTTTCCGACCGACTACCGACACCCGACAGCCACCCGACACTGCCCGACACCGACCGACACTAACCGATCTACACTCGGGTCGGGAGTCGGCCTAATTTTTTCGGCTAGCCGGGATCGGGATTGGGTCGGGAATCGAGATTACCCGACAAAACACAAAGTCGACCACTGTCCCGACCGCCACCCGACACCGACCGACACTAACCGATCTACACTCGGGTCGGGAGTCGGTTTGATTTTTCCGGCTAGTCGGGATCGGGATAAATCGGGATCGGGACGGGATGGGTCGGGATGATGCTCAGCCCTAGTATCACTTGTTTCATCGAATTCCTAAACTTATATAAGGACTAATACAACATCCCCATGATTTCATTCTCGACCTCAAAGAGTTTTGGTTTTGTCTTGTTTCGGTTCATCCACACATTAAGTTATCATCATTTTCTTGTAGATGTACTTTTTTGTTTTTCCTTCTTGTACGATGTACTTAAAAGGACGAGAAAGTTCCGAAACACTAAAAAGACACATTTTATTGGTCTTATTCTTTTTTGTGTGTTTTCGTTGTCAAAGGTCCTCATATATAAGATTTAAACTCACAACTATTAACGTATCATGAAGTTGTTTTGACCACTTAAGTAATTTGCGATGACTTATTATATAAAAAAAGAGTAATGATAAATGCATTTGTAAAAGAAGTTAAAATGTATCCATGAATACACGAGGTTCTTGTTAGGTTGATATGAAATCATTTCTATCTTGTTGCAAAACTTTGTTGAAACTATTACAAAGTTATTGATACGAAGTTACGAACCCTCGATGTTTATAAGTTCAAGTGTAGAACTCACTAAAAAAACTAGTTTATAAGAGGAGGGGACACTTAGACTTTATAAACCATCAACCAATCCCATGGCTGATGTGGGATCATAACAATACACCACTATTTGAAGAACCAACTTACACGTTGGTCATGGCTATATTGGTCACAGTTGGCACCTCTTTGGGTCCAAGCCACCACTCCGAGCTCGTTGGTCACGGCTATGTTGGCCACGGTGGGCACCCTTCTTTCGGGTCCAAGCCACCACTTCACAGGCCACCACTCCATAGGCCGTCACTCCGAGTATTGGAACCTCAAAAGGTAAGGCTTTTGATACTATAAATTACTACTCAGTAAGTTTTTTTTTAAATGGCGACGTCCATTGAATTGCAAATGATACCAAAGGCCTATTGTGTGGGAATAATCTTCAATCAAATCGTTGTGGTGTTAGTTCAATCTCGTGTAAAATATATAAATATGTTATGTGTATCTTTTGAGATAGTTGTCTTTTGGAAATAAACACTCGCAAATGATAACATTGATAAATTCTGAACCTAGACCAACAAATAAAAACCTTTTTGAAGACGTTCAACTTTTTTCGTCTCATTTGATTATCATCACTAACCGTCAAAGCACATAGGAGGCTAGTGATTGTACAAAGGAAATTGAATAATAACTCATCAATGATTGATAGCCAAAACCTTTAGAGTAAAATACAACTTTAGTTTTATTAGTGCTTAAACATCAGAGTCTAGCTACAAGTTAAACCAGACTATTTTTATACTTTTTTCGGTACAAATTACTCCTACTATTCTAGATCAATTAATTAGCCGATGACAGTATTAATCGTTTATTAAACAAACACTTGTTTTAAATAAAAACTTATTTAGCCATCACAACAATCATATACAACCTTCCTTGGTCTAATCTCAAATACAGTAGGTTTAATAAAGTTGGGCCACTACACCAAGAATTACAAGTCCAAATTGTACAGCCCAAACAAACTGGTCAAAACGTAATACAAAGCATTATCCTCGTGTTGCGACGTGACTAAATTATTATGTGCAAAAATGTAAACTGTATAAATGCAAATGCATACACGCTACTATGGTTTTTCATACAATATAAGGGTCAAACAAGATCGACTAAGTTAAACACTTAAACTAATTATGCCGAAATGAACAAGTAAATGGGTTAAACCAATACAACTTAGTTAGATAATGATGACGTATAGTATGTATGACAGGCCCACTAGGCCCAATACACACTATACACATACTGGGCTCGGGCCCAATGATTACAAATCCTAGGCCTACATTAAGCCCAATGGTCAAATTGGCTATGGTCCAGGCTTTGAGATGCACGCAAGGCGTATAACGGGCTGCACCTTCAACCGTTAGACCCCCTACGTCCGCATCCGCGATTAACACGGAACTCTTGTCCGTCAAGTGTCCGGCTCCGGCAACTAACCACTATATGCGAGAATCTAGGAAGCCACAACGGCAAACCTCGTCTATAAAAGGGGCTCTAATCCTCATACAAGGTACAACTTTCTCTCTCATAATTACACACACATGCTCTTACTCTCTCTCTCTCTCTCAAGAATGTGTACTTACTCTCACGTCGGAGTCTAATCGTCCACGGTAAGACTAACGGTTTACCTTTCTTGTGCAGGGATCTCATTCAAACTACTTGAATTAGTGCAAGAGCAACCCGCTGGAAACTTGTCGGCCTTGTTCGATAAGCTACATTCACATCTGTTATCACCCATCGCATAAATTGTACTAACAAGTTGCCGCCATCCGTGGGACCCAATACACAACTGCGTTCCGAAAAGAAAAAAGGCCTACCGAAAGAGCTCGTTCCGATCCTCCCCCCGCCCCTATACCTGTGGTGCGGAACATGGAAGGAAAGAAAAACGCGGTAGATCTGGAAAGATCTTATGGGTCTGCATCCAGTACAACCATCAAGAAGTACTGCGACAAGTACTACGAACAGATCTTACCCATTGTGACAGAGAAAGTTCAGAAACAGGAAGTAAGAATCAAGGCTAGAGAAACGGTGAAAACCCGATTAGACTTTAGCGAAGCGTCACAGCAGTCCGAATCCGGAAGGCAGGTGCAAAGGAAGGACCTGAGAAAGAAAACCGAATCTCGAAAGCACTGGAACACGAGGGAAGACTCTGAGCTCAGACGCAGCCGATCCAGATCACCTCGGAAAAAAAAATCCGAAAAGGAAGAGGTGTTCAGAAGGTTGCGCAAAAGCGCGTTCCAAAGGCTTGGAAGTAGAGAGAGGAGTATCTCCACGTGTTCCGGAAATGCAGGAGGAACCAAACGTTGCAGATCCGAAGAGGACAGAGGCACTCACCACCATTCCTCGCAAAGAATGGAGCCCTATTCCGGAGAATACGAAAGTAGTCGAACGTACTCACGGAGGACCGATCGGCACTCCGGAAGTGAAGACAACGGAAATGAACACTGGAGCTCCGGGTCAAAAAGACAAAAGTCGGATGTCAAGAATGATGACTTAGCTAGGCCATAGGTGTGCAAGGAGACTGACCCGTTCACACAACGTATTCGCTATTTCGACATGCCTAAGAAGACGTGAATGCCTGCTAACGTGAAGACATACGATGGAAGTGAAGACCCAGAGGATCACCTAAAAATTTTTCCAGCAGCGGCAAAGGTAGAACGATGGGCTATGCTAACATGGTGCCACGTGTTTAACTCTACCCTCACCGGATCCGCTAGGGTGTGGTTTGACGACTGTGACACACGGTAAATTTTCACTAAAATTTAACTGATAATTAGTAATTTATTATTACTATGCATAAGTCATTAAGCATGCATAAGCTTTACCTGATCATTTGAGTAGTTAACTCGCATACTGTAGACTATTGCATCACTTTTGCATTCATATCATTTTATGAATATTTCATTTCATTTTGTCTTATGATTTAATTGTAAGACGAGAGGTTATCTCGTTTTCCCCAGTGACCGACACTGCACGCGTACCGACACTATGATAAGGACTTGATAAAACAAATGACAAATGTCCGTGATATGGAATATTACAAAGATAAAAATAATTCAGACTCGTACCAATAAGATACTACGTTATAAAAGTTATCAAACAATGATACTTCGGTTACAATTTAACATCGCAGGACACAAAATATTTAACACACTATCACTTAAACAATAACTTCTATAAGACTCAAACACAATTAAAATATAAGTGTAACACAAGTACATGTACACAAAATAAATCCTAAGTATACATTACATATACACATACTTTTACTTGCATTATTTTCTTTTACTTATATTACTTTTAAAAGAGAACAATTTATAAAACTTTGAGATATCATCTCTTTGTCTCTCTACCCACACACGACAAAAACCAAGACACCAAAACCAGGAAAACAAAAGATACCAATCTTCTTCCTCTACCTCTAGACCTACGCCTCATCTAGGTCGAATCTTCCAAAAAGGGAAAACCAAACATGTTATCCCATCATATCCTCCTCTTTCTTACCAAAACCATGTAAGTTTTTGGTCTCTCCAAATCCTCTCTTTGATGCGCCGGCTATGGTTCGAATAAGCCAAGAAGAATCAAGATAAGATCCTCCAAGAGAATCATATCTTCACTTCAATCTACCTTGAGCAAATCCAAGATTCGCCTAAGGTTTTGGAAGCTAACCAAATTCGGCTTTAATCCAAAACGCCAAGATGAGAGAGATGGTTAAGCTCCTTCCCAAGATACTCCTTTATATCTAGTAGAGATGCAAACGCCCCAAACTCAGTTCCTCATCAATTTTTATCAAAAACTAGGGTTTGTGAAAGTTAGGGTTTTCTAAAATTGATTTAGGGGTTTTGCAATTTGGAGTGCAATTGAGCTAATTCAAGCTCCAATTGGTTTGAAACTCTCGAAGAAGCTTTGTCCTTCACCCCTTTCGTCTCTCGAGTTGAGGTTACAATCTTTTCTTTGTTGAAATGTTTTGTACATTGTTAATGTATTGTATCAAAAAGTCGTTATACACTTGGTCATGTTAATAATATTCTTTCTTGGTTGCTATATTGAAATTTAAGTTGGTCATACTTGGGTGGGTTGAATTCTGTCGAGAGTAATGAAACAAGAAAAACTAGATAAGTTGTGTTTTATAAAACCTACTAGTAATGCTAGGTGTTGAATCCAGAAAAACTATTATTAGTGTGTAAATCGTGTTTAGCACTCGAAAACTTGCGTAGTAATGTGATCTTGGTATCTTGTATCAAATTAATTTATAACTTTCGATTATAAAAGAAAATTTTGTCATCTCAATCGGTATCGAGTTACTACTTGACTCGATTGTGAACCCCCCCCCCCTTGGTGCTCACATCAGGTGACGTTCATGTCGTAAATTGCCCACCGACAAATTCATAAGCTGAGTAAACCCCTTCTTTTGATTTTTGTTAATTAGCTACTGTTTCGAACAAGAAGACAAATAAAGGTGAAATGTGGACGAAAATAGTTAACATAAGGAATGTCGTGGGTCATAAGAATACATGAGGATGTCGAAATAAAACCGGGTTGAGTAGTACTCAACTATTGTATAGTCTTATCGTTTCCTTGTTCTAACGTGTTAAGTTAACATGTTGGCCTCGAATATCAAACAAATTGTATTGTCGAGGTGGTAGTCGAGGTGTATTTTGAGTCTTCAAATCGCGATGCCCTTGAATTGAGCTTAACACCGAGTGAGTGGTACCTTACTCGAAACCCCACTACACATCTAGACTTATATTGAGTAGTAAATATGTTGCATGTGAGAATGGTTCATGAGGACACGGATGTGATCGGGTAACGAATATCTTGTGTTTGAAATGAATCACTTTTGCGCGGGACATGTATGATTGTTTCTTTTCCAGCCTAGAAGTCTCACAAAATAAGACATGCTTGAGTCGAGTGGGACCTCGAGTCAAAGTCGTGTATGTTAAATGCCTGCGTCAAGAACAAGTGACTAGCATTTCATTTTTGGAATGTAATATGTTCTCCAACAACTTTGTATAAAAACCTGCTTGTGGAACTAAACTAGTACCAAACTTGTACAAAAAAAAAACCATTTATGTATTGCATTGGGCCGCAGCCCAGTTTGATTCTCCCAGATAATTCTCCCAAACCATCATTGGGCCAAAGCCCATTTCTTATACATATATCACTTCGGGCCAAGCTCAATGTTGTACCCATTTCAGCCGGGCCACAGCCCATCCGTGTATCATGAGTCTTCGGCTAAAAATTTAGTCGAGTCATCAAATAAAACCCGAGGTGTATGATAGATAATCAAGTATAAAAACTAGACTCCTTTACCGAATATTCGAAGTCTCATACTTAGGCGTAATAATATTTGTGTCAACAAGTAAAACAAGTGCAAAAATAGTGTTATTACGCGAAACAAGTATTGGGAAAAATAATCTACTTGATAAAGTCTACGTCAGATATTAACGACAATGTGTAAACAAATCTATGTCATAAAGATTTCTAGTCGTAAGTTATTTATGTTAAAAACCAATTTTTGATAAACAAATGATGACTAATATTATCATTATGTTATATAATAAATTTGAAAGCCTTCTGTTGTTCCCCGTTCACTATCGTTTAAAACAGTTTTAAGTTTATAAAACAAGTTAATAGTGAACTATGACTGAAATTAACATAAGGAAAACACACTAAGTAATTTTCAACATCATATTCTTATTAGAAATAAATCAACAAAGAATACGTTACCCAAGTACTTGCGGAATAGTACTTGGGATTGAAATGACAAAGTTGGGTGATTCCTCTCTAAGCTCAGGCTAAGTCTGAGCACAACTCTTAGAGCTCACTGAGCTATCTCAGAAACTAAGTTGTATTTGGAGGAGTGAAAAGATGGCTTGCGTGTATGTGTGTTTTTACAATTCACAAGCTTAACCTTTTCACTCCATCTCTTATGCTATTTATACATGTATGATATTTGACTCTTTCCTAAGTGACAAACTGACATCATGCAGAAGACAAAATACTGATGTATTTTGTCTCTGTTTACAAAGACTATTCTAGGTAGGAGACAAGACCACTTTCCTAAGTTCAGTGATGACACTGAGCCTGATCTTTTGCCATTCAGGGAAAGTTGACTTTGGTTGATAAGGACTTCGCCTTATATGATTCAACCTTTCCCGCCTTGTCCTGCTCTTTCTTCAGTCTTTACATCCTTCAGTCTTCTACTTCAGTTTGTCTTCAGTGTAAGAAGTTGGAGAGGAATCTTAGGGATTCAGTGAGTTATTGTCATCACTCACTGAATCCATCATCTTCTTCTTGACTCAGTCTTCACCCTTTAAGTTCCGCCTTACTGAGTGGAGAGACTTCTTCTTTGCCTATTACTGAGTATCCTGAAGACGACTCACTGAGAGACTATGCACTCAGTGACCTGTTTGTATTAACGGATTAAACACTTGGGCTATTTTCTATTCAAATCCTAGATTAAGGGTTTTGGGTATTTACTGAACCCAACAGTCTCCCCCTATTTGGATATACAAATAACCTAAGTGGTTGATCAGTGTAAGTGAGCAAGAGGCTTCTTCTTACACTGAATGTACTAATGAATACAATAAGGAACACTGAGTAAGTGAATAAAAACATACATCGTTTATTGATCAGATTACATAGTTCCTATCACTAGTACAAAAGATAAAACAAAATGATGTCAATCCAGATGGATTCCCAATGCTTCAAGCTTGACCTTTTTGGTGATGAATGTTTCTCTGTCAGGATGGTCTCTTATCTTGGCATTCAGGTCTTGGCAGAACCTGATGTTTGCTAGGGTTTGAATTTGAGAGGCCACGGGTATGTAGCTCAGCATTGCAGCCACACCAGCCTGATCAATATCACTCCATCTTTGAAAAGCAGGGTTTCCATAGACATCAATGTGGAATAGCCCTCTTTCAGGCTTCTCTATCACTAGACAGTTCACAAATTTAACCCCTTCAGGCAGCTCCCTGTTACACTCCAGTCCAGGCACTTTAATCTCAGGTTGGAACTCAACTCTCTTTCTTTTGCCAGTGGATGATTGTGGTTGAGATCCTTGAGGTGCAGTTAAGGATGCCTGAATTCCCAGTTGGGCTGGACAATCTCTCAGTCTTTCATATCTTTTACTGAGCATTTTCATCAGGTCCTTAACCACCGCATTCTTCTTCTTTTCAATGATTGGACCAAGCTCATCAAGTTCAGTGATCCCAAAGTCAGTGAATTTGAGGGGATCATGGACCTCGAAGTGTCTTTTATCAACCCCTCTATAGACGTTCATGGCCAGTGGTTTGGTATTGGGGATGATTCTGACATCTGTGATTTTTTCAGGAAGCCTTCGGCTTGTCATTGTCCAGTTGTACTCCTCAATTCTGCTTTGCCTGAGAGCTTCAGTTTTCTTCTTCTTTTCTTCCAGCTGCTTTTTCATTGCAGCCATCTGAGCCGCCTGAGCTTCCTTGAACTTTTGCCCTGCCTGACCCTTTTGAAGTTTGCTTGGATCTAATCCCATGTTCTCAGCTTCTTCGGCGACAACCTTTTCCAGTGCTTTTCTGTTTCTTTTCTCTTCCTCAGCTTGTTTCAACCTTTTTTCTTCTTTAGCAAGGTGTTTACTTAGCTGTTGTGGTGTGAGCAGGTATTCAGTGTCGCCGATTTTATAGGGAATCTTCTCAGGCTCAGAAGTTGCCATCTTGCCTTTTCCTTTGTCCTGGCCTGAGGAAGATGAAGTTGCTACCAGGGGTGGAGTTGTTGATGTTATTGGAGTGATTACTGTCAGTGTTGTTGTTTTTGATGTTGTTGGTGGGATTGATGAGATCGGTGTTGCTGAGACTGGTGGGGATGATGAGATTTGAGCCACTGATACTGTTGGTGTTGGCTCCCCCTCAGTGTGAGAAGGAGTTTCTTCAGCAATATTCTCCCCCTTAACTGTTGCCGGAGCCTCAGTGAGGGCAAGAGTTGGAGTGGGTGCTGAAGAGGGCTGAGCAGCTTGACCCTTGAAGGCCTGATAAATTTCTGAGATCATAGCCTTGATGTCTGAAGTGTCAGATTGAATACCAATGACTTTTGTTTCCAAATTAGCCTTAGAAACCTCCAGGTCTGTCATTCTGGGCCCAAGATTCCAGGCCAGAGATGAGGATGCCTGAGCCAAGGTAGCCACCTGCGTATTTAGAGAGTCCAATGTATTTTGAAGAGACTGGACTGAGGATGGAAGACCCTGAACATTTGCAGACTTGAGCATATTGAGCAGTTCAGTGAGGTGTGAGGATTGTTTCAAGTGCTCCTCAGTAGCCTCCAGCACTTTAGAGTTGAGTGTTGGGTCTTCTTTGACAAACTCCCTGATTTCATCTATCGTGGTACCTACACCCTGAAGATGCCTGAGGAATTTAGCCATGTTTTCATCCAGTCGGTGAATGTTGTCATACATCAGATCCCTATGCTCATGAACATTTTCATCAAAGCCATGTACTTCAGCCTTTAGATCAGCATAACTCGCAGCAGCCTCAGTGTGTTGCTCCCACAATGTGTCAGTGACCCCAGAATATAACCTTCTTGAAGCTTTGGTGATCCACTGAACTAGCTGTCTTTCAGTGAGTGGGAGAACATTATCAAATCTTTCAAATTCATCAGTGGATGAAGAGGAGTCATTATTGTCGGGCTTGACTGGTGATTCAGTATGCTCCTGTGGATCAGGCTGAGGCTCTTGTTCAGCTTGAACCTCAGCGTCCATTTCTTCTCCAGCTGATAAGATTTCATCATCAGTCTCAGCAAGTTCATCTTCAGAGAATAATATCCCAGTGACATCAGCAACAGTTAACCAGGGGTTGGTGATGGGTTCCATATCAGCGGGTGGTATGTTTCCCTCTGAGTCTTTGTCCCCCGTTGACCCCTCGGACACTGGTGGGCGTTTCCCAGTGTCTTCGCTGGAGTCAGGATTGGTTGTGGGTTCCGTATCGGCGGGTTGTTCCTTTCCCTCCGAGTCTTTGTCCCCCAGTGACCCCTGAGACACTGGTGGGCGTTTCCCAGTGCCTTTAGCAGAGTCAGTGATAGTTGTATCCCTATCAGCGGGTTGTTCGATTCCCTCTGAGTCTTTGGGAGAGATCAGTGTGCCCTCAGACAAAGGCTTGGATTTGCTAATGTCATCACTGGGCGTTGTGGAAGGCGCTCCCCTACCAGCGGGTTGTATTTGTCCCTCTGGATCTTGGGGAGTAGTAGGTGTGACCAAGGGCACTGACTGTGATGTATCAGTGTCCTTCGTTGTCACTGGGGTGGTTGTTGCCTGGTCAGTGGGTGTCTTTTTGGTCAAGGGCTTTTTGTGCCTCTTAGGTTGTTGGGTCTATTATAGATTTGATGATACAAAATAAGAAGAATGAAACATGAAGGACTAATAGTGACAAGAATGGAAACTACAAAAAGATGGAGGATTTGGAAGATTCTAGAAGATATGCTTAAAAGAATATTTAGTTTCCTAATTGTATTGTTTCCTAATTCTATTATGATTCCTCTTGTAAACCCTAGATGTCTCTAGTATATAAAGAGACATAGGGTCATTAGTTTTAGCACGTACGTACAAGATGTAGACGTCTAAAGGTGTGTGTGTGTGTGAGAACCTAGGCGTAGGGATTGGGAAAACGCCTAGGGTTTAGTGGTTTAGTTAGTTAGTGTTAAAGATCAAGTCTTTGATCTTTATTATTCTTTAGTTAGTTTATGATAATGAAAAACCTTGTTCATTATAACGTTAATTCTTATTGAATATTCCGCTTTCGTTATTATGTGTTCCTAGATATAATATTAGACCTCGTCTAAGAGCTTACAACGATCTTCACAATTGGTATCAGAGCTTGGGGCTCGTGATATCTAGGATCTACAAGGTTTTATGTGTTGAAGAATGATGAAAAAGGAAGAAAAATTCGGAGCTCAAATTTTCGTATTTTTATACAGCACTGTTTTGCAACGGCGATAACTTTTTCGTTAACCGTTGGATCGGGACGAAATTTTTGGTGGATGTTCTCTATATACCAATCTAACTTTCCACCGGAGGGATTTTCGATTTGAGCTTTTATGCAAAAGATATTAACTGTCGAAGTTGGCTGCTGAAGGTGTTTTTCAGAATCGAATTTTTAAGATTTATTCAAAATTTACAAGTGGTTGGATTCTATGTGATGGAGTACATGGTTCTTATGGTGGACGTCTCATCTGATTGGTTCATAAGACATGATGGTTGGCGCACATGGAGTAAAAACAAGATCAGAAGCAATTTTGTTTTATTAAGGAGCACATTGGTTGAATTTTTTGGATGTATGACAACGTGGGGCACACACTTGTGAAAGACATCACGTGGGATTATGGCTATAATGTTTTATATTTTATTCGATGTGAAAATTGGGTTTATTATCTTGCATTGTGATTGGTCCAAAGTCTAAGGATTAATATATTGGTGAGTCAAAGACAGTTTGGGATACTTTATTGAAAGTACTGCTCGTACACTTTATCGAAAGTACTGCAGTTTTTAAAGTACTGCTCGAGGATTTTTAACAGTACTGTTGCAAGTTTTATTCAAGGTATTGCATGTTTGTGAACGTGCTGCTACTACGTTTTAAAGTACTGCTGTTGCAGTTTATATCAAAGGTGCTGCTCGAGTTTTTATAAGGTACTGAAGGTACTGCAGATTTTAAACGAAAGTACTGCTGACGTTATTTGAAAGTACTGCTTCGTTTTTCAAAGTACTGTTTATGAAAGTACTGCTCCTTCCCAACGTACTGTTCATGCTTTATTATGAGAAGATTTTTGATTTAAGGGGAAGTCGAGTATGATTTTTGGATGACACACACAGAGGTTATTGTTCACACACACAGGAAGAAATTTATGTTCTTAAAAGGATTTAAAAAGGCTCGTTATGAAGATTTATTGAAGAATTGATTACGAAGAGGATTATTTATCACTTATTTGAAGGTGAAGTGGAATTGCTTGGTTTGTGTTCTTATCATCTAGCTTGATGAATCTAGCAATGTGTGATTTTTCTTATAATGCTCTATGCACACATTGTCTATCACTTGAAGGAGTTACATTGTAGTGCTCAGTGTCTCATATAGTTGAGGATTCTTGTCAAGGGATTGCAGTCTACTTATTTTTTGTGGTTTGTATAAGTATGGAGTTCCGTGGATAGTAAAGATTTAAGACATAAGTTTGGGAAATTCTACTTCTTCATCAAGTTTGTTATATTTGGTGTTCTTCACAAAGTAATCATTACAAGGAGCCTACAGATTTTGAAGAATCAAGAAGATGTTTAACATATGGTTTTTAGGGGAAGCTTATTGTTAAAAGTTTAACCATCTACATGCATCACTCAAGGGGAAGTATTTGATTTTTACTATTGTTGATCATTATTACTACGACTAGTTGAAGTTTTCTACTGTTTTGGATCCATTTTTCTTATGGTGCGTAATGGTGGGTGATTTAAAGCATTGGAAGTCTTAGATTGGAAGTATGATATTGGTTCGTGGTGGTCAAGATCATTATTTGCATACGTTCCCTATTTAGATAATAACAAAAAGGGGAAGAGATGTTTGAGTGACATGTTTAAGTCAAGGGGAAGATTGTTTCATTCATGGTGAGATTCAATTATCTCAACTTCTGCTACTTCGTCTAGGGAAGTTCGTACAAGAATCGTGTTTGTTTTGTCATCATCAAATAGGGGAAGATTGTTGGGTCTATTATAGATTTGATGATACAAAATAAGAAGAATGAAACATGAAGGACTAAAAGTGACAAGAAGGGAAACTACAAAAAGATGGAGGATTTGGAAGATTCTAGAAGATATGCTTAAAAGAATATTTAGTTTCCTAATTGTATTGTTTCCTAATTCTATTATGATTCCTCTTGTAAACCCTAGATGTCTCTAGTATATAAAGAGACATAGGGTCATTAGTTTTAGCACGTACGTACAAGATGTAGACGTCTAAAGGTGTGTGTGTGTGAGAACCTAGGCGTAGGGATTGGGAAAACGCCTAGGGTTTAGTGGTTTAGTTAGTTAGTGTTAAAGATCAAGTCTTTGATCTTTATTATTCTTTAGTTAGTTTATGATAATGAAAAACCTTGTTCATTATAACGTTAATTCTTATTGAATATTCCGCTTTCGTTATTATGTGTTCCTAGATATAATATTAGACCTCGTCTAAGAGCTTACAACGATCTTCACATAGGCTGTGCTCCTGAAGCCTCAGGGCCCTGAGACTTTGGTTTAGTCTTAGTCCCAGTCTGAGACTTCCCCTTTTTCTTTTTAGGAGCAGGGTTTGGAGACACTGATCCACTTTGATTGTTTACAGCAATCATGTGGGCCGTCAATTCAATGGGAGTGACGAGGGATGGGTCCTTTTGAAAATTTGATGGGCTCAGGATGCCAGGTAAATTTCCAAATTTTTCATCCTGAGTATAATTTGAACCCAGTAACGATTGCAGAGCACAAGAGACAAACCTAGGATACGAAACGTACTTTGTCCTAGTTTTGCTCTGTAGCTTCATTACGAGATCACTGTAAATGATCTCCCCTATGTCGACAGTGACCCCATTCATCAAGCAGTATGCCATCATCAACTGAATAGAGTTAACTTGTTCAGTGGATGAGTGGTTCCCGCCGAGGACCTGAATCACAAAAGTGAAGAGGATCCTCCAAGCCACGGGGAATGAGCTTTTAGTGACTGGGGTCTTGTCCAAAAAAGTTGGATCTAAAACGATTTGTTTTAACTCATCCTTCACTGTGGAGGGTTCAGGATGGGCGACATAAGTGCCTTTGTTATAATCTAACCCTGTTGTAGTGCAAAACGTTTTGTAATCCAGGGTGTATTGTTTCCCCCCATTTAGACTGAACCTGATGAGATACTCCCTGAGAGGTCTAAGGTTATTCTCATCAGTGGAAGGTGTCGGGTTAAAGGCTCTAGCAGTAGCCCAAAACTCCCTGAGGTAGTTTGGGTACACTACTGAGGGACATTTTACAAAGGCCGTTTTAAGTGGGCAGTTGAATAAAAATTTTATAATGTCTTTATAGGTTGGGACATTTTCAGGATATTCAAAATTTCCTATGACATTATTTGTTTTGAATTCAACGTTAGTAAGATCCCCTACCCACTGAGAAGCAAACTGGAGAGATTGTGTTCTAGCCATTTCCATTAACAAAGATTTTAGGATTAAAAAATGTTTTGACTAGAACAATCAAAGTATTTAGATCTCTTCAAGTTTGTGATAAAAAACTTTTGTAAATGTTTACAAGAAGGGTTTTCCAAAAGAGGTTTTAAGAGTTTTTGAACACACACAAATGTTTTTGAATATTTGAAATGATTTTGACAGAGTTTTGTTGCAGAAAAGATTTGTGTGTGTTTGTTTGTGTTGGAAGAGGGTATTTATAGAGTGATAGGAGGGGTGTTTTGTGCACAAATGGGAATATTAAGAGTCGGTTTTTGAAAGACGTTTGAATTTCCACATTTAATGCTACCACTCCATTACCCGCAGTAAAATCCTGTTTTTCAAGGAAACAGTTGCAGTGCACAGTAAAAGTGCACTTTTGCAGAGATAAAATATCAATTTGATATTTTTGTGAGAGGCATTAAATGCCAAGTGGGATGACAGTAAGACAAAGAGACATATATTCTTTTATTAAATTGGCATAGTTACCAACCTAGGATATTAAAGTAACTGATACTTGGATCATTTAGTTACTCATTCAATGCTCTTTGTCAAGTGTCAGGGACCCTGAATGAGTCTTACTCATTCAGTGAGAGGTTTATTTTGGGTGTTCAGGGAGGATGAACCATTTCAGAGAACTTACTGAGATTGGTTTTCAGATACTTGACTTTCAATGTCAAGCATTCCCAATTCAGCTTTCAGTCTCCTGAAGGTAGGTTCATCCAAGGGTTTGGTGAAGATATCAGCCAGTTGATATTCAGTAGGGATGAAATGAAGTTCTATGTCTCCTTTCATTATGTGATCCTTGATGAAGTGATATCTGATATCAATGTGTTTGGTTCTTTGGTGGAGGACAGGGTTGTTGGAGATTGCAATTGCACTAGTGTTATCACAGAAGATGGGCACCATTTTGTAATGGATGTCGTAGTCACTGAGTTGACTTTTCATCCATAATACATTGGCACAACATCCTGCTGCAGCTACATATTCAGCTTCAGCTGAGGACATAGCCACTGATTGTTGCTTTTTTGCACTCCAACACACCAGTTTTCCTCCAAGAAATTGACAGGACCCTGAGGTACTTTTTCTTTCCATGTTGCAGCCAGCATAATCAGAATCAGAGTAACCCTTGAGATCAAACCCTGAGCATATTGGATAATAGAGTCCAAGGTTTGGGGTTCCTTTCAGGTACCTAAGTATTCTTTTGGCTGCAGTGAGGTGAGATTCTTTGGGATTGGACTGATATCTTGCTATTAGACAGACTGAAAATTGTATGTCTGGTCTAGTAGCGGTTAGATACATCAGTGAGCCAACAATCCCTCTGAAATGAGTTTGATTGACTTATTTGCCAGTGAGATCAGGTCCAAGGTTGTTAGGTGGGACCATTGGTGTCTTCACTGAGGCATAGTCAAATATCTCATATTTCTTCAAGAGATTTCTGGGGTATTTCTCTTGACTGATGGATATACCTTTATCAGTTTGCCTGATTTGTAGTCCAAGAAAGTAAGTAAGTTCCCCCATCATGCTCATTTCAAACTTCTTTGTCATTAGTTTTTCAAACTGTTTGCAAAGTTTGTAGTTTGTTGAGCCAAAGATGATATCATCAACATACACTTGGACTAGTATCACATCCTGTTGGGTTCTATAGACAAACAGTGTGTTGTCTATCTTTCCTCTGACAAACTTGTTTTGCATCAGGAAGGCTGAGAGAGTTTCATACCATGCCCTGGGAGCTTGTTTAAGTCCATAAAGGGCTTTGTCAAGCTTGCAGACATAGTCAGGGAATTCACTACTCTCAAAACCTGGAGGTTGCTGAACATACACATCTTTCTTGAGATCACCATTTAAGAATGCACTTTTAACATCCATTTGGTAGACCCTGAAGTTCATGTATGTTGCATATGCAAGGAAGATCCTGATGGCTTCCATTCTTGCAACAGGAGCAAATGTCTCATCATAGTCAATGCCTTCTTGTTGACTGTAACCTTTGGCTACAAGTCTGGCTTTGTTTTTAATGACAGTGCCGTTTTCATCAGTTTTGTTTCTGAAAACCCACTTCATTCCTATGACTACTACATCCTGAGGACATTTGATCAAGGTCATGACCTTGTTTTTATCAAACTATTGCAATTCTTCTTGCATAGCCTGAACCCAGCTTGGGTATTTTAGAGCTTCAGTGACACTTTTGGGTTATATGTCTGATAGGTAATCAGCATATAGACATTCATTGGCTGAAGCTGCAGTTAGACTAGCAGCCATGCTTCTAGTGAGCATGCCCTTAGTGGGTTCACCAATGATGTTTACAAGCTCAATGTCCTGAGATCTTGTCCACTTACTTTGTGGTCTGGGATCTGAGCTTGAAGATGTCACTGGGAGTTCAGTTGTGAGTTCAGGTGCAAGGGCCATAGAATCATTTAGAACATCTGTAGAGATGTCTTGATCAGGTTGAGGATCATGAGTTACAGGTTCCTGATCATTTGGATCATTGTTACTTATCCCAGCAGGGACAGACTGATTATCAATGAACTCATTGATGGTTGGTTGGGGTAGGTTGTGAGGTAAGACATAATATGAGATGTCAGCATCAGCTTGATATGAGGAATTGAGTTCAGTGTTGTACTCATCAGGAGGATATCTTGATGAGTTATCAATTCCTATTTCCTCCACTGAGGTGTTGGTGAACCTGATGCTTTCAGCACTTTCATCAAAGGTGACATGAAAGGTTTCCTCAACTTGTTGTCTCCTTGTGTTAAAAACCCTGAAGGCTTTGGAGATCAGTGAGTAGCCTAAAAAGTATCCATCATCGGCTTTTGCATCAAACTTGCCTAGATGATCCTTGTGGTTGTGAATGAACACAGGACATCCAAACACATGAAAATAGCTGATGTCAGGAAGTCTTCCTTTGAAGATCTCATATGGGGTTTTATTATGTCTTTTGACAACGATTGACCTGTTTTGAGTGTAACTGGCAGTTTTGACTGCTTCAGTCCAGAAATGCTTTGAGAGGGCTGAGCCATTTAACATGGTTCTAGCAGCCTCAATGAGAGTTCTGTTTTTCCTTTCAGCAACCCCATTTTGTTCGGGGGTGTATGGGGATGAGAAATTTTGAGAAATTCCCTTTTCATCACAGAAGCTCTCAAGCTCTTGATTTCTGAACTCAGTACCATTGTCAGTTCTGATTTGTTTTACCGTAATGTCATTCTGGTTTTCAATCTTCCTGATGAATGACATTATTGTATCAGCTGCCTGACTCTTCTTGGAAAGAAAGTATACCCAAGTGTATCTTGAGAACTCATCAACAATGACCAGTGTATACTTCTCATGCTGGATTGATCTGGGACTGACAGGTCCAAAGAGATCCATGTGCAAGAGGTGAAGGCAGCTTTTGACGGAGAACAAGAAGACAAATAAAGGTGAAATGTGGTCGAAAATAGTTAACATAAGGAATGTCGTGGGTCATAAGAATACATGAGGATGTCGAAATAAAACCGGGTTGAGTAGTACTCAACTATTGTATAGTCTTATCGTTTCCTTGTTCTAACGTGTTAAGTTAACATGTTGTACTCGAATATCAAACGGGTTGTATTGTCGAGGTGGTAGTCGAGGTGTATTTTGAGTCTTCAAATCGCGATGCCCTTGACTTGAGCTTAACACCGAGTGAGTGGTACCTTACTCGAAACCCCACTACACATCTAGACTTATATTGAGTTGTAAATATGTTGCATGTGAGAATGGTTCATGAGGACACGGATGTGATCGGGTAATGAATATCTTGTGTTTGAAATGAATCACTTTTGCGTGGGACATGTATGATTGTTTCTTTTCCAGCCTAGAAGTCTCACAAAATAAGACATGCTTGAGTCGAGTGGGACCTCGAGTCAAAGTCGTGTATGTTAAATGCCTGCGTCAAGAACAAGTTACTAGCATTTCATTTTTGGAATGTAATATGTTCTCCAACAACTTTGTATAAAAACCTGCTTGTGGAACTAAACTAGTACCAAACTTGTACAAAAAAAAAACCATTTATGTATTACATTGGGCCGCAGCCCAGTTTGATTCTCCCAGATAATTCTCCCAAACCATCATTGGGCCAAAGCCCATTTCTTATACATATATCACTTCGGGCCAAGCTCAATGTTGTACCCATTTCTGCCGGGCCACAGCCCATCCGTGTATCATGAGTCTTCGGCTAAAAATTTAGTCGAGTCATCAAATAAAACCCGAGGTGTATGATAGATAATCAAGTATAAAAACTAGACTCCTTTACCGAATATTCGAAGTCTCATACTTAGGCGTAATAATATTTGTGTCAACAAGTAAAACAAGTGCAAAAATAGTGTTATTACGCGAAACAAGTATTGGGAAAAATAATCTACTTGATAAAGTCTACGTCAGATATTAACGACAATGTGTAAACAAATCTATGTCATAAAGATTTCTAGTCGTAAGTTATTTATGTTAAAAACCAATTTTTGATAAACAAATGATGACTAATATTATCATTATGTTATATAATAAATTTGAAAGCCTTCTGTTGTTCCCCGTTCACTATCGTTTAAAACAGTTTTAAGTTTATAAAACAAGTTAATAGTGAACTATGACTGAAATTAACATAAGGAAAACACACTAAGTAATTTTCAACATCATATTCTTATTAGAAATAAATCAACAAAGAATACGTTACCCAAGTACTTGCGGAATAGTACTTGGGATTGAAATGACAAAGTTGGGTGATTCCTCTCTAAGCTCAGGCTAAGTCTGAGCACAACTCTTAGAGCTCACTGAGCTATCTCAGAAACTAAGTTGTATTTGGAGGAGTGAAAAGATGGCTTGCGTGTATGTGTGTTTTTACAATTCATAAGCTTAACCTTTTCACTCAATCTCTTATGCTATTTATACATGTATGATATTTGACTCTTTCCTAAGTGACAAACTGACATCATGCAGAAGACAAAATACTGATGTATTTTGTCTCTGTTTACAAAGACTATTCTAGGTAGGAGACAAGACTACTTTCCTAAGTTCAGTGATGACACTGAGCCTGATCTTTTGCCATTCAGGGAAAGTTGACTTTGGTTGATAAGGACTTCGCCTTATATGATTCAACCTTTCCCGCCTTGTCCCGCTCTTTCTTCAGTCTTTACATCCTTCAGTCTTCTACTTCAGTTTGTCTTCAGTGTAAGAAGTTGGAGAGGAATCTTAGGGATTCAGTGAGTTATTGTCATAACTCACTGAATCCATCATCTTCTTCTTGACTCAGTCTTCACCCTTTAAGTTCCGCCTTACTGAGTGGAGAGACTTCTTCTTTGCCTCTTACTGAGTATCCTGAAGACGACTCACTGAGAGACTATGCACTCAGTGACCTGTTTGTGTTAACGGATTAAACACTTGGGCTATTTTCTATTCAAATCCTAGATTAAGGGTTTTGGGTATTTACTGAACCCAACACCTTGAAATTTAAAACAAATATTTTCTACAAACAATTGGGAAATAACTTAATTATTTAACTTTGACAACACCATTATAGTGTCAACATGAAAAAGTATATATACACTCATATACTTACTAGTAAACCATTTAATCATTTTTACAAACTAATGTTTAGCTTTAATACAAATATAAAAACAATTGAACTATTTTAAGTAAGTGATACTTAAAACAATGAACTAAAACATTGTCCTCCTTATCTAGGTCGCGTGTCGGTGCCGCTTCACAACAATCACTAAATCCCACTTTTGGATTGCATATCTGCTAAGGTGAGTTTTCATAGCCCCTCTTTTACTTGATAAACTGTTTTATACACTTTGGGGTGAGAAATATGCAAAACCTTTTTATGGACCTAAACTATTACATGATTACTATTACGTGGTTTAGCCTAAGCCCTTATGTCCCTAGAGAATGCCCTTTTTCATGAACCGTCAATTCCCCATTGGGAAACGCGAATGTTATAAATAGATCTATTGAGGGTGACTCCTCCGTTCGGTTGGCCATGCTTAGGCCAAGGCGAAACGTATACCATGTCGGAACCGAGTGTCGAGGGACAAAACACTCGCTATTGGCCCCAATATTGTATGACATCTTTTAGCATACAGAAACTGTCGTAGTATCGGTTGCATGAACTTAGAGCTAACGTAATAGACTTTCATCCATATATCATTATATTCTTGGTAATGATTATATGTCTTTGCTTATGGTCCAAACTTACTATTTTAATTTAAACCTATGAACTCACCAGCTTTTAGCTGACCTTTTTAGCATATTTTCTCAGGCGCTTAGTTGTGATCATGGATGCAAGGCAAGAGGCAGATAAATGGTCGTAGTAATTTCTAAAGAAGTGTTTTTACTCATAAACGTTGTTTTTATATTGGGACCGCTGAACTTATGGGATGTGCCCATTTATCTAAACAATGTTATAAGATAATGTTTCCAAATATTTAATGAAATTAAACGGAGTATGTATTCCGTTCTGTATTACTTGTGTTATGATCCACCAATTTCGTAACGCTCCCAAATAATACGTATGCTTCCTCTAAACCAAATTTGGGGGTGTTACAACGACCTCCCACCGGAATCGGTAGACAACTATGACGAACTAAAGGAAGTTTTCTTGTCAAACTTCCTTCAGCAAAAGAAGTGCATAAAAGATCCGGTGGAGCTTCATCATATCAAATAGAATGAAGGAGAAACCACAGAATATTTTGTGAAAATATTCAAGGTAGAAAGTAGAGATGTCAAAGGAGCTCCGGAAGTCATGAAGGTTTCCAGCTTCATGCATGGAATCACTAACCCCGAGTTAATTAAGAGGCTACATGATAATATACCCAAATCAGTAGACGATATGATGAGGGTAACCGCATCTTTTCTCCGTGGGGAAGTAGCCGCTGGAAATCACGAAAAAAGAAGGACGCTACCATAAATGCAATGGAAACCGCATCAGTCCGAAAAAAAGCAAGGCTTCAAGAGAGGATACAGAAATCCGCTTCGGACGAATCGGAAGCAGGATAGGTTCACCCTCCTTTCCAAAACGCCCAAAGAAATATTGGCATTGGAAAAGGCGAAATTCAAGACTCCTCCCCCAATGCTTACGTCGATCGAGCCTAAGTTGTAGAGAACTAGGTACATATAAACCCTAAACTATAACTACTTTCTACAAAAAAAGCATCACTCTACGACCGCCAGTTGCCGCTTGCCTTACTTGTCATACTACTTAGAGTTCATTTAGACATGACTGCATGACATATTGCCTATTTATTAATTCACTACTCCATATCTATCATAAGTATATTTTTGCATATACTTACACATATGCACCGTCTTGTCACAGACCATGCCTTCCCCTCACTCTGAAGCTGGATGCGATGACACAGCAGAAGGTTTGTCACCTGCTGAACGCATCCCAGCCCCTTCTCAACTCACTCCTGACACTGGAAACCCATACAGGGTTGTGTATCAAGTTCACCAGGAGGGTACTACCCACACCCCACCTGCTCACTTCCAAATCATCACTACTATCAGTACTATACCTACCAGTTCCACTACTCCTACACTCTCACCAAGGCAGCAAAGGGATCCACTCCTCAGTTGGGAGATACCTGCTAGCAAGAGAATCTATCACTCTGCATCATCACCATCATCTTCTGGTACACCACCTCCTAGTTTGTTAGAAGTTGGGGAAACTTCAGGAGCAGCCACTGCTAGACCACCAACTCTCGACACAATTATGGCGCGCATAACAAGCCATGAGGAACAAATAGAAGAAATATCGGATCATCTAGGGATATTACCAGAAGAAAGGATTGAAGGAATTGAAGAAGTGGTGGAAGAACTACAAGCACTTGGCGAAACACTCAAGGAATGCTACAACGATGTTGGGACATCAATAGAGGGAACCCGTGAGAAGTTAAACGAAATAATTGCCCGTCTTGAAAACCACATTGAAAGGTGTGCTCCGAAAACTCCGGGGGACACCCAGGGACGTCTCACAGAGATTGAAAGTAGGCTAACACGGTTGGAGACCGTTACTACAATAGCGTTAACTGAGACAGGATACCTGGAGGGTGTCATAGAATTTCAAAGACGTACTATGGAGAGTAGGGCAAATGAGGTCAACAACAAATTTGCCAGAATGGAGCCCAACTCAGGGAGTTAGAAGAATGGAAGACGACTCAACAAAGTCAACCCGGGACAGCATCGGGAAGTGCTTGAATTTCACTTTGCAATTGTGTTAGACGTTGTGATGAGTAGTTTCAATAAAAACGCTTGTAGTAGTTTTGTTGTATGACAAACTAGAGCGAGTCAATGAACGCATGTTATGGATCGGCCCTATGAGCCATGAATCTTCTTAGAATGTAATCAAGCTTATTGTGACGAATGACTACGCATAATAAACAACGTCTTGTGGATTATAACCTTATGTTAAACTCACTTCAACCAATCTCCGTTTTCTTAACGTCATCTTAATAGACTAAGTCTACGTGATATCCAGTCAATACAACCTAGAAAATACTTGATTGAGAAGTAGTACACGTTATAACCTTATGAACCTCCATCATGGTCCTCACACTCATAGAAAACTCATTGTTGTCATTCTTGTGGTTGAAGGAAAATGTCTCCAGTAAAGCTGAACATGAACACAACCACCATTGAGAAATCTGTTAGCGAACGAGTTGCTGCAAGAATTGCTAACTACCAAATCAATCACAACATCAACAACCTCATCCAGGGGAATAGGAAAGAAGTTGTTGGTAAGACGCCTACACCACGAAATTTATCTTACCAAGAATTCAGAAACTGTAAACCACCAGCATTTGAGGGAACTGAAGGAGCTAGAAGTTTCGCAAAATGGCTAGAAAGGATAGAGACAATTTTTCGCGAACAGAGTTGCGCGGACAATTGTAAGGTCAAGTATGCTACTTGCACCTTTCGACACCAAGCCCTCACATGGTAGGACATTTATGTCCGATTAGTGGGAATAGACGCTGCTTACTCACTTCAGTGGGACACCCTGAAGAAAATGATGATTGCAGAATACTGCTCAAGGAATGAACTGCGAATGATGGAAAGAGAGCTCTGTGGACTAACTATGATAGGGAATGACCTCGAGGGGTACACCAACCGCTTTCGCGAACTAGCCCAACTAGGTCCTAATATGATAGGACCTGAGGAAAAGAGACTCGAAGCATACTTTTGGGGATGTTCTCCCGAAACTCGGAGGAACGTTGTTGCATTCGCGCCCACTGTCACTCAAGAAGCTACTGGTGCGACTCCTGGATTGACAGAGTCACTGCCTCAAGGCAAAGCAATGGGGTACTGTGGTAACAAGAGGAACTGGGAATATGATGGTGGGGAAGATCAAATGCAACAATCAAGCAAACGTCAATGGACGGCTAGAGTTAAGACTACTAAAAACAAGCGGGAAGTAAGGTATGCCGGGACAAAACCCAAGTGTAATATATGCCCATATTACCACTATGGAAAATGCCCTACACCTTGTGGAATTTGTAAAAGAGTTGGTGATAAGGTTTTAAAAGGTACCATTTTGAGGGGTCGTTTAAGTCCTTATTTGATCACTTTTGTATCCGTTATTGCTTAATATCGTTCATTTTCACTTTTTAGGTCTCTTGAAGGCAAAATGCTGGAATGGCACTTATTTGGACGAAAAGGCGCGAATATATGAAGAAAATGGCTAAAGTCAAAATCGAGACACTCACAGTTGCTGAAAGTAGAAGGCGACGGCGTCAGGTGCTAAATTGCGATGCCGTCCCAAAATTATTGTGACGGTCCAGAACCCAAAACACGTATTTTCAAGCGACGACGTCTAGTTGTGAAAGAGTAGGCCGTCGCTACTCAGACGGCCTAGATGCAATCCAGACGACGTCAGAAGCTGAAGAGGACGGCGTCACGGACATAAGGTGACGCCGTCACAAGGTTAACGTGGCCAAGACGAAACCCTAATGGCGGCGACACGACGGCGTCACGAAATATAAGGTGACGCCGTCGCATATGTAATCTTATATATAGAATCCGAATTTTTCAGTCTTTTGGGGAGAGTCTTTTGGAGTAAAAACCTAAAACCGAACCTAAGGTGTCTTGTACAGTATTTTAGGGTTTTAAACCCTATCTTACATCAAGATAAGTCTTTACTTCATTAATTCAATTATGTCTTTGATTATTTGTGTGTATGCTTGCATGTTCTCCATGTCCGGCTAATTTATTTGTGTGTTTACTTAGAAAGTATGAAACTTAATTATTGAATATTGATTGGTTGTTTCTTATCTTAGTTGATTAATGATCTAGTAATGCGATAGGTCATTCGTTGTGTACTTAATGCTTGATTCATCTTTGTGAACCTTAGAATATAATTACCTGAGTAGTTGTAGGCTAAACCATCCAAAGAGCGCCTTAGAGTAGGAGTTTATCATCCCTAGTGGGTTTGTAGACAAGACCCTTTGGTAAGTTCAAAGAGTTAGGGAGAAACGCATACCCTACAACTTTAGACACACAACGCAATTAGGAATAAGACGTGACAACTCAACCATCAATAGGAGATAATTAAGGAGTAATACAACCTAAGTAAACACATCTTCAAACCATCATACGAGCACACATTAATTAGACATAGACTCCCACAACCTTAGTTTAGATAATTAGATAATAGTAGAGTAATCGGTAGAAATACCAACCCCCCAAATCCAATACCCGAGATTCGTACCTTTCCCTTTCATAAAACATAAAAAGATAAAAAATAATCTTCCTCAACCTTAACCTTAGCGTAGTAACTCCTTACTAGCATTCCTATTCCCCTAGAGAACGATATCAATACCCGTGGCTTACCCTAATTACTACACTACAACGATTAGGTTCACTGCCTAGGGTGTTATAAAACTTGCTCGAAGAAAAGGAAGTTTCCTTGACCCCGAACGACGCGTGTAGCGTTATCAAGTTTTTGGCGCCGCTGCCGGGGAATAGAATAGCTAGTTAGTAGTCCACCTCGTGTAGGTTCTTTGCTTGATTCCTATCAAGTAAATTTTTTCTCAATTTTTAGCTTTCTCTTAGTCTATCCCCCTTCTTCATGACCCTCGTTCGTAAAAACCATCACTCAACATGATTCGTATCTTCCATCGAAGATTCTTCACTCTACCCGTTCCCAATCCCGAGATTGAGAACGCAATCCCACAAAACCCTTCACCCACTCACCATATTGGTAATCACCTAGGGCATAATGAGATAAATTGGCAACAACAAAGTCCTTTCTATTACTCCGATTCTGATGAGGAATTTGATTATGGTGAGGCACTTGATAGCGGAGAGGTCATTAATGAAATTGAGGAAGACCCCTCCCAATGTTTTGACCCTAGGTGTAGGATTGAGAAAGATGGCCCCTTTAACATGCAATTCCCTTGCAAAATAGGACTAGAAGGGTTCGATGCTTATTTGAATTCATTCTTACCTTTAAACCTAATCTCAAGGAACCTATACAACAAAATCAAGGTCAATGAGTTAACTTATCAAGGGAACAATGTTGTTGAAGCAGTCATTTATTTGCACGTGTTTGTCGGAAGTTTTGCTTATTTGGTAGAGTTCATGGTC
Source organism: Chrysanthemum seticuspe (assembly GCA_019973895.1). Lineage (NCBI taxonomy): Eukaryota > Viridiplantae > Streptophyta > Magnoliopsida > Asterales > Asteraceae > Chrysanthemum > Chrysanthemum seticuspe. Next base: position 242,357,546 of record BPTQ01000001.1, read on the forward strand.
TTAGAAGACTTAGGAGAATTTGTAGATAAGGACCTCACTCAAGTAATTTTTGGAAAACCTTTCAAAAAATTGACTAGGTTGGATGAAAGGATGATTGATGGTCTAATTACATTCTCTGATGAAGTTGAAGATTTCATCTACCAAATGCCACGCGCTCATCCTAGGTTTAAACATAAGGACATCGAGGTTTGTAATAGAATGACCCCTATTCCATTGCTTAGTGAAAGGGATAAGCAGAGTGGGCTTAGGTACCCATATGAGAAAACTAAGCGGTATTACAAAAAATGCCTTGAATTAGGAGATGATTACAAAAAGAATGAAAGAGCGTTAGAATGGCTCAAGTATGAGCACGAGAGGATAGGTGAGAAAACGTAGGAGCACGACTATGAGTCTAGCTACAAGACTCTTAAATAAAGAAAAGCGCTTCGTGGGAGGCAACCCATGCTTAATTGTTTGCTTGTTAGTGTCATATATCTTTTATTAATTATTTATCCTCATGTTTAAATTTGTAAAAATGCTTTATTTTGTTTTTAACCTCGTCTTAATTGCATATAAAGGTATTTTACATAAGGGATAAGTGTAGGGAAGATTACACACGTTTTCAAAAGAAACGTAAACATGAAAATAACAATTAACTAAAAGATATTTATGTTTGTTTGTTCGAGTCAAATGCTTGTATCGAGTCATAATGGATGTTTTGCAGAATTTTTTCCAGATTCTAAAGATGTAAATTTTCCAGAAAATCGCAGACCAGTTTTTGTCAGGATAACCTGACGGCGTCAGGATTGCAACCTGACGGCGTCAGGAAGGAGTAAAAACATCAGATTACTTTTTTCTCGTTTTCTGAGCCACTTCTAAATTTTTGGAATTCTCCAGGTCTTAATTTTCTTAGAAATTCTGTAAACATCCATTCCACAAGCATTATATCCTAGTTTAAATCGAGTCTTATATATATTATTACCACCGATTTTACGCGAAGGTTTCGTTTGTTTTCTTCAAGTGTGCAGGTTTAGTTTGTCAAGAAGAAGTTACATAAGATTAGAAGGAGCTTTTCACGCAATAATTCTTCTTGAAAAGGATTTAACCACCACTTTACACGGATCCTACCGAGCTAATCAGGGGAGTATTAGTTTCTTTCGTTTTTAATTACCTTCTTTAATCATAACTTTGATACTTTCGGGGAACATTGGGGACAATGTTCAGTTTAAGTGTAGGGAGGGAAAATAAAACGGGAACTTTGAAACTATGCTTATCCTTGACTATTTGCTTTGTCCAATTGTGATTGTGTAATAAACCATGAGGAAATGTCGGTTAGGGTAATTTTGGCACCAAATTTAAAATTTTTTATGACATATAGGAGTGGGCCATTAGTCTTAACAAAAGCGTCTCACGGATAGGAAGTTATATGACTAGCACAAAAACCCTTTACCACCCAAATTCCACCAAAATGTGAGGATCACCCTTAGATTAGTAGGAATTAAAGCATTCATCTTCAATGCTTAGAGTGTGAACCGGTAGTATATTAGATTCTAGAACTTGTTTTGTGATGCATTCCGAGATCGCAAGTGAGGCTACACTTGTGTAGTTAGGAATAACTAAATGATAAGAGGCATTAGGATAACCCTTGTTTGATACCTGTAATATAATTACTTCTTCCACATCGGTTGAGTAATTCCCCCACACCCTTTGCGTTGTACTCATCTTTAGTACACGATACCCCTAGTTAACCCCTCAGAGCCTATCCTTTTCGCGGTTCTCGTGATGTTTCGGTTTTTCCGGAATATCAATGAAGAGCATTGTTTACACCCCACCCCCAAATATACACCCAAATCGCCTTAGCCTACCCCTTATGCACTCACTTTTAGTGCAAATGTTTGTTATCACCCTAAACCCTTAGTTCAATTATCTAGTTGCTTGCATAAGTTGCTAAGTCGAGTCATATCCTTTGTATACAGTTTTGGGACGATTGGGATTCATGGGAAAAGTTAAAGTTTATGAAATAACGGGAAGGGAACGTTAAAAAATTCAAATTCCCTTTGTTTGCATAATAATGTACCCCAAGTGTTTTGATCTTTTCAAATCGGGTCAAATTAGTGTTAGAGTAATAAAAACTCAAGTGTAGGGATATCTATAAATCCCTAGTATTTTGATGTTATCTTAGAGGATGGTAGAGTAAATAAAAAAAAAAAAAAAAAATAGAAAAAGAGAAAAGAAAAAAAATAGAGTGTGAAAAAAAAAATCGAAAAAAACATACGGGCTACCATTCTACATCTATCTTTTAAACTTATGTTTATTTATTTCAGTTATCTAGAGTTTAGAGTGTCGAGTCTTGGCTTAGCAACGCCATTCTTCGTATGCATTTAACATAGAGATTTTTGACTTACCACCACTAAATAGCATATCCCACCAAACCCTTGTTTCCCTACCGTAAGCCTAACATTACAACCCTTTAAAAGACCTCTTTGATAGTCTTTCCTAGGTGCTTACGCCAAAGCGATGAAGGTTTGATCTATTCTCAAGCCTATGGTAATCTATGTACTAGGACCGGTTAATGAGTGTTTATCTTCCATTTCCTATTTGTTATATTTCATATATACACCCGAGAGAGATGTGAGTATCCAAACACCCCATGTGAGGTGCTAGTATGTAATTTCCGTGCTTGTTATGACTTTTGCGGGGCTTATATGTGTTGTGGACCGTTTTGAATTAATGCTTCATGACCCCTAACTTATAAATTAATTGGCTAAAAGCACATTTGCTTGAGGACAAGCAAATAACAAGTGTAGGGATATTTGATAAGGTTTTAAAAGGTACCTTTTTGAGGGGTCATTTAAGTCCTTATTTGATCACTTTTGCATCCGTTATTGCGTAATATCGTTCCTTTTCACTTTTTAGGTCTCTTGAAGGCAAAATGCTGGAATGGCACTTATTTGGACGAAAAGGCGCGAATATATGAAGAAAATGGCTAAAGTCAAAATCGAGACACTCACAGTTGCTGAAAGTAGAAGGCGACGGCGTCAGGTGCTAAATTGCAACGCCTTCCCAATATTATTGTGACGGTCCAGAACCCAAAACACGTATTTTCAAGCGGCGACGTCTAGTTGTGAAAGAGTAGGCCGTCGCTACTCAGACGGCCTAGATGCAATCCAGACGACGTCAGAAGCTGAAGAGGACGGCGTCACGGACATAAGGTGACGCCGTCGCAAGGTTAACGTGGCCAAGACGAAACCCTAATGGCGGCGACACGACGGCGTCACGAAATATAAGGTGACGCCGTCGCATATGTAATCTTATATATAGAATCCGAATTTTTCAGTCTTTTGGGGAGAGTCTTTTGGAGTAAAAACCTAAAACCGAACCTAAGGTGTCTTGTACAGTATTTTAGGGTTTTAAACCCTATCTTACATCAAGATAAGTCTTTACTTCATTAATTCAATTATGTCTTTGATTATTTGTGTGTATGCTTGCATGTTCTCCATGTCCGGCTAATTTATTTGTGTGTTTGCTTAGAAAGTATGAAACTTAATTATTGAATATTGATTGGTTGTTTCTTATCTTAGTTGATTAATGATCTAGTAATGCGATAGGTCATTCGTTGTGTACTTAATGCTTGATTCATCTTTGTGAACCTTAGAATATAATTACCTGAGTAGTTGTAGGCTAAACCATCCAAAGAGCGCCTTAGAGTAGGAGTTTATCATCCCTAGTGGGTTTGTAGACAAGACCCTTTGGTAAGTTCAAAGAGTTAGGGAGAAACGCATACCCTACAACTTTAGACACACAACGCAATTAGGAATAAGACGTGACAACTCAACCATCAATAGGAGATAATTAAGGAGTAATACAACCTAAGTAAACACATCTTTAAACCATCATACGAGCACACATTAATTAGACATAGACTCCCACAACCTTAGTTTAGATAATTAGATAATAGTAGAGTAATCGGTAGAAATACCAACCCCCCAAATCCAATACCCGAGATTCGTACCTTTCCCTTTCATAAAACATAAAAAGATAAAAAATAATCTTCCTCAACCTTAACCTTAGCGTAGTAACTCCTTACTAGCATTCCTATTCCCCTAGAGAACGATATCAATACCCGTGGCTTACCCTAATTACTACACTACAACGATTAGGTTCACTGCCTAGGGTGTTATAAAACTTGCTCGAAGAAAAGGAAGTTTCCTTGACCCCGAACGACGCGTGTAGCGTTATCAGTTGGGCATGAGATGGAAGATTGTAAGCAACTCTACTGGGAAACAATGATATGTCATGGATGTGGAAAGAAAGACCACATCAAAAGCATGTGCCCAGATAGGGAGGGTCAGCATGAAGGCAGCAACTGTCAAAACAACTTCTTGAAGAAAGTGTGAAGAATTGTTCAGGCTCCCAACGGACACCATGGAAGAAACTAAGTTAGCTAGAGATGCTGGTTGTAAATAAAGCTTAGTTTAACTTCCAAATCATAGTCTACTTTAAAGTACTTCTCTATGAAACCTTAATGTACTGAACCTTTCCCCTAGTAATGTATCTGCTGTTCTTATCGTGTTATCTTAATATATGTCCTCTCCATGACCGTATTCACCATATCATTAAGGACTTCAACTATCTTGTCTCGATGAAAAGATTCCTCTGAAGATAAGAGAAAGTCATCTTGGGTGTTCGACTAGTCTCTCTGACAAATAAGTATCCCCCAACGGGTTGTTAAAAAAAAAAAAAAAAAAAAAAAAAAAAAAAAAAAAAAAAAAAAATCCACATTTCAAAAATTGCGAAGGTATTATTATCAATACCGATAAGACCAACTCAAACTATTACCTCGCCAAAAATCACTAATCCAACATTTCATTCCTAACCAAGTTGTCATTGTTTCACGCATTTTGGTCAAACGAACTATAGGCCATGCTGACAGAATCGGTCGGCCTAGCAAATCTTATAAACCATCGCACCAAAACTTCGCACATGAACTCTTGCAACATTTCCGCTGACCAAAGAATAAGTACACCAAGATTTAGATTATACCACACAACACGTCACCGGTCCTCAATTATACATAGCCTGATCACCTATGTATAATTCGGGAGGGGTAACGTGCACGGACATGGCTAAATCCTTGAAATTCTTAACCGGTCATGTTAAAGGAAATGCTTAACTCATTATCACGAAATAGAAAAGTTCGTGTCTATATCACACGTCGACTCCCCACCTTAAAATGCCATACATTTCACATTACACGGGAATAGAATAGACTGTGCCATCTGAGAGAAGAAATCTTCTATTAAGGAAACAAATATGAAACGTTTGAACCTTCGACAATGAATTAGCATCCTATAGAACACTGGACGCAGGGACTGATGCCTCGGATATGCCAATTCATACCTAGTATCCTATTACCTACACTGAACCAAGAAAGGAATAAATCATCATACACCCCAGGTCAACCCAACAAGCACCTACACACACTGCGCAAGGAAAAATCATGTAATACGCCTGTTTTAGGCATACCTGGGTATGACAGAGACTCTACCATTTAAGAGAGACGCTTTACACCAGAGCTGGAAGCTATCACGATCCAAAAAGGAAAATAATGGTATAGAATACTCAACACCCAAAGATCCATGAGGAGCACAACGCAGTGCACAAATTAGAATCGGAACCTAACATGATCACACTAGGAAAACCTAGAAATGTTATCCTTACTACACCACGGGAGTACAGTGTACACCGACCACAATGTCCTACGGAGTGTACGGAAACAAAAGGGAAGTTGACCATGTGACGACACCAACAATTTTAGTGGCAACGTGAGTTCAATTACAACATTCGTACTCACCCAAGGCAAAACAGTCATAACCGCATATACTTCAAGCAACACCTAGCAAACAAAACCTTTTAAAGCCAGATCATTTCAAGTAGTATCATTCAACGGAAGAACCGACAAAATAAAACTCTTACGACATAACCAAAGGCAAACTGGAAATTGTAAAAGACGAAGGGAATCTTATACCCAAGGACCAACGTTGAGACCCACGTCATGAAGGGATTTGTAATCTCATTATGTGGGAACCTCATTAAGGCCAGGAGTTATACTCATCTAGTGTCCGGAAAAGATGCACCTTGATCCAGAGAGCTATTATGAGTATTAAACATGAAGGCTGGTATTTGACCTATGTCAAACCATACTTAGCATGTTCGAAAGGAAGAATTCAAAACAATCAGGAACCATCAAACCTACCGGTACAAACCGAAAGTTTCCAGATAGAAATGGGAATGCATAACAATGGACTCTAGTACCAAGTCACCAAAGATCCCTATTGATTATAACTCTACTTGGGTACTAATTGATCACCTCCTAAAATTCACCCATCCCTATCCAAACAAAGAGAACGACAACATGAACAAACTCGCATGGATTGCTCGAAGCAAAGCACTACAAGTTATAGCTTTTCAATTCTCTTCATCCCAAATAGCTATGACCATTCACATCAAACTTCCGAGGACCACTCCCAAAATTCTAAGGAATTCAACATGAAATGAGTACCATTTACCGTCTTTCGACTACTAGACTGAATGGAAGGACCATTCAAGCTATAGAAGTTATACTTCAAGCATGAGTAACCTATTTCGAAAGGTGAATAGAGTAGGCAAATTGCCTTAATCAAATTCCCTTGCAATTAAAGGCTACCTCATGAGGCACTGTATGGTCAAAAGCGCAAATCAATCGTGTTTAAAATAGAGGTCGGCAAAGAACCAGTCCAATGGCTCCATGCGGCTATCAAGAACCATTAATAATAGCGGGCAGACCAGAGACCGAATGTAAACAAATCTGATCATCAAGGTGAATAAATATAGGACTAAAGGTCACTTGAGGTGCAAGTCGACGAGAAAGTTAGATTGAAGTTCCGCCTCCGGAAAGCGTAACCCAACCTAACAGAACGCAAAAAGGGGAAAAACCTTAATTCGTAAGATTAATCAAATTCTCCCCAAGATCGAGCTGGTAGTTACCAACTCGGATTACCATCAGGACTATCCGTGGTGCACAAATAGTCTGGTGCGAACAACTCGGAGAACCACCCTTCATACTGGGGATTTGTAACGCCATAGAAAGGCGTAATCCGTTTTGGGAAATGTCGAAAGCTAAATCCTCGTTACTTTAAATCCGTCAAAATTTACACGAGAATCGGGCCGGTAGCCTACTAACCCGAAAATTCCCCTAGAACTCAACTCCTTACATCACGTGTTTCGCATATGAAACTCGAAGAATTGCCTTTCCGACGAAACTCTCGCCATTCCAATGAAAGAAATCCAAAATCGACAAAAGGTTTAAATTTTGTCAAGGAACCCAAATGAAATATTGGATCAAGAAATCAAACGGCTTAAACAAAGCCGCATTCCTATCGTAAGATCTATTGGAACTCTCAAAGAGCTCCAGAATACACGCGAGAACGCGAAGACCAATCCAAGCGTAAGAAGCCACACCTTTTCCCTACTTCAGCAAATAAATCTAACTAAAACCCGAGGATGGTTTTCCCTTCTAAGGCGGGGAGGATGTGACACACAGTAAATTTTCACTAAAATTTAACTGATAATTAGTAATTTATTATTACTATGCATAAGTCATTAAGCATGCATAAGCTTTACCTGATCATTTGAGTAGTTAACTCGCATACTGTAGACTATTGCATCACTTTTGCATTCATATCATTTTATGAATATTTCATTTCATTTTGTCTTATGATTTAATTGTAATACGAGAGGTTATCTCGTTTTCCCCAGTGACCGACACTGCACGCATACCGACACTATGATAAGGACTTGATAAAACAAATGACAAATGTCCGTGATATGGAATATTACAAAGATAAAAATAATTCAGACTCGTACCAATAAGATACTACGTTATAAAAGTTATCAAACAATGATACTTCGGTTACAATTTAACATCGCAGGACACAAAATATTTAACACACTATCACTTAAACAATAACTTCTATAAGACTCAAACACAATTAAAATATAAGTGTAACACAAGTACATGTACACAAAATAAATCCTAAGTATACATTACATATACACATACTTTTACTTGCATTATTTTCTTTTACTTATATTACTTTTAAAAGAGAACAATTTATAAAACTTTGAGATATCATCTCTTTGTCTCTCTACCCATACACGACAAAAACCAAGACACCAAAACCAGGAAAACAAAAGATACCAATCTTCTTCCTCTACCTCTAGACCTACGCCTCATCTAGGTCGAATCTTCCAAAAAGGGAAAACCCAACATGTTATCCCATCATATCCTCCTCTTTCTTACCAAAACCATGTAAATTTTTGGTCTCTCCAAATCCTCTCTTTGATGCGCCGGCTATGGTTCGAATAAGCCAAGAAGAATCAAGATAAGATCATCCAAGAGAATCATATCTTCACTTCAATCTACCATGAGCAATTCCAAGATTCGCCTAAGGTTTTGGAAGCTAACCAAATTCGGCTTCAATCCAAAATGCCAAGATGAGAGAGATGGTTAAGCTCCTTCCCAAGATACTCCTTTATCTCTAGTAGAGATGCAAACGCCCCAAACTCAGTTCCTCATCAATTTTTATCAAAAACTAGGGTTTGTGAAAGTTAGGGTTTTCTAAAATTGATTTGGGGGTTTTGCAATTTGGAGTGCAATTGAGCTAATTCAAGCTCCAATTGGTTTGAAACTCTCGAAGAAGCTTTGTCCTTCACCCCTTTCGTCTCTCGAGTTGAGGTTACAATCTTTTCTTTGTTGAAATGTTTTGTACATTGTTAATGTATGGTATCAAAAAGTCGTTATACACTTGGCCATGTTAAGAATATTCTTTCTTGGTTGCAATATTGAAATTTAAGTTGGTCATACTTGGGTGGGTTGAATTCTGTCGAGAGTAATGAAACAAGAAAAACTAGATAAGTTGTGTCTTATAAAACCTACTAGTAATGCTAGGTGTTGAATCCAGAAAAACTATTATTAGTTTGTAAATCGTGTTTAGAACTCGAAAACTTGCGTAGTAATGTGATCTTGGTATCTTGTATCAAATTAATTTATAACTTTCGATTATAAAAGAAAAATTTGTCATCTCAATCGGTATCGAGTTACTACTTGACTCGATTGTGAACCCCCCTTGGTGCTCACATCAGGTGACGTTCATGTCGTAAATTGCCCACTGACAAATTCATAAGCTGAGTAAACCCCTTCTTTTGATTTTTGTTAATTAGCTACTGTTTCGAACAAGAAGACAAATAAAGGTGAAATGAGGTCGAAAATAGTTAACATAAGGAATGTCGTGGGTCATAAGAATACATGAGGATGTCGAAATAAAACCGGGTTGAGTAGTACTCAACTATTGTATAGTCTTATCGTTTCCTTGTTCTAACGTGTTAAGTTAACATGTTTGCCTCGAATATCAAACGGGTTGTATTGTCGAGGTGGTAGTCGAGGTGTATTTTGAGTCTTCAAATCGCGATGCCCTTGACTTGAGCTTAACACCGAGTGAGTGGTACCTTACTCGAAACCCCACTACACATCTAGACTTATATTGAGTAGTAAATATGTTGCATGTGAGAATGGTTCATGAGGACACGGATGTGATCGGGTAACGAATATCTTGTGTTTGAAATGAATCACTTTTGCGCGGGACATGTATGATTGTTTCTTTTCCAGCCTAGAAGTCTCACAAAATAAGACATGCTTGAGTCGAGTGGGACCTCGAGTCAAAGTCGTGTATGTTAAATTCCTGCGTCAAGAACAAGTGACTAGCATTTCATTTTTGGAATGTAATATGTTCTCCAACAACTTTGTATAAAAACCTGCTTGTGGAACTAAATTAGTACCAAACTTGTACAAAAAAAAAACCATTTCTGTATTGCATTGGGCCGCAGCCCAGTTTGATTCTCCCAGATAATTCTCCCAAACCATCATTGGGCCAAAGCCTATTTCTTATACATATATCACTTCGGGCCAAGCTCAATGTTGTACCCATTTCTGCCGGGCCACAGCCCATCCGTGTATCATGAGTCTTCGGCTAAAAATTTAGTCGAGTCATCAAATAAAACCCGAGGTGTATGATCGATAATCAGTATAAAAACTAGACTCCTTTACCGCATATTCGAAGTCTCATACTTAGGCGTAATAATATTTGTGTCAACAAGTAAAACAAGTGCAAAAATAGTATTATTACGCGAAACAAGTATTGGGAAAAATAATCTACTTGATAAAGTCTACGTCAGATATTAACGACAATGTGTAACCAAATCTATGTCATAAAGATTTCTAGTCGTAAGTTATTTATGTTAAAAACCAATTTTTGATAAACAAATGATGACTAATATTATCATTATGTTATATAATAAATTTGAAAGCCTTCAAATTTAAAACAAATATTTTCTACAAACAATTGGGAAATAACTTAATTATTTAACTTTGACAACACCATTATAGTGTCAACATGAAAAAGTATATATACACTCATATACTTACTAGTAAACCATTTAATCATTTTTACAAACTAATGTTTAGCTTTAATACAAATATAAAAACAATTGAACTATTTTAAGTAAGTGATACTTAAAACAATGAACTAAAACATTGCCCTCCTTATCTAGGTCGAGTGTCGGTGCCGCTTCACAACAATCACTAAATCCCACTTTTGGATTGCATATCTGCTAAGGTGAGTTTTCATAGCCCCTCTTTTACTTGATAAACTGTTTTATACACTTTGGGGTGAGAAATATGCAAAACCTTTTTATGGACCTAAACTATTACATGATTACTATTATGTGGTTTAGCCTAAGCCCTTATGTCCCTAGAGAATGCCCTTTTTCATGAACCGTCAATTCCCCATTGGGAAACGCGAATGTTATAAATAGATCTATTGAGGGTGACTCCTCCGTTCGGTTGGCCATGCTTAGGCCAAGGCGAAACGTATACCATGTCGGAACCGAGTGTCGAGGGACAAAACACTCGCTATTGGCCCCAATATTGTATGACATCTTTTAGCATACAGAAACTGTCGTAGTATCGGTTGCATGAACTTAGAGCTAACGTAATAGACTTTCATCCATATATCATTATATTCTTGGTAATGATTATATGTCTTTGCTTATGGTCCAAACTTACTATTTTAATTTAAACCTATGAACTCACCAGCTTTTAGCTGACCTTTTTAGCATATTTTCTCAGGCGCTTAGTTGTGATCATGGATGCAAGGCAAGAGGCGGATAAATGGTCGTAGTAATTTCTAAAGAAGTGTTTTTACTCATAAACGTTGTTTTTATATTGGGACCGCTGAACTTATGGGATGTGCCCATTTATCTAAACAATGTTATAAGATAATGTTTCCAAATATTTAATGAAATTAAACGGAGTATGTATTCCGTTCTGTATTACTTGTGTTATGATCCACCAATTTCGTAACGCTCTCAAATAATACGTATGCTTCCGCTAAACCAAATTTGGGGGTGTTACAACGACCTCCCACCGGAATCGGTAGACAACTATGACGAACTAAAGGAAGTTTTCTTGTCAAACTTCCTTCAGCAAAAGAAGTGCATAAAAGATCCGGTGGAGCTTCATCATATCAAATAGAATGAAGGAGAAACCACAGAATATTTTGTGAAAATATTCAAGGTAGAAAGTAGAGATGTCAAAGGAGCTCCGGAAGTCATGAAGGTTTCCAGCTTCATGCATGGAATCACTAACCCCGAGTTAATTAAGAGGCTACATGATAATATACCCAAATCAGTAGACGATATGATGAGGGTAACCGCATCTTTTCTCCGTGGGGAAGTAGCCGCTGGCAATCACAAAAAAAGAAGGACGCTACCATAAATGCAATGGAAACCGCATGAGTCCGAAAAAAAGCAAGGCTTCAAGAGAGGATACAGAAATCCGCTTCGGACGAATCGGAAGCAGGATAGGTTCACCCTCCTTTCCAAAACGCCCAAAGAAATATTGGCATTGGAAAAGGCGAAATTCAAGACTCCTCCCCCAATGCTTACGTCGATCGAGAAAAGAAACGGCAACAAGTATTGTGAGTTCCATGGAGAAGTAGGACACAACACGGACGAATGCATGCACCTAAAAAGACAGATAGAAGAACTGCTAAGAACCGGAAAGCTGTCAAACGTGATAAAGGAACTTAAGCAAAATAGTGGCAAGGATCAGTCCAAAGCACCTAAGAAAGGAGAAACATCAAGAAAAGATAAGCCTCTTGCAATCCTGATGGTGCAATCTCAGCAACGGGTGATCAGACAAAAAATTACACAAAGCTTTTCTCCAAACCAGAACATTTCGTTCCCGCCACTCGCGGGAGAAGAAGGGAATGATGGACCAATGGTCATCGAAGCAGAGATAGGTGGACACTTTATACACCGAATGTATGTCGACGGAGGCTCCGCATCAGAAGTCCTATACGAACATTGTTTCGAAAGGCTCCGGCCAGAAATAAGAAAGCAAATGGTACCTGCTACAACCCCTCTTATTGGATTCAGCGGAGAAGTAATATTGCCGATTGGGCAGATATCACTATTAACTAAAATCAGAGACGACGAGCATTCGACATCAGCATGGATGAACTTCATGGTGGTTAGGTCCCAATCGCCATACACCGGGATTATAGGAAGGCCGGGAGTGCGAAAACTATAGGACGTGCCTTCAACAGCGCATGGAATGATGAAGATCCCGGTGAAAGGCGGAGTGCCACGATCTACAGTAGCAGAATGGTCTCGTTAGAATGTACTATGGTTTCCGAACCAACACCGCAGCCCATGACCGAAAAGCAAAGAGAAAAGCGAATACACGTGGCGATAAATCCGGAACATCCGGAACAAAAAATAGCCATTGGATCAACCCTATCAGTTGAAGGGCGAAAAAAGCTATTTGACCTGTTAAAGCAGAACTTGGATATATTCGCCTGGTGTCCAGCCGACATGACGGGTGTCCCAAGACACATAGAAGAATATAACCTAAACATACGGGAAGGATATACTCCAATAAGGCAAAAGAAAATAAGTCAAGCACCGGAAAGGAGCAAGGCGATACAAGAGGAAGTAGAGAAGCTCGTGGACGCAAGAATCATGAAGGAGGTACATTATCACAGCTGGTTGGCCAACCCGGTAATGGTAGAAAAGCATGACGGAAGCTGGAGAATGTGTGTAGACTTCAAGGACCTTAATAAAGCTTGTCCGAAAGATGGTTACCCATTACCAGAGATAGATTGGAAGGTGGAGTCACTCTGCGGATATCCCTTCAAATGTTTCCTGGACGCATACAAAGGCTATCACCAAATCCAGATAGCAAAGGAAGACGAGGAAAAAACAGCCTTCATCACAAATCAGGGAATATTTTGCTACACTAAATGCCATTCGGACTAAAAAACGCAGGAGCAACATACCAGCGGCTAGTAGACAAAGCTTTCCACAAACAAATAGGCAGAAACTTAGAACTATATGTCGATGATTTGGTAATAAAAGGCCGCTCGGAGGAAGAAATAATAAGAGACATAGCGGAAACTTTTAAAACATTAAGGGAAATAAACATGAAGCTAAATCCCAAGAAGTGCACTTTCGGAATGGAAGAATGGATGTTTTTAGGGTATACAGTAAACACTAAAGGAATAAAAGTATGCCCAGACAAAGCAAAGGCCGTGATAAACCTCCCATCTCCGAAATGCTCCAAAGATGTTCAAAGACTGAATGGAAAGCTAGCAAGTTTGAATAGGTTCTTGGCTAAATCCGCTGAAAAGTCACTACCATTCTTTAAAACACTCAAAAAGTGTACAAAAAAGAGCGACTTTCAATGGACGCAAGAGGCGGAGGAAGCTTTAAAGCAGATGAAGAAGATAATAGCAAACCTCCCCACTCTAACCGCACCTCAAGAGAAAGAAGAGTTAATAATATACCTAGCAGCAGCCAGAGAAGCGGTCAGTGCGGTTCTGATGACAGAAAGGGAAGGCAAACATACGCCAGTATACTTTGTGAGCCGAGCCCTGCGAGGACCGGAAATAAATTACACACCAATGGAAAAACTAGTTTTATCTTTGGTGCAAGCTACAAAGCGACTGAAGAGGTATTTTCAAGCGCATACGGTAGTAGTCATCACGGACCAGCCAATCAAGCAAATACTATCAAGGCCAGAAGTTGTAGGTAGATTACAAAAATGGAGCATTGAGTTGGGGGAGTATGACATACAACACAGACCAAGAACATCCATTAAAGGACAGATTCTAGCGGACTTCATAGTAGAGCGTCCAAAGGATGATGAAGAAGATGAACCAATGAAAGTGGAGGAACTTTCTCAACCATGGGTCCTGTTCAAGGACGGCTCATCTTGCATAGACGGTTGCGGAGCAGGCCTCATACTGACAGACCCTCAGGGGACAGAGTTTACTTATGCTCTAAGGTTCGGTTTCAACACGACAAAAAACAAAGCCGAACATGAAGCCTTGATAGCAGGGTTACGGATAACATAAAAAATGGGAGTCAAGAACCTGCAAGCAAATGTAGACTCGAAACTGGTGGCAAATCAAGTCAACGGAACGTACACTGCAAAAGAATCAAGAATGATTCAATATCTGGAAAAAGTAAAAGAAATTCTAAAAAACTTTCGAATGTTCTCAATCAAACAAGTGCCCAAAAGTGAAAACAAAAAGGCATACGCCCTAAGCAAAATGGCTTCTACTAGCTTCGCACATTTAAAAAAGCAAGTACTAGTGGAAGAGCTTGGTCAAAAGTCAATAGAAGAAACACCGCTTGTGGAAACCACGGAAGAAGAAGGGTACACATGGATGACATCGATATATGAATACCTGGCAAAAGAGACACTCCCAGCCGAAAAAGAGAAAGCACGAGAAGTTAAAAGAAAATCACAAAGAATTGCAGTAGTCAATGGGATACTTTACAAGAAATCTTTTCTTGGACCATGGTTACGGTGCGTTAGGCCCCTTCAAGCTAACTACGTGTTAAGAGAAATTCATGAAGGATCTTGCGGCATGCACGCAGGGACAAGGTCCGTAGTGGCCAGAGCCCTGCGTACCGGATACTACTGGCCTACCATGCACGGCGATGCCCGGAAACTAATCCAAGCATGCAAAAGCTGTCAGGTGCATAGGCCAGTTCCAAAACATCCGCAAGAGAAGCTAACGCCTATTACTTCCCCATGACCGTTCCACAAATGGGGAATCGACATCGCAGGACCTCTACCAGAAGGGTCTGGGAGAGTCAGATTCCTCATAGTAGCAATAGACTACTTCACAAAATGGATAGAAGCAAAGCCGGTGGCCACCATAACAGGAAATTAGATTAAGAAATTCATGTGGGAAAACATTGTATGCAGGTTCGGACTCCCGGGAGAAATAATATCTGACAACGGAAAACAATTCCGAGACAACCCATTTAAAGAATGGTGTGAAAAAATGAATGTAAAGCAACACTTTGATTCAGTAAAACACCCACAAGCAAATGGACATGTAGAAAAATCAAACAGAAGCCTAGGGGAAGGCATAAAGGCTAGGTTGGAAGAAAAAAGCAAAAACTGGTTAGATGAATTGTCGCACGTACTATGGGCACATCGCACAATGATCAAATCTAGCAACGGAGACACTCCATTCTCATTAACATACGGAACGGAAGCTGTCATACCAGCTGAGATAGGGATGCCCACATGGAGGACGGCAGAAGCAAACATAGAAGAAAACGACGAGGCGCTGGAAATGAACTTAGACCTCCTTGAAGAAAGACGAGAACAAGCGGCAATACGTGAAGCAAAAAGCAAGGCACAAATGGAGAAATATTATAACTCAAGAGTCTGAAATACAAGTTTCAAACCAGGAGACTTAGTATATCGGAACAATGATGCAAGTCATGCCGAAGAAGGAGGAAAGCTAGGACCTAAATGGGAAGGACCCTATGTAGTCACGAAAGCATTAGGAAAGGGCGCATACAAGCTAAAGGACCGTGCGGGGAATCTAATCCCACGGACATGGAATGTTTGCAATCTTAAGAGATGTTACATACATCAAGTGTAAGCAACCCATTCCTCGCGGATTCCGTGAAGGAGGGTTCATGTCAAACCTATCTTTTTATATTGTAATGTCTTGTTTTTTAATTGAATGAAAAAAGGTGAAGCTTAGCTACCTTCACCAGTTTTATGTTAAAAAATTTCTTTTTAATCATTTAATTTGAGCAACAAAAAAAATATATGTAAGTAAGACACGCATACACGTGGGCATGACCCATAAAATGTTATTCAGAATAACAAAAGGCTGAGTAACCTCCAAATTACCTCAAGATACGTAAGACATATTGCAAATCTAGTATCGAGCGAATAACCCACAAGTATTCAGAAAAGACTATTATAATAGGCACATCAATGTGAAGATTAAATAGCAAAAAGTTTTGAAACACACGAAATATGCATACAATAGATTGTCTACATAAAAAGAAACAAAAGCGCCGCGCTTCGGCAGGCCAAACAATAAGAAAGTATAAAGTATAATCACAATAAACTATGCTTGAATGGAAGGGTTCACAAGCGGACCCATCCCAGATTGTGAACAGGTATCCGCACCAAGACCACTAACAACACCACCATGCTCAGGAACGGACAAACGAACTGATTCCACTATAGGCTCTATGCACGAAGGATCAGCAAAAGAAAACCAAGTATCCGCGAGTGCCAACCAATCATGCAGGGAACCTTCCCTCGCTTTTTTAGCTCTATCAAAACAACCCTGGATTGAAGCAGAGAGGGAAGACTCACTCGAAGAACCTCCAGAAAGACAAGCAGGAACGACCAGCTGCTCCAAGTAAAACTGCTTCTCAACAGGGGACGAATCATCAGAGGATACCTCGGGACGAAGCAAGCGAATGATGTTTTCAACATAAGAATCCTCAAGAGCCTCTAAGGAAGAGAGTAAAGGAAACTAGAGACCGCGGAGCACTTGAAGAGCATTTTCATAGTTAGCCTTGGCAGAAGGATTAAGAGCAGCAACGCGGGAAAGAGGCGTATTGGCCGTACCATGAAAATGTCCGGCAACAAGCCCATCTTGCATCTATTTATCAACAACACAACTAATAGCATCAGCCAGTGCGTCCAGGTAACCTTGCCAACGCCAACATCCAGATACGGCAAGCTTGAAGCCTTCGGACAATAACCAACGACGAATGGACATAGCAGTAAGCAAGCTCGGATAAAGTTTTTCCTCTAAATGCAAGGAAACCTTCAGAAAGAGCTCCTTCAAGCAAACCGGCTCTGAAATACGAGGACGGAGCTCCAAACATTCACTGTCCAAAACTTGTACCTAACAAAGACAAATTCCGGAGGCCAATAAAAAAGGGGGAGAAGAAAGAATGGAAAGAAAAACAAAGAACAAAAGAGAACCCGTTTAATAAGTTCAGCGTTACGGGATTCGAGAGTAGAGGTAGCACACCGTAACCGCTCAAGCTCGATGTCCTTGCTGACAGAAGAAGCTTCCAGCTCCTTGATCTTGGCACGTAACACTTCATTTTCTTCAACAACCGCCCCTAAAGATGATACTTCACCATGAAGAGACAACATCTCAGACGCATTAGATTCAGCCTGAGCCAATTGGGACTCTAACCCATGAATCAAGTTAGCTTGAACATCACACTTGGCGGATAATTTCTCCTTCTCTTGCAGATAATGTTCTGCACGAGTCCGCAACTCAGAACCAAAGCACAAATGGCGAGCTGACAAAAGGCCAAAACCTGAAAATAAGTCGTCATGGCTCATTTCACGAAGTAAGGAGGAAAACTTTGGAGGAGCAACACCGTCAACAATCTCGCGGCAGTCCAAGGGATTGTCAAGCAGAGATCTGTTCAATACTTTCCACTCCGGATGATGGCGCTCCTGTGAGCACAGGGGATCAAACCCAACAGAAGCCTGGGCATTACTAGTCAAAGGCTGACCAACGGAAGGTCCAACAAGATCTTCGGCACTACGGTTAGCCCCTCCACTGGAAGACGAATTGAGGAAAGGAGAAACATTCTTCAATATGGGAATAGCAGCCGGAATAGTTGTGGCAACAGTAATAGCAACACCCAAAAGATTCTCGGACCTTGTACAAGAAGTAACCTCAGCTCCAACAGCAGCGGTACTAGAATCAGAAGAAGAATCAAAAGAAATAACCAACCTTTCGGGAGAACCGATATCAGGTTGATGCCTGAAAGAAGAACCAGCAGAAAGCCCAACTCACGCTCATGGGTGGTGGAAATAGAAGAAGTAATGAAAGGCCCAGTTTGGGGGGCCGTATAGCCTAGCTCAGCATCCAAAAAACTACTATTCAATAACTCCTGAAAGCCACCAACAGGAATGTTACTGTTGGAGGGACCCGGTTGAGATTCAAAGAGAAGCCTCTTGGCAGGGCTAGATGGTCCCGGAACACTTGACAAAGGCCCCTATTTTCTCTTCAAAGGACCAGAGGAAGAAGGGTTAGCATCAGAACATGTAGCTTCAAAAGATGATCCACCACCAGTATCAACACTAGCACCTTCCGGCCCAAAAAGAAGATTAACATCAGCCTCCAACTCACCATCCGCACGAGCAGGAGAAATAGGGATAAGTGGCACGGTACGACGAACAACAACTTCAATAATAGACGGTTCCCCTTTACGACGCGGACGGGTGGTCATCGTGGCCTTCAGAGGCTGCGGAGACTGAATATACTCGGACCAACTCATCACTGCACAAAGAAAAGTATATTTGTTAAATAAAAAAAAAAGAAAAAAAAGCAGCGCAATGAAACTCACTAGTTCGATCGTCACGAAGAAACTCAGGGTACACATCCTCACCCAAAGTATAATAACTACTCAAACCAACCCAGCAAAGAAAGGGCTCAGGGAATGCCCGGAAGGGATAAGGATTGACAGCAAGAGCAGCAAAATGGTCAGCATTATACTCATCGGGGGCGAGGAACAGGATCCTTAGAGATGTTCTTCCTAGAGTGCCATAGGAACAAGACAGGACAGGCAAAGGCATCGACCCAGAAAAATCGGTCGTTCCAATTCTTGACAGAATCAAGAGTCTTAGTGCAAAGGGCAGGGACACCATCGCGTTTACTAATGGAAAAACACCCTTTTAACTTTGAGTTAACATAAAAACAACGAAACAGAGCAACGGTGGGAGTAATGCTATGAGACATAAGATCTCAAAGTGAGAAACTCTGCACGCGCCGAGAACCGATAGTTGAGAAATATTAATACGATAATACCTAATTAAGTCAACAAGGAAAACAGACAGGGGCAGACGAAATTGGCAAGATAAAAAAAACGGGTATATAAGCCAATCTTCCCATAAGGGCACTCATGCATCGTACACTTGCGGTCAGGAAGCTCCGGATGCATCTCCGGTGGAATATTGTAAGTCGTAAGGAAGGAGCCAAACGTCCCTGGAGGAGTATTACATTATATATCAACAATCAAACCCATGTAGAAAATGAACATAATTCATGTTCACCGAAATCCTTATGGGTCCTTTGAACTCTGTTGTTAACCTTTGATAAAAGCATCTAATATTTTATTGTTGTTGAAAATATTGATATGGTGAGACATGATCCATTGTTATGACATGGTGAGAGGGCATGATCTGGTTGTATACATTATTTGAATCTAGATGAGTACATATTTATAGGTAATGTGTACTTTGATCTGGTTGTATACATTATTTGAAACTAGATGAGTACATATTTATAGGTAATGTGTACTTTTAAAGAGTAACTTATAATTTAATGTTTTTATAGGAAAGTGAAGTCCATCATTGTCAAATATCTAGAGTCTCACACCGTTCGGTTGAACCGATCTTAATTGGTTCATAGTCGGTCGCAGTGTACAAACTATTAGGCAAGAGCGGGTCTCATTTGTTTTTACACGTGAACCCCACTTCACAATTGGATCACAACATCTCTGATTTCGTTCAGGTCGTAATCAGGTGTGTGCAGACGAAGATGTCATCATGATCGAAATAAGATGACGGTGAAGACGGTGTAATATCCGATAAAAATGGAGGTGCATGCGAGAAAATATGACCGATTATTTGACGTTTTGAAAGAAAGATTAGTAGGCTATTAAAAAATGATAAATAAAGAAGAGTAAACTCGACAAAGCGTGATTTAGTGTCTCAGGACGATGTGTCACAAACCCCAAAATCCTAAAACCGCATAAACCCCGGAACACCTCCAAACATGAATCGTCTTATCAACATTTCAAAATCCTAAAACCCCATAAACCCCAAAACATCCATGGCTTCACTTCACCTCCTTTCATCTAAAACCCTAAACCCAATCACCCTCCCAAAACCCATATTTCCCACTTCATTCCAAACCCCGTTCTCCATACCCATTTCAATCAAACCCAAACCCTCTTTTAGAACTGTCCCCAATGTTGCACTTTCACACAATTTAGAGCTAAATAATTACTTTTTAAGCAGTGTTGAAAAAGATGGGTTAAAAGTGTTTGTGGGTAATTTGCCTTTTCATGTTGGTGATTTGGATCTTGCTAAGTTGTTTCAAACATGTGGAAATGTTGTCATGGTTGAGGTATAATTGATTTGTTGTAATTATGTTATTATGTGTGTGTGTTTTTGTTTGAACTTAAAGGGGTGTTTGTTTTAGCTTATATAGCGAGCTTATGGCTTATGTGGTTTTCGGCTTATGTTTATAAGCCACTTTTTGTGGCATATTTTGAAACTTGTGAGATTATATAAACTTATTATGACATGATAAGCTTATGTAAGCCAGAAAATCTTAAAATAAGCTACAAAAAGTGAGCTTATGAAACATAAGCCGAAAACCAAATAAGCCATAAGCCGGCTATATTAGCCGAAACAAACACCCCCTTAAATTAGTTTATTGTATTGGCTTATGGACTTAAAATCAGTCAAAAGTTAAGCTCATAAGCTGAAAATAGTAAGCTTATCGCCTTTTCCCAAATTTCAATAAGGTATATCTTATATAACCTACATGTGAAAATGTTGTCATGGTTGAGGTATAATTTCATTGTTTTTAGCGTATTTTTCGACAAATGTGTTTTTGTTTGTTTATATGTAAAGATTGTAGCTTTTTTGTGTTTGCTTATTTAAACTTAGAGGGTGTTTGGAATTTTGCTTATTTAAGTGATTATATGTTTTTCTTAGCATATAAGCCAAATAAGCAATTTTGAGGGTGTTTGGCAACATAAATATAAGCAGTTCAGGAAATTATGTTTGGATTTGCTTATTTCATGTTTATCTTATGTTAAATTTTGAGTAGTGAAGACATTAATGTTAGATGGCTGCATATCTCTTTTAAGGGTTTGTGTAAAAAAAGCCAATTTTATCCCGAAATAAGCAGATAAGTAGATCCCAATCCAAACGTGCTTAGATAAGCAGAAGCAATTTGAATTATCCAAATACTCCAAACTACTTATCCACATAACAATAAGCAATCCTAAATACTCTCTTAAACATTATAATCTTGAGTCCACCGAGAATAGTCAGTTTGAAATTAGCAATCTTTACCTCTTTTGTTTATAAAAAAAGCAAGCTGTTTCATGTAAACAGAACCACTTTTAAAACTTCCTAATTAGTATAAATTTATATAAACTATCTTTTAAACACCCCCTTAGGATCACACTCTATTGAGGGTTTTGAGAGCTGCGGTTATTAAGGTTTCCAGTCGCAGATAATCTTTTTTATGGTGATGCTGATTTATATCGTTGTGTAGGGGTAATTAGTTTTGGGAAAGCTGCAACTAAACTCATTTTGGTTTATGATTACCGAAGGGTGTTATAATCACAGATGATAATCTTATTTTTGATAATTAGTTATATGATCAACTTCTTTTGAGTATTTGATATCAAATAACATCTTTTAAAACACAATGTCAAATATCAGGTGGGCTAGTAGTAGGCTCGTCATGGTATAAATTCAGTTTAATGTTTTACTTCCTTTGGTGAAGATTGTTTCTTTGGACAAGATAAAAAGATTGAGAGTTTGTGATAGATAAACTATATACTTTAGTTAGTTCGTTTATGTGAGGACATGTATTCTAGTATATGGTGCATCTTTTGATGACGAATCTGAGATTAGTTAGTTTTATCCTAGTGGTTAAATCTTTTTCTGCTTAGTACATTATCGTGCAACACACACATTCATGTGTAGGATTGAGTCCCAGTAGCTCAAACTATCTAGAACAAGTACCAAAGTCTTGAAAAACTGGTTTGAATAAGTGTTTGGAGAAAAAAATATTATGAGTTGGTGTTTGGATGCATTTCGAACCTGAATATTTAGTTTTCAGTGTTTGATTCTGATTTTCACAGTGATGTCAATCCGATTTTGAGTAACAAACAAGTGAATTTTAGATGTACTGTGTTACAATATCTATAGAACCGTGACTTGAATCAAATGTGATAAAACTGATTATCTGATTCTGATTCTTGAACGATGAAATAATCACTTCAAAATAACACATTCAAATAGCCCTTATATTAAAACTGAAGTTCAAAAATAGATGCTAATATTATTACTGCTAAATAGTGGATAAATTTGATAACACATCATTCAATTTCTTTTGATAATTTGGATTCCTTTTTGTAGCCTTTGGGTGCACTAAAATACTCCCTTTTGCAGGTTGTATACGACAAATTAAACAGAAGAAGCAGGGGATTTGGCTTTGTAACGATGTCATCCGTCAAAGAAGCTGAAGCAGCTGCAAAGAAGTTTGATGGCTATGTAAGTTCCTTACTGAATATTATGGTCATTCTGGTTTTTCTAATTATAAAAACCTCACCTTTTAATATCGGGTGTTTTGCGTTAAATACTGCAAACTTATTCATTTATCTTGTTTTGGTCTTTGTGCACCCGAGTCATCAAAATATGGCTTTCTGTCATGTGAGTAATTTTGTTGCCAAAAAACACATTGGCTTTCAGATATGATGATATTTGTATAGAAATGCTAAGCTATGTTTGTAAATGTTTGATATATATAGTGTTATGTTTCATATAAAGAAGAGTAAGAATGCAGGTAACAGAATGACCCATATGAGACACATTTATCGTTCAGTCTGCCTCTTGGTAAAATGTTCTGTTTGAAGATATTTATGTGTTAGAACCTTTTGCAATAGGAGCTTGAAGGGAGACAACTGAGGGTGAATTACGGGCCACCTCCAAGTAAGAAGTCATTCATTAAAGAACCGAAAGAAGAAAGAAATGATATTAACACCAACACGGTTTATGTTGGAAATCTTTCATGGAGTGTTGACAATGAGGCTCTTGAAACATTATTTTGGGAGCATGGAAATGTTATGCAAGCTAAAGTATATTACGATAAAAATAGTGGTAGATCAAGAGGTTTCGGATTTGTGACGTATAGTTGTGCTGATGAGGTCTATAGTGCTGTTGAATCACTCGATGGTGTTGTAAGTGAACCCCTTGGCTTCTTATATGACGTTTTTTTCTTCTAGCATATCTGGTTTTCTGAACCATGTTATTATTTCTGGTGCAGGATCTTGATGGTAGAAATATTCGAGTTAGTGTTGCTGTACCTCCACAAAGGCATAGTTAGTTAATGCGTGTTTTAGACGATAGACATAATTAATGTGTGTATTAGCAATGTATGTTTTAGATGATAGACATAATGTCAGGACCAACAGATCTCTAATCTCTTAGGCATAGTTTTAGGGATGTATGTTTTAGATGATGGTCACAGGTAACGTGTGTTTTGAGGCTGTATACAGTTTCAAGATGTCTAGTTTCGTTGTAGTGTGTTGTTTTGAAAGGGTTGCATATGCATGAGCTTGTCGATGTTGCCTTGGTTGAACCTCATGTGAAGGAACTACCTGTGGAGTTTATTGGAGTGAGGTGCGAGTCAATTTTATTATTACTGGTCTCGGACATCCTTAGGTATGGTGGCACTAAACTGGTATTTTTATTTTCCAGACTTGGAAGGGTACCCTTTTTTTTCAACTATGACAAACTCGTGTCTATATGATTCATTGTAATTTGTATCGTATGAGATTAAAGCAATTTAGATTTATCTGGTTTTTTGGTATTGTGATTTTATATTTCCAGTATCACTTGGTTTTGTTAATAAACCATGATCAGGTCATCAAGGTTTTGGCTAGTTTTTTTTTTTCTGTTACCACAAGTATCAAAAATTGGTGACAACTTAAAATAACTCAGACGGTAATCATTCAGTTTGAAAAGTGAATTCTAGAATTTGTGGAAAATATCGGGATCATAGCTGCGAGATAGTGTTCCAATGTTCTTGTGATATTAATCAAATATACCATCTTTAAAACAATCTGGTTCATGCCCTCCTGACAGCATCTATGGGCTATGGCTAATGAAAATTGCTTAAATGGCAATTTGGTTCATGTCTTAGAAATTGGTGCTTTCGAGAACTTTAATATGTACGAAGAAAAGTTGAAAGAAAGTTGGAATCCAAATCACTGCATTCATTTAGCTCCGGACCTTTCGCTGGTATCAGTTTGTAAACAATTGTATGATCAACTTTTCGTAACATAGAAAATAGGTAATGTGGGATTGTAGTTATCAATTTTTATGCTTTAGTCTTTATGTTATATTAACTTATCGTAGTATTTGACAGTTCTGTGCTACTCACAAAATGGTTTGGGTGCAGAAGCATTGATAGATAACGATGTTCCATCAAATGATGCTGGAACAAAAGGTGGAAACATTGAATGATGCTGGAAAAGGTTAAACTGCTTTCATACAATAAATGGAGATGAATTCGAAGATTCCTTCCTTCTAAGGTCAGTAGGTATTTCTTAATCTTAGAAATCTACGCCACATTGCACCCAAATTTTTCCCTAATTTGTCGGGTTAATAGAGAATTAGGTAATACATCAACAAACATTCAAAGGTTTATTCACTTTTTGTCTATATAAAGAAAAAAAGTAAGAAAAAAGCACAAAAATTTGTTCACATGTCTATGTCATATACTATCATTATTATCAGGCTAGGCCCTTTGCACAACCTTCAAATGGGCCTCTCAATAGTTTTTGTTCCTGAAACAGTCTTTAAACCATTTGGTCCCTTTTGCTCCTATTGTCTCAACTCTCGAGTATCTTGTATTTTGGTTCCTACCAAATACACGTGAACCTCGACATATGTAAAATAGGTCATGAAAGCTTGTCCGATAATGGCTAGAAATGGTTTCCATGGGGGATGATTCATGGGCCAGTCCCGGCCATTGTGAGACATTGTACTTATATTTGAGGTTTATGCAATCATTGTACATTGTTGAACTGTTGGACTTTATGCTGAGGGTTATGTCAGGTTCACATAGTGGTATGAGTCATTCAACATCTTTAGCACTTGATGATGATGAACATGCTGCTTTGTTTTCACAATAGGAAAAACATAGACAAGGTCAATAACTATGTCGTTAGAACACGAGAAAGGTAAGAAACTTATGCAATTATAAATGATTGATATTATACATGGTGATTGACACCAAAAGGAAGCAATAACACAATGTCTAATGTTTAAACACGCGCTCTGAGATTTTATTATTACATCACTTACTATTTCTCAAGGTTACTAAGGAGGAGAGTTCTATTGTGGACGCCCATCTACCAAATATTTAAAATGCAAAATTGGCGCTACATGAAGGCGGCATAAAGTTTTAACTTTTAATACCCTTTATCTAAACACAAAACCTTGACTGAGTTAGTGCGTTAATTTACCAAGACTTCTTTCATTACACAATGATTACTTCATTTAAGTTGGGAAAACATGCTTACTAACAACTTGGTTTTCGGGTAAATTTCAAATGATTTCAGCTGCTTTTCACAAGTAGTTTGCATTATGTCAAAAGACAAAAGTTTTGTGGCCTGAATAATTCCTTTTACCTTTGTTATCTTTGACTTAAAGCCAAAGGGTGCTTATATTATAGTTAAACCTATGTCACACATTATAGCCATGCATGTCAGACAGAATTGAGTAATAGAGACTTAATCATAGTGTTTGAATTGAATTTTTCAACTCAACTTCTGCTTTTAGTACATGTAGAAAAAGGGTTAAACACCTAAACTTAATCTAAAGAATATTCTTATTATGCAGTAATTTGAATATCCAACTGAGAGGTGCTTCCTTTTCCCACTCTTTTGGTTTGACCGCGACTGGGTCCTACGGTGTCATTATTCGTTTTCAAGAAGTCTTGGGGATTGATCAATGCATGTTACTTAGCATTTTTGAAAGATTTGCACGCATTTTTAGGCGTTGGTTACTAAAATCATGCTTTATTTGTCTTCCACAATCATGGTTAACCTGAATGCAATTAACAAAGTGAAGAAGTGTGAAAGAATTGAATCAAGACCATATTGAAGAAAGTTGCATACTACATTTAAACCACAACAGTAAGATTTATTGTTTCTTCTACATCGTATTTGATTATTCTTTATCTATATTTTGACATTTCCGTTCTTTCTCCACTTCAACAAGCTCCACAAGACGAAACGAAAGAAAGTGCATCCACGTTTCATAAGACAACTAGGCACAAAAAAGACAGAAAAAGATTTGGACTTGATCTGTGACATGAAATCACTCAAGAGAAATGGTTTGTGATGTCTTATCCTTCCATTGTAGGAAAGTTAGTGGTTTCTTGACAGACTTTCCATGGAGAAGAGCCAAATTGGACATACTCATGCTTTGAATATACCCTTTTACTCATTTGTTTCTTCGCTTTCGTTCAAGAACTTTATTCCTCTTCACCACGTAGAGCGAGTGGTTCAGTTGGTAACTTTTTTTTGAAAAATCTTGGTATATTTCTTGGATCAAATCATGTATGAAAATTTCATGGCTCCGCGCTGACATTTATTTCTTCGGGGCAATTTCATATCTCCCCTTCTTATATTTGGAAATTTTATATTTACCCAAACATGATTTTAAAAACAGTGTACATTATGCATTCAATGATTGTAGTTTGGGTATATACGTAATTAATCATGAAAGTAGGGAGAGATATGAAATTCATCCTATTTCTAGGGCGTAATTTATTTTCATTTATTTTTGTTTTTTGAGTGTGTTCTTATAGTCACTTTAGATTTTATAACATTTTTTTTAAAAACGTCTAGGTTAGTACATATATAGTTAGTGTAGTTAGTGCCCACTCTCATACTTCTACAAGAGGAAACCGTTATAGAGAGACTCGAACTCGAGACCTCTCACATGGGAAGAGCCCCTGAACAACTGTGCTAGGTAGACGTTGGCAGAGTTTTTTAAACAGATTTGATTGATTCCTTTAATATCAAATATTCAAAAAGGAATTGTAGACAGATTATGAGAGATGAGACATGTAGTAGCTAACTAGCTTCTTAAAGAGGGACAGGATCAATAAAAGTGTAGACATATTTTGGGCCCCAAATACCTAGTCAGAAACCCACCATATTTACTATAGATGGCAATGTAGACCCGTTTTGGTCTAGATGGGTTTATATGAAAAGTGAAACTTATGTGTTAATGTTCGTCTAAACACCTCATGGGTCTAATTGAGTCATTTTTAAAGTTGTTAGAAGAAGTTTGTTGGGTCTACCCAATTTGTTAGACTAACTTCAACTTACAAGTTATCACTTTTTCTATATACCCATCTAGACCCAAACGGGTCTAGATCGGCGGCTCTAATATTTACAACTTTTATGTTAAGTACTTAAGTAGCCCGTATTGGGTAACTATTTAATATGACGTATTGGGTAACTATTTAAAATGACGTGGTTATATTTACTTGTGCCCTTG
This sequence comes from Chrysanthemum seticuspe, assembly GCA_019973895.1. Lineage (NCBI taxonomy): Eukaryota > Viridiplantae > Streptophyta > Magnoliopsida > Asterales > Asteraceae > Chrysanthemum > Chrysanthemum seticuspe. The sequence goes on from BPTQ01000001.1 coordinate 242,385,315, forward strand.
CACAGTTTAAAATAATTGCATATTTTTTGATCTTTAGATACATGATTCATATATTTGAAATTGAATCTTATTGCTTACAATTTTATCATATAAACAAGCACAAAAATACTTGTCCTATTGTATCAAATATATTTCAAATAAATTCAAAACATTAATAACAGGAGTTAAAGCTGATACTGAACCACATCAAAAGGGAAATTAGTACTTACTTTCTATGTGATGTTTTAAGATTTGCATGCATAAATGAGTGAAATTTTTGCTTCAAATGTAATACCTCTTAATAGTGCCGAGACCAAGATAACAGGACATCTGTTGTGTCGTCTTATGTTGACATCCGTTTAAAACCAATCTGTGTGAATTCTTTTTTCTTTTTATAATTTGAACATGGATGTGTCATGGTGACATCACCAACAAATTGGAAATCTATATATAGATTTCGAAATTCTACGTATGACACTTCGATAGGACCATAAAGTTGCTTATAAATTATGTTAAGAAACATTAACACAATTGTTCAAATACTGCAAACCGAGTTCGTAAGAGTTAACATTATGTTTTGACGGAGTTTTGACCTTTTAGCAAGTAATCGATGATTTATTGGTCATTGACCTTGTGCGAGTAATCGGCAATCACTTAGGTGGTGTTTGTTTTTTTTTTAAATTGCTTCTTAACAGTCTCTGAATCTGAACTGTTCAGACGCGGTCAGACATTTTGGCCGTTCAGACAATTTTTTTTTTTCTGTTCAGACGCGGTCAGATGCAGTAAGATCTTAATGGTCTAGACTTGAGAAGGGTGTCTTAATGCCTCTTGTTGACAAAAAAAAAAAAAAAAAAAAAAATAGTACGAGCAAGCAAATGTGCGGTTTAAACTTTTTTTTTTTTTTTTTTTTTTTTTTTCGTTTAGATGCAGTCAGATTAAGACATTTACACTTGAGACTCAGATGTGCGATTCAGATTCAGATTCAGAGCCTCCTAAAAAAACAAACACCACCTTAGCCTTGACATCCTTGCTTTACAACACTGTTTCAAGGTAATTCATTAAACATCGTATGATTTTAAGTCATTGTATGATGTATCTCTTGTCTCTGAGCAAAGCCTCTTAACATTTAATAAAGTCTAGATATATTACACTTTATAGAAATAGAGTATGTGTTTGTGTGCATCAAAAGAGAGACATGAATCTTTAAGTTTTTTGTCATACTAAAGAAAACTTTCGGTGGTGAAGCTTTGTAAGTTAGCAAAAGAACCCCACGCCTTTGACTATTAGCCGACTCCTGAAGTAATAATTTGGAGCGCGTGTAGGTTTCTTCGGACTAGTAGTGGAGTCTTCTGAGCACCTACACAAAAGGTAAACACACGTTAGCTTCGCTTTGGGTTTGATTTCAAGACCAAACTCCAACATGAGAGTAAGTATGAGGTACATGCCGAATGATATGGTAATAAATGAGAGAGTAAATACGTGAAATTGATTAATTGTGCATTGAATGAGCTTGAGGTATTTATACTACCCCAAGGTACTGTACCTGACAACATAGGTATGGAGCGAGCTGGGCTACACTTAGCCTAGGTGCTACGCGCTATGTCTCTGGGAGACAATATCCCGCAATATTCGGGTTAGGCGGCTCAGGTATGGTATTTGGTATGATATGTCGGGTAAAAGGATATTATGAGTAAAAGAATAGTCTTTGCCGTTCGGCATACATTCCTTCAGACACGTGAAGACACTAATCGTCCGGCATCTGTCATCCGAATATATACACCAAACACTAAGTTCAATACTCAAGAGCATAAATTGTTAAATCTAAAGCAATTAAGTTACATCAATATATGCATAAGTGCAAGCCACTACAATTAGTGGTGGCAATTCGGGTCGGGTTGGCGGGTTAGAAAATCCCAACCCGAACTTGACTCATTTAAATTATCGGGTCAGCTATGTCAACACTAACCTGTTTAGACATAACCTGAACCTGACCCATTTAACCCGTATATATACTTGGGTTGACGGGTTAAATAGGTTACACAGGTTGAATATGTTAAACGGGTTTCGGGTTGACCCATTTAACCCGTTTTATATACAAAAGTTGGCACATTCCACGAATTAAACAGGTTTGCGGGTCTACCCGTTTCCATTTAACCCGTATAATAAAATATAAATAATTTAGTTAAAAAAAAATCTTAAACGGGTTAGCGGGTCGACCCGCTTAATTTATTTTCAACCCAAACTTGACCTGTTTAATAAACGGGTTAGATGAGTCGACTCAAACCCGACCCAAAATCTATTTAGTCTCATCCAAACCCGTTAATTTCGTGTCGATTTTAAATCGAATCAGAAATTGCCACCCCTAACTACAATATCGTTGTTTTGGATTTAATAATAGTAGCACTTAAAGTTTTGTTAACTAAATTATAAACTGAAAAACTATAGTTTTTTATTCAATAATATAAGCAGGGAAAGTAGTTTACTCTTGCCGACTACTATATGTAAACAAGAATATTAGAGTAATTTAATTATATTTAAAACAATCAGGTTTAGGTTGGTGTTAATAGTGACCGCAAATGGAAAGTTCAGGATGAATTAATACATCATAAACAATGTCTTGAGGGCACTTGTTATACAATCTCTTTTATAAAAGTCGTGACTTATACTAGGGAGAAAAATCAACGTGGTTCACATGCACCTTCATAAACTTCCTCGGTCCGCCCCTGAACATACGTGACAACAAATTTATCGGGTTTTAAGATTTGAGGTTAATGACTAGTGAAGAGCATATCCCTTGAATGAAGGAGATAAATTTCCTTACAAAAGAACTTAGCCATATTTGACACAATAAACTCTTGATGCAACTTGCTGTATTTGACGTTGATAGAAAGCTATGTTTCATCAAGCAAAATAGAAAAGGTTTAACACCATTCACCATTGTTATGGTACCTAGCCATCAATCTCTATCGGATAAAACCAGAAAGTTAAACGGACCACTTAATATGACATGTTTATAAATTTCATATGGCCCTAAACACTTTAGCTACCATCGCCCCATCGAGGGACCCAAGTCCCTGTACAAAATATACACGCAACGTTTTAATGAGGTTATCGAAAAATACATGTTTCAAAGACGTGTTTGTAGTTTTGAACACATATACTTTGTTTGGGCCCTAAAGATTACTTAGATAAAACAAATACTTTTGACCAACACCGAACCGGCCTAAATTATCCCAAGTCATTGTCACCGAATGCAAGGACATGGGTTATTAAAGGCATTGCTTCGTAGCAACTTTTGGGAGAACAATTGCTAAAGACTATGCCTTTATGATATCATCAAATTTCATATAATATTGCCTCTCTTTTTATAAAAAAAAATAGTATGTTTTTTATTCTTTTTGGTGAAGGTTTTATTTAATTGCTTTATGTTTAAAGCTTTACATGACCGACACCATCCATTTCTCCTAAATTTGCGATTTATTATAAGATTGAAAAGTGTGTTATGTTGCAAATTTCGTGACATGAGGGAAAGGGATAGGTGATTTGAAGACACCAAGTTTTTATTTACACACATCAATGTATAAGCAGAATAAGCATTGTCTAAGAAATAATAATGTATATGTTAATAGTATGTGATGAAGTGTGCAAATCAAAACTATGAACGTGCAAATAAAAGATATTGCAATTCTAGCGACACCTTTTTAGTAAAATTTTATTCTCTAAATTCAACAAATATATAGTCATGGTTAGTGTAACTGGTGTTTCTATAACAAAAACTAAATGTTAGACAGGAAAGATTAGCAAAACTGTATCATGTATTTCGGTGACCCCGTTTCATCATAATAAGAGGGCCATTAACACACAGACAAAATACACTTGTATTAGTATTGCATAAACTAGTTAAACTCAAGCCTTATGTTATGTGTATATATAATAGAAGTGAAAGAAATTTTATAGCCCTTGTCAAGCGATGACCTTGTGCAATGACACAACTTGCACTCCCTTAAAGACGGCCTTGAAGATCAGTCACGCCCACATATACACATGCTTACGATTTCTCAGCGGATTGGAACATTTTAGATATAATAAAAAAAACTGACCTTATAAACTACTTAGTAGCAAAAATACTTGTGATTATCACAGTAAAAATATGTGATGTCTCAAGATTAATTTCTGTTAGGTACAAATAACCTTTAAATGGCTATGCTAACCTCTTAAACAGAGAGAGTTTACATGGTTTGAGCCATTGTGCCTAGTCAGTGAAAGGTGAGAAACCTCAATTAGTCAAAAAAGAAAAAAAAAATTGACCAAAAGTTGTTAGATAATAAAGGCCACCTGTAAGCTGGTTGAGTTCGGTCCGTTTAGTTGCTAGGGTTAGGTTATTTGTCTTCTATTTAATGTCATGTAATCTTCAATGTTTAATGATTCTGATTGATACATTTTCAATATTTCTTTTGTTTCTACATGGTATCAGAGCTATGAAGAAAAAAGTTTGCTTGATTGGTCTCTGTTGCCGACTCTGCCGTTGATGGAAAAAGAAAACATGAAAGAAGCACGATAGTGGGATCCACTGGTTGCTTAATTTGACTTGTATGTTTAATTTTTGGTTTCTTTTGGAGGCTACCGTTTGACGAAAAAAATAGTAATAATGGTGGGAAGTGTTTAGTAAATTAGGTTTTGTATTGGTATTAGCATCGGTATCGGTATTTGGTAATCACCGTTATGTTTTTTTTAGGTTATAATGGATTATTAGTGATGCTACAATCTTAACTAAGCCGACTATGTTTTGAGTAATTATGTGTTGCATCTCGAAATCAACAACTTGTTTTGGTTTCGCATCTGATTCTGCCTGTTTCGCATCTGATCATTAGTCTGAATCTGTCTGCTTGAATCTGCTCTGCATTTGTCTGCCTGAATCTGCTCTGTCTGCATCTACCTGCCTGAATTTGCTCTCGTTTATCTCCGTAATTATGTTGCTCTACTCTGATTTTCATTTGCAATGACTTTGGTCTGTCTGTTTTAGACTTGATTGTTGTCACCTTGTTACAGTTTGTATTGCAACAGATTGAGATTCCGCCTGGCACCGACTTTGCACTCTGGGATACTCCGCTTTTTGTTTGTTTTTAAGTTTTAGTTTATTTACTGTTTGACAAACTCTCAATTTTTACCGCTGCATTGTGAGTTTGAGAGGAGATGTTAGATAATAAAGGCCTGTAAATCTGTTGGGTTCGGCCCATTTAGTTTCTAAAATTAGATTAGTTTTTCTTTATTTAATGTCATGTAATATTCAATGTTTAGTGAATCTGATTAATACATTTTCTGTATTCATTATGTTTTCTACTGAAGTGACTAGAGAGAGTATGGCAAAGCCATTGGGTGTGTTTAGCACTTTAGCATGTATCATTTTGGAGGGGTTTGAGCAACTAATGTTTGGAGTTTATCTATACTACATATAAAAGGATTTTTCTAACTTGTGCTCTATAGACACAAGTTAAGCATACTAAAAGTAAACAGGGACTCACATAAAAGTATTTGTTTGTACTTTTATGTGGTTCCCTAAGTATTTTTTCATGGCCCCCTATGTATTTATAGTGTGCTTAACTTATGCCCTTATGACACAAGTTAGAAAAACCCCATATAAAATGAAAATGGTCAAATGTTGAAAGTTGAAAGTTAAAAATTAAAAATGGTCAAAGGTGAGAGAAATATATAGCGTAATAAATACTCTTATTAAAACACAATATTACTTAAAAGTACAATTATTTATTCACATTCTACAACCAATTAAAAGCATATCTACTAAATTAAATACAACAAATTAAAACACCCCTTACTAAAAAGTACAATAAAGTTTTCACAATGTATAATTTAAACAAGCTACAACATAATCCAAAATATAAATAACTAAACACACTAATTAATCTTATTTTTAAAACACCCTAAAATGAAAAGTACATGTTATTATACACATTAATAAAACACACAAAGCTTCATAGAAGCTAACTAGTTTATGGTACATATAGTTTTGAAAATCGGACCGGACCAACTGGTTCAATCGGAAACCGGTATCGTCACCGATTCGGCTAAGCAATAAAAGCCATCCGAAAACGAATCAGAGAGAACCCGTTGAAACTAATACAAACTTGTGAATCAGGCCTTATCGACATCTATTTTTTCGGTTAATCATCACAGGGTACCCGCCGCCGCAACGCGTGGGTACCCTGCTATGCTATATATAAAGGAAAAACCAAAAAGTGAAAAGTCGAAACTAAAAAATGAAATGTTGAAAAAATATATTTCAAAAGAAAACTATTAATACACATCGAAAACCGGGTTGACCCGGGACGCTTCAAGCCCGACGGGTTGACCCTGTTTAAATTGACCTGTTTTTTGACCGGAACGGTTCAACCAGTTGAACCACCCAGGTCGAACCGGGTTTCAAAACATTATGTTTAATCCTCAAATATTCAAACTTTTATTGTTTTTCGTTTATAACACATAAACTTTTTTTTATCACTAAATGATCAGTCGCTATAAAATCTCGTTGCTATGCACGGGGTACTCATCTATCATTTCAAATTTAGACATTTTAAAAAAAATTGGGCAATGTCTTTGATTCATTTAAACGTTAAAATATAAACGCCATGCAACTATTTTCCGCTATTATGTTTTACTAGTTACTTTTGTCAAACACGACTAATATCTAATCTAAACTCAATTATGCATGAAAAGTTATCTAATTGCATGTATTTTATTGTTAGAAAATGTTACTAGTAGGAGTTTAAACTTTAACCGAAAAAGTAATAGAAGTGAAGTGGTTATCTACAGAAAAGAGAATGAGCGGTTGGTGTCAAAGAAAGAAACTGTGGTGGTTAAAGGAGTGGGGCCACCGGTGATGGGGAGCAGCCGTCATATTGGACCACCGCAGTCGGCAGCACTATAATGACCTGAATCTAAAAGGACTACCGAATATACTCATATACCAACTTTTTTTTTTCTTTCACAAAAGTAAACAAAAAAATTGTTAACAAACGACCGAATTAGAATTGAAAATGAACATGCCTATAACGCCTTGTTTGTTTTTTCAAAGAAGCTCTTTTTTCCTCTTATGTCTGCAGGCGCGTAAACAATTTCCTTGAAGACCGTTTGTTTTTTTTCAGACATAAGAGGGTAAAATCACTTCTTTCTTCTTCTACTATGCAGACATAAATTTCTTTTTTTTTCCACTTCTTTCAGTCACTTCTTTTTTTCCACTTCTTTCAAAAAAAAGAAGAAAAATGAAAGAAGTACAATAGCACAAAAAACAAACGGTCTTCTTCTTGCAAATGAAGTGCTTAAATGTACCTCTTCTTCTGCAGACATGGTTTGCAGATGAAGAGGTAAAAACTCTGAAAAAACAAATAACACCTAAGACTATAAACCACATTTTTCTGGCACCATGTATATTTCAGAAAATTTGAGATCTTTTTACAAGAATTAGTAATACGTCTCAAAAATTCATTAGTGTCTTGAGGCCCATGTTGGTTTCGTCGTTGTAGCTAACTTATAAATTATTGTAACTCAAGTTCAAGGTGCATATAAATTTGAGTCGTTACGACAACCTTTTAAGATGAGTGAACTTTAATTCGTGTCAACGATCATCGTATGGTGATAAGGCTGTGTGTAATAGTCATCGCACGCCTCACCTCACCATTTACTCGCTTCACCCAACCAACCACCAAATATATGTATTCATAAAACCCTAACGCATAAAGATACCTCAGCTTAGTACAAACGACTTCGGAATATTAACCACCTCGCGTTCATCCAGTTTGTACGTCCGAAAACTTCCCATTCAAACCGCACGTGAGTGTTAGATAATAGGTTAAAGCCCAAGCCTAAAGGCTTAGGGTCCATTAAATTGAGAGTTATGTTAGATTATCCTTTTAAGTCATGTTCTATTATAAATATTAAAGAGACATGAAATCTTATTATCTAATAACACAAAAAACATAATCAACAATATCTCTCTATTTATTGTTTTACACTATATCTTGATACTAGAACTCACGATTAACATATGCAACAAATTTACTTTGACGATATCGAGTATAATTGTTGTGGTTTGGTCGTGTATATACTTCATAGCTAAACAAGACCATTTGATTATATGACTCTTGATTTACCTAACACTAATCAATATTCATTAATGGTATAATTGTGTTATTGTCTGTTACATTACAACTTACAATCATAATCCAAAAGCCAAAAGGAAAATTAAAATTAAAAACTTAAGTTTAGGTCGCTCTCATTCAAAGGGGTTTTATTAAAGAAAAACAAGTTGTAGTTTGACTTGTATGAAACTGTTTTCTGTCTTCCAGATTCCAGTATAACCATAACTTTTGTCATCCTCTCTATGTTTTCTTGAATATTAGCATATAATATAATATAATTTTTGTTTGATTATGTCAACCATTATTTAAAGAAAAGTATCTTTTTAATTTGTGTTTCTACATATCTTCGTAACTCTAGAATCAAGTACAAGTGGTGCAATCAATGAATGAGATCAAGAGAAAGAAAGGATGAATAACACATGTCAAATTGTATTTGTATAATATACTATTTATCGTACAAGAAACAAGCAAAACATTAGTACTGTAGCACAACCAAGTGCATTAAATGCACACTTTGCCAAATTGGCGAAAACAGCCCCTGAGGTTAAGTGTCGTTGCAAAGTAAGTCCTTTAGCATTAATAATCTTTCGCAACTTGGCAAAAACAGCCCCTGAGGTTTAATTGTCGTTGCAAAGCACGTCTTTTAAGCAATCCCGCTGCATCGCGCGGGTTTTCCAACACTCGTATTATACTAAAAAGCGTACAACTTTGTACCCAAAAATCAAGCATTAAAATTAAATGCAAACTTTCATAATTTGGCAGAAATAGTCCTTGAGGTTTAAGTGGCGCTGCAAAGTAAGTCCAAACATTAAATGCAAAGTTTCACAACTTGGCAAAAACAGTCCTTGAGATTTAAGCGTCGTTGCAAAGTACGTCCAAACTAAAAAGCGTACAACTTTGTACCCAAAAATCAAGCATTAAATGCAAACTTTCACAATTTTGCAGAAATAGTCCCTGAGGTTTAAGTGGCGCTGCAAAGTAAGTCCAAACATTAAATGCAAAGTTTCACAACTTGGCAAAAACAGTCTTTGAGGTTTAAGCGTCGTTGCAAAGTAAGTCCAAACATTAAATGCAAAGTTTCACAACTTGGCAAAAATAGTCCCTAAGATTTAAGTGTCGCTGCAAAGTAAGTCATTTGAAGCCAATCCCGCTGCATCGCGCGGGTTTCCACACTCGTTTTATATGAAGTATGGAATAAATTAAGAAGGTTTAGTTTAGTATACTCTTATTAAAATTATTTAACATACTTTTGCTATAGGGAAGATTAGAAGACCCTTCTTGAAAACCCGAATCAAGAGGCTACTATTAGTCTATTATGATAATTAGAGTAGGGAATGGTGGGGTTCCTGTTAGCAAATGATTTAAGAATTGTAGGCATCAGGGGCGGTACCAGAAAATTTTTTAAAAGGGGGCAAAAGTTGAAAGTGAGTGTCAGATCGGTTCATATCAGTAACGCGACCTATGTTGTTATAATTAAATCAATTTTGATTGAAAGTGAATTTTTTGTATTTGTTTGCATGCGAGAACTAAAACTAAGAATTGGTAATGATATACACAATTGCTAGCATATACTTACTTTTTCTAATCCATATTAACACAAGTAGTTAAAGCAAAAATAAAAAGATGGATAACAATAATTCACAAAAATCTATAGAGTAACACAAGAATCAAACATTATATCTCCACAAAAGTGCAAATGTCCTTAACCACTTGACTATGATACAACTATTTTATAAATTTTCACAATATACCATTACCCAATTATGGAGGCAAAATAAAAATCACTGGTCATCTTCAGAAAATCGACATTACTCGAGTGAACTTTACGGGGGCAGTTGCCCACACTGCCCCCATTGTGGTACCGCCACTGGTAGGCATGTTATGTTTAAATTAATCTCATATTAGGAATTACGATCCCATATAGGAAACCTACTCTACGAGTTAACTTCATCTTTAAGTTAATCTCTAATATATCCATGCCATTAAAAAAAATAATAATAAATAAAATAAATAAATAAAAAATAAAATAAACTTAATATATCCACAAACATGTAAGCCCAAAATATTATGCATGCCAACCTCTCATAGTTAACTCATAATCTCTAAGCCTACTTGGATATTTGTGGTGGTTTCAAAATTGTTTATCCATCGGTTAGTTTTCATAACTCTGCAGTTAACTCATAAAATATATTTTCATATGTGTTTTTATTAAGGGATAATTACATATTTACCCAATCTAAATATGAAAATGTCATATATACCCAAAATACAACTTTTGAATGCATGGTGTACAATGCATTTAAAGCATGTTTTGGGTAAATATGACATTATCATGTTTAAGTTGGGTAAATATGGAATTGCCCCTTTTATTAATGTTTGAGTGAACCTACTACGGTACTAAATTGGCCACCATATGGCTTGTCCCTAGCGATATCCGCAAGACGCATCTAGTTAAGCGGTTATCGGTTCAAGACCCATCTGAAACAATTATAAGAGATATTTGCAGGAGATTAATACATCATTTCTCGTTTTTGTTCTAATTACATTTTCAAATAAGAAAACTTATCAATGTATATTATTCTTGTCTTTTATAAATGGTCAATCTAAAGTAAGAAAATATAGAAACAAACACTTTGCTAGAATCCACTGAAATTCTCTTGTAACCGTTTTTTCCGCCAATATTTCCAGCATTAAAATTCCTCTTAAAACCTTCAATTCTTACCTAAATTTCAATTTCAAACCGTTTAATTCTCTCATATTAATGTTTTACATCATTCTATCGGTTTAATTTTGGTTTTTTTCATAGTTTTTTAAAGTTTTCCCGCCATTTTTTGTTACATCTGGTAAAAAAAATAAAAATCGAATTGAAGCTCTTGGTTTGATAGTTCAATGATCATGTAGTGTATATTGAGTTTTAATTGATCATTTTTCTTCAATTTGTGTTAATTCAATTGTTTCATTGTAATGACGAATAAAAACCGGTTGAAAAGACAAGTGAAATTCCCTAAGAGGTTTAATAATCATGTGGTGGATAGTATGAGTCAAAACGGGTTGAACTGGATGATGAGGATATTGGAAGTCAAATTAGGGCAGATTTGGGAATTTAGGATGTGCAGATTGGGGAAAAAGTGAATAAGCCTAATAAGGGAGTGTTTGGGAATGTGAATAACTCTGTTGCTGATCCGGTTACTCCTAATGTTAGTTCTGATGTGAATGGTAATAAGGAGGTGTTTGTTGCTAGTCCTGTTACTCCCAATGTTAGTCCAACTGAAAACAGCAATAAGGAGGTGTTTGGTGTTCCGAATAACTCTGCTGATTGTTCTTTGAATCCCAATGTAAGTTCTCATGTGAATTGTAATAAGGATGTGCATGACACAAATCAGTTGAGTGATGAAAGATATGTGAATAATGTGAATAGTTTCTGGAAATGTAAAGGCCACTATACCTGAAACAAATAACACAAACGCTACAAATATGTCCTATGCAAAAGTGGTGAATAATAACACATATAAGGATGATAATAATCTTGAGTTTAAACCGACACTCCTTAATGAGGATGGTACTGAATTTGTTATTTTTGATGAGGAATTGGTTACTCAAGGAAGCTTAAAATGGAACTCTACAATTTGTGGGTATTTTGACGGGTGCAGAATGGGTGCAAATGAGCTTAATTACCATTTAAGAAGAATGTAGAGTAAGTATGGCTTAACTGATGTTAAAGTAAATTCTAATGGTGAATGTTTTTTCAAGTTTAAAAAAGAGGAAGGTATGCATGACGTGCTTAGGCTAGGTCCTTGGATTGTGAATAACATACCACTTTTTGTTCAAAAATGGGATCCGATTATGGGAATGGAGAAGAAGGAAATGAACAAAATTCCTATTTCGGCAAAATTAACAAATGTTCCATTGGAAGTTTGGAGTAAGGAGGGGATTAGTGATCTTGCTAGCAGTCTTGGTACCCCTTTGATTATGGACAGTATGACTACTCAAATGTGTAAAATTGGTATAGGGAAAGTAGACTATGCTAGAGTTTTAGTTGAGTTTGATGTGAATAAGGGTTTTAAGGACAAAATACACATTCAGTATAGAAGTAAGGACAATGTGGTTAAAAGAACAAAAACTGTGAATGTAGAATACATGTGGAAACCTAAGATATACAGACACTGTGCAGTGTTTGGACATAATACTAAAGAATGTGGTAAAAGGCCTAGGACAAAATTGAATTGGAAGAAGATAAAAGGAAGAATGAGAGTAAATAGGTCAATGCAATGAATTCATGGAAGTCAACTATAACAGAAGAGGAAGGATAAAGGTATATAGTAGTGAAGCAAGGAATCAAGATGGGTATAATGCTGGTACAAGAAGGAATGGTAATGTTTGGAAAAAATAGAATGTAGATAATGCAGGTCCAAGTAAATCAGTTGAGAAAAGTGTGGATCAAGCTGGGCAATAGAATACTAAGAAAGCATGGACTCTCCAGAAAGATAAGATCCATGCTATGAAACAAAGTGCAAATAAGTATGTTGTATTAAGTGACTTGGTGATTGAGAATAGAACTGAGTTAAATTTGCTAAAGGACAGTGACAACGTACCCTCCGAACTGCTCGAAGGCCTCCCCTTCGAACAAGTTTGAAACTCGAATCTTGGACCTCAGGTTAACCTCTTAAAATCTCTATTGGCATCAAACTACTTATCTATAGCACTTACCACTTGGGAATTTGCCAATTGAAGCCTCCAACCCTCTGGGGTAGGATCCTTCAAAGATAATAACACGGAGGAGAAGCTTGACTTGGTCATACCCACGTCTCACTTCCACCTTAGCTTTCCCGCCAAGGTTGAGAACGTGGGCCACTAAACCCGTCGGTTACCAAAAATCATGGGACACCCCCATGATCCCCCGAAACATGTGCAACAATCTTTCAAGGCTTATTTCTTCCACTATAAATATCCTGGAGGGGTGATCATTTATGGTACGTTCACTTACACTCAGATACTTATGTTAATACAAATAAACCGTAAAAATGTTTATTCATAATTAGCGATCTCGTTTTGTTTTGTTGATAACAAATATAAAGTTATCATAAGTAAAATTATAAGAATACATGTTATTTTGCAAAGTATATACATTTGGTCATTTACATAAATTGTTGTAATAATTCAATTGTTGTAATAGTTTATAGGATGGGTAATATCCAAGACCCATGACCTATACCCATGGAGTTAATCCATAACCCATGACCCATTGCATGACATCATGCATGAAATCATGTTGGGTATTATCCATAACCCATGACCCACCAATGTCCATGACCCATGACCTAATACCCAAGACCCATGACCCATTGTCTAGATACATTATATCTTGTTGGGTACCCATGATCCAAATTCCATGACCCATGGCTCATACCCATAACCCGGTTTGCAACCCAAAATCTGGACTATTCTGACCCAGACAGCCGGATCCCTAGTTTTGCACTGGCTAGATCCCCCAAGTGAGGGATCCGCTGGAACCGTAGTACAGAAATATTTTGTGCCTGAAAATAGTGAGCCATTTCTTCATTGTTACTCACCCTTCTTCTTACAACTCTCTCATATATTATCTCACTCTCCTAACCTCTCATCATTTGATCATTCTACTAGTTCTTCTATCTTTTGTTGTGATTCTCATATAGGTCCTTCTCAAAGGCGAGATCACGCTATACTACAAGTCATCCAAGCAAAGGGTCTATGATTGATTTGTCCATCCACAAGATTTCTGTAGCAAGATCTTGTAATTCATACTTCACATAGTTGTTGTGTGATAGTTCTGTAAATGTTTGGTTCTACCTCGTGGAAGAACTCGGTATTTAGCTTTGTACCGGAAAAAGTGTAAGCGACGTTGTGAGGCTTCTCTGCCAAGTTGAAGGAGCTTGTTGACATAGTGCTTGAACTCTTGAGTGGGGTACTCGGGGAGTGAAGTAGGTCAAGGAAGGTGTCCTTGTAGCCGAACCACTATAAATCACTTGTGTCGCTATTTTCTATACTTTACTTTACTTGCTTTCATTATTTACTTATTGTTTCATACTATCTATCCATCCATATGAATTCACATAAGATTGACTCTAAATCTTTGAAACTTAAATTAAAATTGGTAAAACTATTCAACCCCCCTTTTAGTTTTCCACAATTGGCATCAAGGGCAAGGTTTACAAAAGTTTTAAAGTAAATTGTATTTTAAAAACGTTTCGATCACAATAAGTTTTGAAAACTATAGAGAAGGGCAATCTATGCAACGACCTCCACTACTTGAAACTAATGGTTTTATTTATTGGAAAAATAGATTTGAAACTTATGTGAAATCAAAAGATATTGATCTTTGGTATATTATTGTTTAAGGTGATTTTCAAGCAACTACAAAAGATTATAAAACTGGCAAAGAATAAAACATTTCTCGTGATCGTCTCACCAACGACCAAAAGAAAAAGCTTTCCAAAAATAGTGAGGCAAATATGGTTTTATACAATGCCTTACCTAAAAAGGAATCTGAAAGAATTTCTATGCATAAAACCGCTAAAGAAATCTGGAATTCTTTGGTTGTAACACACCAAGGAAATCAACAAGTTAAAAACAACAAAATTGATATTTGTTCAACAATAAAAACAATTTTCAACATTGGATGAGGATAGTATAGATAATTCTTTTGCTAACTTTAATACTATTATTACTTCATTACAAGCACTTGATGAGTCTTTTTCTAGTCGTAATCATGTCAGGAGATTTCTGAGGGGGCTTCCATCAAAGTGGAGACCGAAGGTGATTGACATCGAAGAATCAAAAGACTTGTCAATCCTCACTCTCCATGAACTCATAGGTAACCTAAAAGTCTATGAGCTCGTTCTCGCTAAAGACTCCGAGGTCTCAAAAGAAAAGAAAGAGAAACATAAATATCTTGCTTTAAAAGCCAAGAAAGTCTCAAGTGACGAAGAAACCTCATCTTCGGAAAGTGATGACGAAGAGTATGCAATGGCGGTACGCGACTTCAAGAAGTTCTTTCCGAGAAAAGGAAGATATGTCAAGTAACCTTATGACGACAAGAAAGGGTTGCGGAAAAGTAAAGACGACAAGAAAGTGAAGGACGAACACAAGTGTTTCAAATGCGGGGATCCTAATCACTTTATTAGTGAGTGTCCCAAACTTGACGAACAAAAGGCGTTTGTAAGTGGCTCGTGGGGAATGAATGAGGAGGAGAAGGAAGAAATTTGTCTAATGGCAAAAGACTCCAATGAGGTATGTTCCGACTCTCTATATTATAGTAGTTCATCGGTAGATGATGAATCCTTTCATCTTGAATATGATAAGCTTTGCAAAATTAGTCTAAAAGTAATTAACAAAAACAAGATTTTGAAAAACAAAATGAACGTTTAGAAAAGGAAGTTCTTGAACTAAAAGATAAATTAAAGAGATTAGAAAATGGAAAAGAAATAGATAGTGAATGCAAGCTTTGTGTAGAATTTCAAACGTTAGTTGATCATCTTGATTCTAATATTGCTAGAATAAGTACTAATACTCTTGATAAGATACTTGATAGTGTTAAAACAAGTAATAATCAAAAGGGTTTAGGTATTCAGGAACACATTGCGTCAAATAGCGAGATTAAAGAAACACAATTGTTAAATCAATTGAAAACAGGCTACTGTTACCACGGATCCCTTGAAAAAGGAACCATCTAGTGTAAATTTAGGGATCCGTAGATCTGTACCAGTAAACAGTAGAAATAACGCAACCACGTCCTCTAGAACCAACTTTGTTATTATTAACAAAAAGAAAGCAACCCATGTTACTGTTAGAAATGTCAAACAACCACCTCACCTAAAACAGAATCAAAGTTTTATGAAAAACAAAGGTCCATCTTTTTCTAAACCGAACACAAATATAAGAAGACCAAACAATGTTTATCCTAGAAGTAACCACCATCAAATAGGATAGAATCCTAATGCACAAAATGGTTTTCCATTTCAAAACTTTACACCTTGGAATGCTTTCTCACCTTTTTCATATATGCCTCATATGAATGAAATGTATAACACCAATGGACCCATGAATAAATGGGGACCAAACTTTTGAGTTAATTGTTTTCTTAGGTGTGTCTAAAGGTTGAGTTAGATCCGGACGAATGGATCAAGGATAGCGGGTGCACAAGGCATATGACCGGTAATAAAGAATTTTTCTCCACATACGAATCCTTCAATGGAGGAAATGTGGTGTTCGAAAATAGCAAGAGCAAAATCATTGGTAAAGGTACAATTTCTCACAAATCCTTAACCATTAACGATGTCTGTCACGTAGAAAACCTAAACTTTAATCTACTAAGTATAGGTCAAATATGTGATAAAAAGTGCAACGTACTTTTTAGCGAAACCGGTAGTAAAATATTGAATAATGGTATTACTATAGGAAGAGGCATTAGAAAACAAGGAGTCTATGTCATTAAAATAAGAAATAAACCAAAAGACAAGCTTTGTCTTACCTCTATGGATGATACTTCAACCTTATGGCATCGAATATTGGGTCACACCAATATGTGACTTCGTCAATCGCTATCATTCAAAGAACTAGTAAGAAACCTACCTAAACTAAAATACGAACATCATTTTTGTGATGCTTGTAACATAGGAAAACAAGTCCATGCTAGTCATAAAGCTAAAAATATGGTTTCTACAACTAAGTGTCTAGAATTACTACATATGGATTTATTTGGTCCATCCGCTATTCAAAGTTACGGAGATAACTTCTATACTTTGGTTATAGTGGATGATTACTCTAGGTATACATGGACTAAATTTTTAAAGAATAAAACTGAAACGTTCGATTACTTTGAAATCTTAAGTAAGAAAATCCAAAGACAACTAGGAAGTCCTATTGTGTCAATTAGAACGGATCATGGTAGGGAATTTGATAATGAAGTGCATTTTAGAGCTTTTTGTGATGCTAATGGTATTACCCACAATTTCTCGGCTCCTCGCACTCTACAATCAAATGGGTAGTTGAAAGGAAAAATAGAACCCTACAAGAAATGAGTCGCACCATGATTAATGAGCAATCTATTCCTAAAACATTTTGGTGCAATGCCGTCGACACATCAATCTATATACTAAACCGAGTCCTAATTAGACCATTTTTAGGAAAAACTCCATACGAGTTACTACGAGGAAAAAAGCCTTCGTTAGAACACTTTTGAGTCTTTGGTAGTAAATGTTTCATACTTAATACTACAGATTATTTAACTAAATTCGATCCAAAATCAACCGAAGGTATCTTCTTAGGATATTCTCCTAATAGTAAAGCATACGTAATAGTAAATAAAGAAACCATGAAAGTTGAAGAATCTTTAAACGTAAAATTTGACGAGAGTCCACCTAAAACTATCTTACCTATTGTCGATGACGAGTTAATTGAAAGTGAAGTATTAGAAATCAAAGAAAATATAAATAAAGAAGATGAACCATTAAACAATGAAATCATCAATATTAAAGAGTCTAAAGATCATCCCGTAGAAAAGGTTATAGGAAAGTTAAATGAAAGAACCTTAAGATCTCAAGTCCAAAACCAGAGTAGTCTATTTTGTTTTGTCTCAACCATAGAACATAAAAACACTCAAGAAGCCATGAAAGATGAAAGTTGGGTAATGGCTATGCAAGAAGAGCTAAATCAATTTGTTTCTAACAATGTTTGGACACTTTTCCCTCCACCTAAAAAACAAACCATAATCGGAACAAAATGGGTATATAAAAACAAATTAGATGCAAATGATGTAATGTCTAGAAATAAAGCTAGACTTGTTGCTCAAGGGTATAACCAACAAGAATGCATAGACTTTGATGAGACCTATGCTCGCGTAGCTAGATTAGAGTCTATAAGAATCCTTCTTGCTTATGCTTGTGCTCATGATCTTAAGATTTTTCAAATGGATGTTAAAATTACTTTTCTAAATGGTTTTATAATTGAAGAAGTTTATGTAGCTCAACCTCCGGGCTTTATCGATTTCAAAAAACCTAATCACGTGTACAAACTAAAGAAAGCTCTTTATGGTCTTAAACAAGCTCCAAAATCTTGGTATGATAGACTCAAATCATTTTTAATCAAAACGAATATATCATGGGGTTAGTTAACAATACACTTTTCACAAAGAAAAATGAGTGACAAATAATCATTGTTCAAATATACGTGGACGATATTATATTCGGATCGACTTGTCAAGACATTTGTGATGATTTCTCAAGAATCATGCATGATGAGTTTGAAATGAGTATAATGGGAGAATTAAGTTTCTTTCTTGGTCTACAAATCAAACAACTAGAAGATGGTATCTTCTTTAATCAATCCAAGTACATAAAAGAAATGCTAAAGAAATTCGGATTAGAAGAGTCAAAACCAATAAGAACACCAATGTCATCCGATACCAAACTCACCAAAGATGAAGACGGTGAATCCGTTGATAACACCAAATACCGCGGCATGATTGGTAGTCTTCTCTACCTTACGGCTAGTCGGTCGGATATCATGTTTAATGTATGTCTTTGTGCTACATTTCAAGAAGACCCTAAAACTTCACACCTGGAAGCCATCAAAAGAATATTTAGATATATTAAGGGTACTACTCAATTGGGATTATGGTATCCCAAAGGGACGGGGGTAGAAACTATCGTATATGCAGATTCTGACCATGCAGATGTTGACCGAAAAAAGTACAAGTGGTGTTTGCACTTTCATGGGGTGTTGTTTAACATCTTGGTTCTCAAAGAAGCAAACGACATTGGCCCTATCAACAACCGAAGCTGAATATGTTTCCGCCGACAAAGCATGCCAACAAGCACTATGGATGAAACAAGCGTTAATTGACTATGGCATCCATCTAAGTGACATTGCCATTTTATACGACAAAAAAGGTGCTATTGATCTTAGCAAAAATCCGGTGTTGCATTCTCGTACAAAGCATTTAGAGATCCGTCATCACTTCTTAAGAGACAATATTCAAAAGGGGAACATTTCAATTGAGAAAGTGTCATCCGAAGACAACATAGCCGACGTCCTCACCAAACCGTTGAAGCGGGAACAATTCAACTTGCTTCGTCTAGGTCTTGGTCTTATAGAACAATCGTCGTGAAATATTTTCATTCTACAAGGTACGTAAACGGTTGCCTTACCTTCTCTTCTGAGTCTAGGATCTCTATTTCATACAACTCACAAAAATATGGGGATTTATTTTCAAAACTCAAGATATTTTCTATAAAAGAAACTCTTTGAAATATTTTCTAAAAATATTTTTCCCCGTATCATTTTCTTTAAATCACTCTCACGTCTAGGACAAACATTTTATTTTTCTCTTATCGTTAATGCAAAGTAAAAACCTTTTTCATTGCATCTCATGCTTTTGAATGCTAAAGGGAATATATATATATATATATATATATATATATATATATATATATATATATATATATATATATATATATATATATAAATATTTTCACTTCTATGTCTATTTTTCTTCTTTAAAAGAGTCAAGATAACCGCAGCTCCACATGGTTTTCATATAGGCACACACTAGGCACTATTGTTTCCAAAAACAAAATTTTCAGCTGCCTGAGATCACCAGTTCCATGGATCTCAGCATTTACGCTGGACAGATCCTTAAAGGATTGGAACCGTGGGATCCGTGTCACAGTAACCAAATTTTTTTCTTATTTTTCTCACTTTGGTTAGAAACTTTCAAATTTTTTAACATTTTAGCTTTATCACTAATGAATATGTTACTTAATACTTATGCTCTCATGATCACTTGTCTTAAATTCATATCTAATCATTAGATTATAGTCCATATTTTGGTTTTAGCATTCATTGCAATGCATTATTTGTCCTATAAATAAGGTTCCAAAATGCTTGCATATCCATCACTTTCATCCTCATAAACAATCATCATCATGTCACCCAAAAGATCCACAAACATTGATGAACTATCTAGTGAAAACAACCCTTTTCAAGAAATACGAAACTTCATCCTACCACCTTCCATAGTACCACCACCAACCAAATCTAGGAAAACCGCACGGATTAGCATTCGGGCTTGTTGTTTAGCTAAACCATTGTCAAATAGCCTATCAACAACTACTCATTCTCCACTAAATGACTACAATGTAGCACCTCCATCATCTCCCACAAGCTCATTACCACATTCACCTAACGAGTCTCAACTTGACACCAAAATCACCCTAGAGGAACTCCTTAAGACTCCAAAAACAATTCCACTACCCGTGTCTAGTCCACCACCCGCTCCATCTCAACCATCAAAAACTACCCAACTAGCCTCCAATATAAACCCAAAAGAACTAGTACTTTTAACACCTCCAACATCTCCAAATACATTCTTCAAAGAGCTTGAAACATCACCACCTCTACCTCCCATCACCTTACAAGAACATCTAGGTTCTTATCCACCACCACTCACCAACATCATGGACTTTGATCCACATTTTCCAACATTTCCACCACCTATTCCGCATTTCAAAAATCAAACCTACCCGGAAACCATCCACCCACATGTCCCTTACCATCTCTTTTGCGAACATTGTCAATCCACTAGGGATCTCACAATGGAAATAAAGGACAAGATGTGGTTCATACTCAACCATATCCTTGATAGCATCAACATTATCACTCATCAAAACTTCCATAATTAACCCATATGCAAGCATGGAAGGAATGATAATAATACTTTCTTTATTTTTTTTTCTATTGGGTCATTTTAAAGAACAATCCTTGTTCTTAATTTTACATTTGTATGTGGCATATATACCACTACATTTTGATATTTTATTACAAGGCATTGTTTACTTACCTTGGCTTTCTATCTTGTTTCTCGTCTTATACAAGATTATATTACATGTTACTACTAACATTTGTTTTGTACGTATTATATTTTCTCACTTGACTCCCTATTCTAGGGGGAGCTAGTGCTTTGTGGATGATATTTAGTTTTCCTCTAGAACTTATTTCTTTACTAGGCTCACTTTTTGTTTCGACAAAAAGGGGGAGAAGAAGTAAAACTATATACTTTCGAAACATACATCTAATCTTAAATTTTACTCATCACAACATTATATTTTGTCATCAACAAAAAGGGGGAGATTGTTAATACAAATAAACCGTAAAAACGTTTATTCATATTTAGCGACCTCGTTATGTTTTGTTGATAACAAATATAAAGTTATCATAAGTAAAATTATAAGAATACATGTTATTTTACAAAGTATATACATTTGGTCATTTACGTAAATTGTTGTAATAATTCAATTGTTGTAATAGTTTATAGGATGAGTAATATCCAAGACCCATGACCCATACCCATGGAGATAATCCATAACCTATGAACCATTGCATGACATCATGCATGAAATCATGTTGGGTATTATCCATAACCCATGACCCAATGTCCATGACCTATTTTCTAAATACATTGTATCTTGTTGGGTACCCATGACCCAAAGTCCATGACCCATGGCTCATACCCATAACCCATAACCCGGTTTGCAACCCAAAATCCGGACTGTTCTGACCCAGACAGTCGGATCCCTGGTTTTGCACTGGCCGGATCCCCCACGTGAGGGATCCGTCGGAACCATGGTACAGAAGGATTTTGTGCCTATAAATAGTGAGCAATTTCTTCATTGTTACTCACCCTTCTTCTTATAACTCTCTCATATATTATCTCACTCTCCTAACCTCTGATCATTTGATCATTCTAGTAGTTCTTCTATCTTTTGAGGTGATTCTCATATAGGTACTTCTCGATATACTACAATGTTAATACAAATAAGCCGTAAAAACGTTTATTTATATTTTACGATCTTCTAATGTTTTGTCGATAACAAACGTAAAATCAATTTAACGAAACAAATAAAATACGTAAACTGTTTGAGCCAATAGTTTTCTAACACACTTACGTTTTCACATAAAACACTAAAACAAGTATAAGTGATTTTATGATTTAGTAATACATATGTACAACAACTAGTGTTTACATATTGGGCAAATATATACTTAACTAGTATATACTAAAATGGGTAAAAACTAACAAATGGTATTGACCCATAACCCATGGTATTATCCAAACCACTTGACTAGGTACATTGAACTCATAAGATACATTGTATCTAATAAGTAACCCATGGATCAACCCACAACCCATGACCCATAACCAAAATACCCATGGGTAAAGAGGAGCGTCCCACGGATCCCTAGGATTACACTAGACGGATCCCTTGTGGGAGGGATCCGTGGGATCCGGGGAACAGTAAGCTTTCTCCTCTATAAATAGTGAGCCATTTCTTCCTTTTGGTTCACCACTCTCACACATACTTTCCCCAAGTATTGTACCTCTCTAACCACTGATCCTAAGGGATCTTTCTATGTAGTTTATCTTTTATTTTTGTGTGATTCTCTAGGTTCCTCTTAAAGGCGAGATCACCACTTCTTGAAGTCGAGCAAGCTCAAGTCCATGAGTTGCCATGCTTCGTCATCATCAAGACAACTGAGGTTCTCTTGTTGATAGTTCTTTCATCCTTCGTAGATGTGTTGTGTTGAAGGCATTAGTGAAGGATGCCGAAAGAGTCAAGACGAAAGCATTAGTGAAACGTGCTTAACGTCCGTGTCAAAAGCATTAGTGAAGAATGAGTAGGTCGTATAATCGATGAGGTGCATCGTTATACATATAAGTATTAGTTTATTTCCAAGGATGGTGATATCCTTGATGGTGTTGTAACAAGGAGTGGATCTCCTTGAGATTAGGTGTTGTGTTGTGTTGGGTAGTAGTTCCTCCATAGTAATGGAACTAGGTACTTAGCCTAGTACCTAACAAAGGGTAGGCGACGTTGTGATAGGTGTGGTTCACCTTGGTGTGTGATGATGTACCCTCCGAGTAGCTCGAAGGACACTCCTTCGAGACGTGTCGAAGCCCTTCCATACGAAGGCCCAAGTTAGGATTCCGAAATATCCATAGGCGTCAAACCATTCGTTAGCACGAAGGTTACCTAAGGGGAATTCGCCATTCGAAGCCCTAAGCCCTTAGGGGTATGGCTGACAAAGGAACAATTGATAGGGGAACCTCCTGACTTGGTCAAACCCATGATATCCCTCTCTCTCTCTTGGCTTCCCCGTCAAGTCTGAGAACGTGGGTCACTAAGCCCTAGCGGTTACCCACAATCATGGGACGCCCCCATGATCTCCGACATTCATGCAGAAGTGCTCTCAACCCTATTTCATCCGCTATAAATAGGTTGGACGGGCAATGGATTATGGTATGCTCATTTCACACTCACCTCTTTACTTACACACACTTATACAACCATAACTCATACTTACTCTCACGCCGAAGGTGGTTCGCAGGGTCATACCCCTGCGTAATCACTTAACGTAGTGTTTCGTATTTCTTATTCTCAGGTGAAAGGCAAGTATTGGCTGGAACATACACCCCTCATATCTTTGATCATCATCGAAGCCTGGTAGTGCAATCTATTGTACAATCAGTGGCGCCATCCGTGGGACCACTACTATTAGTCCCGTAATCACCCAGTCCTAAAACCCTAACCAACTACACTACATTTCCGGCATGGAACCAGGAAGAGAAGATACACCTCCACCAGGTTTCTCTACCCTAGTCCCTCTCAACACAACTAACACCGATAATCTCGCCCCCATAACGGCCTCAACCTTTACCACACGATCTCATTTGGAAACTACTCCCGTACATCACGCCTCAACATCCGCTAACCCTATTCCAGATATTAGCCCCGCCTTCGTTGAGGCAAACTTTGAAGCCTTGGATTCTTTACTAAGGGCTCATAAAAGGCAGGTTCGCAACACTGAAATGCGAAGAGAGTTGGAATACTCCAGTGAGGAGTATGATGAAGAGATTGAAATAGAGGAGAGGCCTCTACCTGTTAGCAGGGGGCACTCGGCCCTGCGAAATGGTTCTCCTTCCATCAGAAGGCCAAACGGAAGGACTGTAGGCTTTGAAGAAGGACCCGGAGGAGATCCGGGAAGAAGGGAAAGAATGCATGGTGAAAGAAGGAGCGAGAACTCTAACGGAGGAAGCAACCCGGTAGGGAACGGAGGAGTAAACCTACCCCCTCTCCTTGCTGCCCATTTAGGAAGAGAGGGGATGGGGGCTCCAATACCCCCTTCATATGTTTCGAGTGTCGGAGGCCCTCCTCCATACTCAGGCATGAATCAGTTACCCCCTCCGGTAATGAACCCCTACCTACCTGGTCAAACCTACAACACTTACCCTCCCAATGGTTCACTCCCAAACTAGAATTACCAGCAAATTCCCTATGGACATGTGCCTACGCAATCGATGGGTGTAAACCCTTCGTACCAACCTTCTACTGTTTACCCTACCTACACACAACCATTTCCTAACCCGTATAATCCTACACCTGTTTATCCACCTCCATACAACCCGTACTATGCCGAAGCCTCTGGAGCTTGCACACCTTTCGTGAAGTGGATCGAAGACTACCCTCTACCTGATGGTGTAAAGATGCCTACTCATATAGGCACCTACGATGGGAAAGGCGATCTTGATAACTTCCTCCATTTATTCGAAGGCGCTATCAAGATGCAAAAGTGGGTCATGCCCGTAGCATGCCACATGTTCACTTACACGCTCCGAGACTCCGTGAGAATATGGTGGAATGGACAGAAGTTGGGAAGCATTGTAAGTCTAGACGACCTCAAGGCTAAGTTTCGATCACACTTTAGCCAACAGAAGAAGTACACCAAGACCCATCTAGCCGTGCACACCATCAAGCAAAGGGACAATGAAAGCACAAGGGCCTTCGTTACGAGGTACATCGATGAAACTTTGCAAATTCTAGGTTTGCACGAAGATCAGAGGATCTCAGGTTTCGTACATGGCCTTCGGACGCGAAGCTTGGTGGAATTCCTATCCACCGATATTCCCACCACTTATAAGGCGCTGATGGAGAAGACTTACACTTGGATTGAGTCCAAAGAGGTAGCAGCAAACGGGGCTCCGATAGAGCAAAAGGAAGCTTCTGACAAATTCTCTCGAGGGTCCTCATGGGAAGGATCCAAGAACAAGAAGAAGAACAGAGACCGCTTCACTCCATACAACAAAGGTTCGAACCACGGACTCTTGGCGAACTTAGTCAAATCTCCCAGGGAGATTCTGGCTACCGAGAAAGCCGCAAAGTCCTTCGATCCACCACCTCGGATGACAGCACGAAGCAAAGCCAGAGACATGTCCAAGTATTGCCATTTCCATGAAGACCATGGACACGACACGAACAACTGCAGAGAACTAAAGAAGTAGATCGAAGAGGCAGTGCGGTCCGGACAGTTAGCACATCTGGTTAAAGGCATCAAAAAGGGAAAGGACAAGTTCTCCGACACCCAACTAGGTGAATGGAAGGGGAACAAGAAGGAGGCTACGCCCACAGAAGCTCCGATACTAATGGTGCACAGGCACGATCCAACCTTGAAAAGGAAAGAAGCAGACGGGGATCTGGGAAGCATAGGGGAAATAACCTTCCCTTACATCTTAGGGCAGACACCTTCGACTGACCCCGTGGTCATCAGGATACGAATCTCAAACAGGGAGGTAAATCGAGCATATATGGATTGTGGAAGCTCCTGCGAGATCATTTATGAGCATTGTTTCCTAAAGCTCAAGTCATCCATACGCTCACGAATGGTGGACTCGAAAACACCACTGGTAGGGTTCTCCGGCGAACACTCATGGCCCCTGGGAGAAGTACCGTTGGAAATCACCATAGGCGAAGGCCCCTTATCCCGCACGGAAACACTCACCTTTGTTATAGTCAGGTCAGACTCTCCTTATAATTTGTTAATAGGGAGAACAGCTATGCAAAAGATGGGCATTGTTGTTTCCACCATACATGCTGCTATTAAGTTCCAAACCCCCTTCGGAGTAGGAACTGTTCATTCTAATTATGGGGCGGATAAGGGTGTATATGGTGTCAAAAAGATCAAAGAAGAATCGGAGGAGCCTCAGATAGCAATTCTAAGCTGCACAGATGCGGAGGAGCGAGTTGTAGTTAACCCTAGCTACCCTGAACAAATGGTGGTAGTAGGAAAGCAACTCCCGAAGAATTTCAAGGCGAAGCTCACGGAACTGTTGCGGACTAACCTTGATGTTTTTGCTTGGAAATATTCTGACATGACAGGGGTACCAAGAACATTGCTGATTGACGGACAGTCCTTCGGAACGGAGCATAAACTCAATGAGTACAAACACATTGAGCCGATAAAACAGAAAAGGAGGAGCCTAGCCCCCAAAAGAAACGCTGCAGCCTGCAAAGAAGTGGACAAACTCACACAAGCAGGTATCCTAAGGGAAGTTAAGTACCAAACCTGGGTAGCCAACCCAGTAATGGTCAAAAAGAGCGACGGAGGGTGGCGCATGTGCGTTGACTTCACTGACATCAACAAAGCATGCCCGAAGGATTGCTACCCCCTACCAGAAATTGACTGGAAGGTAGAATCCTTGGCAGGCTTCCGGTTAAAATGCTTCTTAGATGCCTACAAAGGGTATCATTAGATCCAGATGGCAAAGGAGGACGAAGAAAAGACAGCCTTCTACACGAGCAAAGGTGTCTACTGTTACAGAAAGATGCCCTTCGGATTAAAGAACGCAGGGGCCACTTACCAACGGCTCGTAGATAAAGCCTTCAACAAACAAATTGGCAGAAATCTCGAAGCATACATTGACGACATGGTTATCAAAAGCAAGACGGAGGAGGACCTACTCATCGATGTACAGGAAACCTTTGACCAACTTCGGGCGATTAACATGAAGCTGAACCCTAAGAAATGCTCCTTCGGTGTCGAAGAGGGACAATTCCTAGGGCATTTGATCACTAAGCAAGGGATAAAGGCTAATCCCTCCAAGGTCAAGGCAATTTTGGATCTCCAAGCCCCTAAGTGTCTAAAAGATGTGCAGAGCCTGAATGGGAAGCTGGCAGCTTTAAGCTGGTTTTTGTCGAAGGGGGCTGACAGGTCCCTACCATTCTTCAAAACACTCAAGGGATGCGTGGATAAGAAAACTTTTCAATGGAGTCAGGATCCTGAAGCTGCCTTTCAGAAGATGAAGGAGTTCATCGAAATCCTTCCAACACTTACAGCCCCAATCAAAGGCGAAGTGTTGTTCATGTACTTAGAATCCTCAATGGAGAGTATTAGCGCAGTCCTTATGGCAGAACGAGACAAATGACAGATCCCCATTTACTTTGTCAGCAGGGTCTTACAGGGGGCATAGATCAACTATCCAACATTGGAGAAGTTAATACTAGCCCTAATCTACGCAGCAAGGAGGCTCCGACGCTATTTCCAGGCCCATCCAATCACAGTCTTAATCGACAAGCCACTCAAACAGATCTTGTCGAAACCCGAAAAATCTGTGAGGGTGGCTAAATGGGCTATTGAGTTGGGAGAGCACGAAATAGAGTTCAAGGGACGAAACTCTATTAAAGGTCAAATTCTCGCAGATTTCTTGGCAGAAACACCTTCCGAGCCTGATGTAGAAAAAGAAGAGCCCAAAACCAACCTCATTCAAGTACAGGCTGACTGGAAGCTTTATACAGACGGAGCATCCAGCTCCGATGGTTCTGGAGCAGGCCTCATGCTGGTCAGCCCTGATGGGAAGGAGCATACATATGCTCTTCGTTTTGAGTTCGAAGCCACAAACAATGAAGCGGAATATGAAGCGCTGCTAGCAGGCCTCCGACTGGCTAAAGATATGGAGGTGAAAGCTCTCGCTGTTTTCGTAGACTCCCAATTGGTAGCAAACCAAGTGACAGGCTCCTATGAAGTAAGGCAGCCCGTCATCAAACAGTACTTGGAAAAAACAAAGGAGATGCTGGAGAGCTTCGAATCCTACACCATCCAGCATGTTCGTAGGAATCATAACAAGAAGGCAGACGCACTAAGCAAGCTAGCTTCAATGGCCTTCGCTCATCTCACTAAAGAAGTACTTGTCGAAGTCCTTCCTGAAAGATCCATCGTTCGCAAAGAAGTTACAGATGTGGTTCACGAAGAAGGAGCGTGGATGACTCCTATCAGGGAATATTTGATAAGTGGTCTTCTCCCTGAAGATCCCAAGCTAGCAAGGAAGGTTCGGGTTAAGTCCCCGCAGTACCGGCTAATAGGGGAAACCCTATATAAAAGGTCATTTTTATCACCTTGGTTAAGATGTGTGGGACCCAAGCAGGCTACGAGCATTATCTCTGAAGTCCACGAAGGATCCTGCGGCCTCCATGCAGGACCCCGCTCAGTTGTCTCGAAGATAATGAAATTAGGCTATTATTGGCCTTCGATGCACATGGATGCGGCAGAAATCATTCTCAAATGTGAAGCTTGTCAGATACACTCAAACGTTCCAAAGATGCCGAAGCAGGACATGACAAGTGTGACATCCGCATGGCCCTTCTCTCAGTGGGGCATCGATATCGTAGGACCTATGCCTATAGCTCCCGGAGGAGTCAAAATCTTGCTGGTAGCAATCGATTACTTTACTAAGTGGGTGGAAGCTAAACCCTTAGCCTCCGTAACAGGGAGACAGATCGAGAGTTTTGTATGGGAGCACATTGTGTGCAGATTCGGAGTGCCCCATATAATCATATCTGACTACGGGAAGAAGTTCGCCGAAGGAGTCTTCTACGAATTCTGTCAAGGGCTCAACATAAAGCAGTCTTGGACATCCGTCTACCATCCGCAAGGTAACGGACAAGTGGAGGTTACAAACAGAGACATCGTCAAAGGGATCGAGAAAAGGCTGGGACGAACTCATCATGGATGGGTGGATGAGCTCCCTCAAGTATTATGGGCTCACAGGACGCACCCTAAGTCAAGCAATGGTGAAACCCCTTTCAGCCTAACATACGGAACAGAAGCGGTCATCCTTTCGGAACTAATTGTACACACGGAGCATGTGGCAACGTATGATGCCTCCCAAAATGACGAAAGGATCAGGGAAAACCTTGATCTGCTAGAAGAAAGACGAGAAATAGCCTCCATCCGAGAAGCAATACACAAACATAAGATTGAAGGCTACTATAACAAAAGGGTCAGAACCTTCCACTTTCAAGCCTGGAGAATATGTGCTACGCCTCAACAGTGCAAGCAAAGCAGAGTACCAGGGAAAGCTGGGACCAACTTGGGAAGGACCCTACATGGTAGCTGAGGCCTACGGCAACAGAGCCTACAAACTGGCCACTCTTCTCGGAGAACCCATCGACAGGACATGGAATGGTACGAACCTTCGAAAGTCCTATGTTTAAGAAGTACTTTTACTTTTTTTCTTGTAATTAGAAGCTTCTCAAGGGAAAGCAAACATTATTGGTAGTTGTCTTAGTTTTCATTTCAAGAATGATGTAATCCTCCCTACCAATTCAATGATAAATAAAACATTTCCCACAAATCTCTTGCTTCGTTTCTTAAACACAAAGATTTTTTCAGCCAAGTCGTTAAGGAGTTTCAATGTCGAATAAAATGGCTCAAGGTGTAATACATGCCTTATCATTTAAGCCAACTTTAACATTCACATTAACTCTCCTAGTAGTTTTTGGCGCTTGTAAAAATATATACAAAGTCATACTACTTAAAGTATTTGAGATAGAGTAGGTCGCGACCCTCTGTCAATGATCAAATTTGGTCATTATATTCTTGGTGTTGCAATTTACACACAATGAGGTTGTTTAACCTTAGGTTGTAAAACTTAAGCGTCAGAAAAATGGCGTACGAGAAGTTAACAAAACAAACATAAATAATAACTAAGTGTGTAGAGGTATTCCCCCTACACCATACCATTCAAAATGAGGGCTAGTGCCCTTGTACCTGCACGAGGAGCCTAAGCCCCAGTTAAATTGTTTTTGGCCCGTGGCCATACATCACAAGCATTTAAATTGTTTAGAGAACAAGACAAGCATTGTCAGATAAGATAAATTGTCTTAAAGGGTACATGCCACCCTTGAAATCAAATTACTGCCGACATGGCAGCCTTCATTCCTGCTTTTTTGGAGATGGAGTGGGGGATGGTTGAACTGAGACATGCTTGGTAGACATAGTCTTCTTGGTAGGAGTGGTAGGCTTCAGCTTTTGAGGTTTCTTGGAAAGGAGGTCTTCGAGGGGTGCCATAGGATCTTTGGTAGCCTCAGCAAGGAAGGAGTACTCTGCGGTTGCGAACGCATTTCCTGCCTCATCATACTCAGCCTTGAAGTGGGACGGTAGCATTCAATCTTGGAAAGGTCCACGGGCTTACCTGTTTTGGCAGCCTCCTCTAACGCCAAGCACCGTCCATGAAAAATGGCTGATTTGATGACCTTCCACATCTGAGCTCCCAATTCATCACTGTGGTAGAGCTCCATGGCTATGTAAGGCACCACCTTCGAAACGACCTCCGCACGATCCTTTTGCAGCATCTTATACCTCATTTGAAAGCCATCGATTTCCTCCCTTAACTTCACTTCTACCTCTCCGAGCCTGGCTTTCTCACTTTCCAACCCAACACATTTCGCCTCAAGAACAGATTTCTGACCTGTTAGAGTGATGACCTTGGCTTCTTCCAACTTAAGATTGCTGAGTTCAACTGTCAACTGGGCTACCTTTCCACGAAGGTCTTGGACGACGGGGTTCTTCTCAATGTTCCCCTCAATCTCGTCACACTTAGCCTCCAGCTTGACCACAGTTCTGAGCAATTCTCTGGTTTTGGCATTTAAGTGATTATCCAATATCGCCTGCCTCGCAACCCCATTGTCATGCATGTCACAAAATCTTTCAATGGACATATTTTCCAGCATACCTTTCCATTGAGGAGGAGTGACATGATCAACAATCCAGTGACAGGCCAAAGCATTGGGAAGCTCCTTCGTCTCTGGAAGGCCTGTGACCAATACAATGTATAAAGGTTAAGTTAATTTTGACACTTATCACTTCACATGTTTCATAAGGAAAAACTGCTTACCATGAACCTCCACGGATTCATCTGGTAACTCGAAGGATGACTTCACAAACTTTCTGCCCTCAGCACTCTTTTGCTTCACAACCCTTGATCCTGAGGCATAGAGAGGATTCTTCCTTTTGTTGGTAGAGTTAACAGCCTTGGCTGCTGTTCCCTTTCTACTTTTTTCATTTGTCAGCTATCCTTGTTGACCATATAACTGGGACATCCTCATCTGCAGGATCGTCCGAATCAGCAACATTCTCAACAAGTTGGGACAGACCCTCCAACGCAGCTTAGGGGGGGCACCGATGCAACAGGAACCGGATTCGGAGTGTCTACCTCATTGTTGTTCACAGATGTCGAAGGAGAGCCAACACCATAAGACTCTTCGGCCTTCTCCGCAGGCATAAAACTTAAATCTTCATCCAAATCTTGGTACATGAAGTTTCTGAACGACATATCTGCAAAATAGAAACAAGAAGAAATAAATATCAGTGCTACATTGGTCCTACTTAAATAGAAGTAGATAACATACTTTGTCCTTGGTATATGATCACAGGCTTCTTGGGAGACCCTTCCCAGCTCTGGGCAATCCCAGCCATGTATAAGATGGCTTCAGGGAACACTTGCACATCCACAGGATATTTGGCCAAACGCTGATAACAGGGATCCCTTCGCACCTCATATGTCAAGGGGTCATTATACCATTTTGCATCAAACATGTTTTCCTTATTCAGCAACTCTGGATACTTAAGGGGAACAATAGTGTCTTGCACATAGAAAAAGCTACCTTTCCAACCTGTTATATTTGTATATACCCTCCCAAACAGGCTTGGAACATCTGATTCAGGCCTTTTTGCTAAAGTTAACCAATTGCCCCCAGGATACAAGTTCAGAAATCCTCTTAAAACCTTTAATGTTGGTTCATAGCCGTATGCTTTACACATCACTATGAATGTGGTCAGTTTGGCTAAACCAAAGGGGTTGAACCTAGAGATATGGACCTTGTAGTATTGCATAAACTCTAATATCAGTGGGTGCAGAGGAATCCTAAGGTTAGAATGGCTAAATGCATATGTGTACAGCCCTACGAAACCTTGAGGAGCATCAAAAATACCCTGATTAGGTTTGGGTAACATCACTTTGTGCTCTAGTGGGATTGGGTAATCAGCTAAGTGATCATGTAACTCTTTTGCAGATAATGTACATTTTTGCTGTTTTATGATAAATTTGGAATCCATTTTTTAACAAACAAACAAGCTGCAAGTTAGAGGGAAGGTTTACCTTTTGTTTTCGGAGTGGAGGCGATCACAATTTTACTGCGTGTTGAAAGTGGCGAAGAGAGTAAAATGTTTTAGGGTTTCAACAACCCCTCCTTAAATATTGTTTTTACCGCTTTCCTAGCCGCACACGTGTACCTGCTATTTACTCTTATCCGATCTCATTAGTTTTTAAATTTTAAAACTAAGTCTTTTGGTCTCCGGGTAATATGGGAAGTTGTAATTCCTGTAGCGGGCAGATGAATGGTTTAATTAGCATTAAATGCACTTAGTTAGTTGCATAGTTATCTCCCAACTAGTATGTTTAGCAGCAGGATGGTATTTTTTCGAAGCATGAAGTCGAAAGCAATGCCTCTTCGTTCATATACATCACTTTCGACTCGGGGGCTTGATGATGTACCCTCCGAGTAGCTCGAAGGACACTCCTCCGAGACGTGTCGAAGCCCTTCCATACGAAGGCCCAAGTTAGGATTCCGGAATATCCATAGGCGTCAAACCATTCGTTAGCACGAAGGTTACCTAAGGGGAATGCACCATTCGAAGCCCTAAGCCCTTCGGGGTATGGCTGACGAAGGAACAATGGATATGGGAACCTCCTGACTTCGTCAAACCCACGATCTCCCTCTCTCTCTTGGCTTCCCCGTCAAGTCTGAGAACGTGGGTCACTAAGCCCTAGCGGTTACCCACAATCATGGGACGCCCCCATGATCTCCGACATTCATGCAGAAGTGCTCTCAACCCTATTTCATCCACTATAAATAGGTTGGACGGGCAATGGATTATGGTATGCTCATTTCACACTCACCTCTTTACTTACACACACTTATACAACCATAACTCATACTTACTCTCACGCCGGAGGTGGTTCGCAGGGTCATACCCCTGTGTAATCACTTAACGTAGTGTTTCGTATTTCTTATTCTCAGGTGAAAGGCAAGTCTTGGCTGGAACATACACCCCTCATATCTTTGATCATCATCGAAGCCTGGTAGTGCAATCTATTGTACAATCAGTGTGAAAGAACCCGGTGGTTAGCCTAGTATCGGAAAAAGAGTAGGCGACGTTGTGAAGGCTTCTCCGCCATAAGGAGATTGGTGTCGTGTAGTATTTACGAACTCTCGAGTAGGTGAATCGAGGAGTGGAGTAGGGCAAGGAAGGTGTCCTTGTAGCCAAACCACTATAAATACTCGTGTCGTGGTTATGTGCTTCTTACTCTTTATCTTTCATTACACGTTTATATATCTATCTATCAACGTCCAACATAAACAACCAAATAGATTGACATAAGTTAATCTAAATGTATTAAAACGAAGTTTTAATCGGTAAAACTATTCAACCCCCCTTCTAGTTTTCCACAATTGGCATCAGAGCTTCGTTACCAAGTTTCTTAGAGTATATTATACTTTAAAAAACTTGATACGATCCGTGTATGTTTGAAAACTACAAAGAAGGATTTTTCAAGTCATGTTTTAAAAATCATTATAATGTTTATTATTGGATAATGATAGAATGTTCTAACATTTTCCTTGTTAAGTATTCTCCATACTTGGATTTGGGCGTACCAAGAAGATCATGAAGAATCTATCTAAATATTTCTTTTCGCAAAAAGAATGTTCAGTATTATTCTTCTCACACATGAATCTGGAGATTCCAAGAAGATCACAAAGCATTTCATCTAAATACTTCTTTTCTCAAAAAAATATTTAGCAAAGGTATGATCGTTAATAATTTACTTTTGTTTTTATTATTGTTAATATCTTAGTTGCACAATTAATATCTATTAGTAATTACTTAAGTAGTTATCTATATTAAAGTCATCATCAAGAATAGTTTTCTTCGATTGATTTGTATAGACTACACTACCAACTCGTAATAATGATATCTTGGTTATTCGATAGCCTTAATCACTATCCATCACAAAGGAATTATTGACACTCCATCTATGTCAATAAATCTTCGTGTGAAACTTCTTATATTATGATAAAATGGGACTTTATCATAATCTTTGATAAACCTTTTAAGAATTGTGACTAATTCTTAAAAAGGGAACCACATCTAGTAGGATTAGTACTAAACCGTCAATAACTCAAATCACAAGTTATTGAGCCGAAACATCAAACTCTAAGAGCTTTTAGAACTCCCAAACCAAAATTATCAAGGAATGCTTAAGCTGATTTTTGCTGTCATGCCGGATCCCTACGCTTACACTAGCCGGATCCCAAATGAGAGGGATCCGCGGGATCCGTGCAACAGAAGACAGCATAAGTTAATAATGATCACTGTTGATGTTCCACAATTATATCCTCTTCAAAGACTCACGAACAAGAACAAAACTACTGTTCAAAGGAGCAACTTGATCATTTCTCTCAAGCATAACAATCACTTGTGTAAGTATAATCTTCACTACATTGTTAATTTAATTCCTTGATTTCTAGGATTACAATTTCTTCATCTTTAAGAGTTGGGTTCAAATGGGTTTATCATAATTTGTCACCACATTATTTTCTAAGATAATCTAAATCAAAGAATTAATATTGTTAATGCAAATTAAACACATTTCTTGAATTCAACAAAGATGATGAGAGCAAAATTGTGATCAAACCCTCTAGGTTACTATTCACAATTAACACCACATTGTGGTTATATTGTTTAGGAACAATCATGCCAAGCAACCAACAACAAGACTACCAAAATACCGCTCATTACATACCAATGTACCATAGAAAAGATGGACTTAGTCCCGAAGATAGGAAGGTATTTAAAATGCTTGAAAAGAGACTTTTTCACGAAGGTCGAGTAGTAGAACCATCATTTCTTGCCAATACCGACATAAGAGAAGTTTTTGGAGCTATTGGGTTTGATTGTTTATTGGACATAAACGAACAAATTTGCCCGGTTTTTGTACTCGAGTTCTACAAGACAATGGTGTAACATATTGGATTTCACAAACACACTAAACCAATGATCAAAGAGGCGTATACAAGAGGTTTTAGAGAGAGAAAGTTAGAGAGTATTTATAGTTCTTACATAAAACGCCACCTACGGGCTGTGGATCAGGCATACAGTGGGTAAAGACCCGTCCGTACTCCACGGTGTTACTTAACAAATACTACTAAACATTAACTAATCTACGACTACGAGCTTTCTAACGATTACATATACTTGAGTTGACCGAGTCTTTAATAACTGGATTTACTAAATCCTAACAATCTCCCCCTAAGGGAGGTCACCTCAAGATCACCTCAAAATTACATTGAACACAAACAGATATTACATTTAAAATTGTTCTTGCATTCTTGATGTAGTTCTTTGCTTAGGAGCTCGTAGTCATTGATTCTTCATTATTGCATGTTTGGATAATCAATGTGGAGTTCTTTAACTGATCCACGTGATAATGAGTTTTGAGCCAGCTTTGAGATCATCAGCTATCATAAATCTCTGACTCTTCCATTGTGGTGTTGGTATTATGTGATGTTGTGACTTATGGACCGACATGCTCACATTCTGGATCATGATACATTCTCATCAGAGTAGCGGAAGCTTTTGTTGAATCATGATATTTGCAGCAGCGTAGCAGAAGCATGGAGTGAAAATATCAGAGTTATTGATGCACTTATCATGATTTCTTTAGAGATGAATGTGTAGTGTGAGCATGCGGCTATGGATTGACCGATTCATTCTGATCAGCTGCAAACGTCGGGCGTACCTGCATACAACAGTTAGCAATAAAGCGCACGAAAGTGTCTTTGATCACTTTCGTTGAATTGAGGTACACGGCCCACGGTTCCCCGTTGATCAGTACAAGTACTGCCTGTGATCAGGTATAATTCCAAAGAATTTCCTTGACAGGGTTTCGCAGCTGGTCTAGCTGTTCTCAAACTGGAACGTCTCAAAGAAGACAACACGGAGTGAGTGAACCAGCGAATTGAGATTCACTGATTGATGAAAAGAGATTTGATAAACAATCGTGTACTGCTCAATAGAAATTGTTTTTGCAATACAACGAAGGTTTTAAAGAAAATCAATTATCAATCATAAACACCTTTTATTTTGAAATAATAGTACACAGTCGATGTACTAAGGAAAAGGATTTTAAAACACAAAGACCGGTTTTTCAAAGGTATCCGTCAATCCATAGCCTGAACCAGGATTGATTCTAAAGATTGAATCGCCCCATTGTTTCTGCTCAGTTGTCACATGGTTGATCTATTGGATAGATCTCACATGCCACCCACCAGGAGCTTGTTTGATGTTGGCTCTAGAAGGCTTTCCATCTTCATTGTGAATATGTTTGCATATCACTCAGATGTTCTGGCAATACCACAAGGATAATGCGTAGGACTCATAAGATATAATCTCTTTTTCCACATTGTGTGAAACAGAGAGTCTTCATTGAAAGTGTCCTAATGAGATTTATAGATGATCTCGTGGCTCTAGACTCAATTGTGCATATTTGGATCCTATTTCGGAGACTAGGGAGAGGGTCTCCTTCTTCAATATCAACAATCTCTAAGAGAAAGTCGATAGATTATGTCGGTTCCCCGTGAGAATGAAACAAGTCCTTTTAAGAGGAACTTGAGTGGTTTGGGAAGTTAAAGTGCAGTGCGTCACTGGGTCCATGACGTCATGTCTTCAATACCGATGTTACCTTGGTAACCACCAGTAGCATATGAATTGAACCCGGTATCTGCCCTAAGGTTGAATAATTGGAGGGCTATTTATTTTCACCCTTTTCTCATTCAATTCTTTTTCATTTTTCAACCCCTTCAGTGCTTACCGAGACTTCATAACTAGAACCTTGTTGGGTTTATTCCAGTACTAGCTCAGTCTTAGTCTGCACTCTTCCCATATCTCATTTTTCTCCTTTTTTCAATATACCTAAGGACTTCTACACTATCTAGTGGATTGTCCATGGGTAGATCCCTCGGGTTCTGGCGGATCATGGGAACAAATACCTAACCTTATCGTCCTTATATCACCATACATAAAGTAAAGTTGGTCGGTCTATTTGGTATTATTCATCTGCCATTGGAACCAATTGAAAACCATTTGAAAATCAATCCAAATACTTGTGATATATTATCAAAGCATTTTGTACCTGAATTGTTTTTGATATTTTTAGAACAAGAGCTCCCCCTCAACATTTGCATCAAGCATCATTGTAATAGAAATAATTTTCATCTTTGAGGGGTTGGCTTGCATCTAAGAGTAGTTATATAAAGAATGTGGTTTTCAAAATAGTTGCTCCCTCTCAATATGTGCATATATATTTGAAAAATGTTTTGCACATATTAGGAAAAGACTACACATTGAAATAAATTGATCACGTTTCAAATCTTTGTGGTTTAAGATAGATGCTCCCCCTCAACATGTGCATGGAAAATTTGAAATCGTTTGGCACATGTGGGAAGGAGAGCTTGTACATCCTTATAAAACCATCTACCGAAATATCAGTTTAAATCCAATTTAAATCACAAATTCTCCCCCGATCACAATTATCAAATCATTTGAGATTTGTGATCTCTGTAGATTTAAATTGATTTTGAAAGCTTTTAAGGAGAATTGTGACTTGATTATGAAAACATTTTAACTGATAAGGATCAGATTATGAGACTTTAAACTCCATTGATTAAACATGCATGATTATCTTTTGAAAACAATTGTATGACAAATAACCTTTTGATTTAATTGAAATCATTCTCCCCCTCAATCAATGACATAGGTTATTGATTGAGAGATAGATATTTTTGACAAACGTTAAGTCCAGATGATTTTCAAAAATAGAGTCCGAGTTATTTTTCAAAGCAATTAGTTTTCATTAGATAGTAAGTAATTGTTTATAGAATTAGAGCGTGAGTTTTAAAAAACAAGATAAAGCATGGCTCTGTTCTTTCTTTGAAAAGCGGGTTATTGCCTGAAATGACAATAAACGATTGTCTCCCAAAAATATATATATATATACATATTATTTTTTTTATTTTTTTAATATTCGAACAACATCTAAAGTCCCGTGTCATTCTTTGAATAACAGCACAAAGATCGTAGATATTTATCGAATCGAGAAAATCATGACAAAACGACAATATTTTTTTGAATTTTTCAAGATTTTTCAAATTTTTATGGATTTTTGAAAGTTTTATATTTTTCTATTTGCTTTTCGAGAAGATATTTACAAGAGATGGATGAAGAAAGACCTTTACTCCACGTCTTCCTCTTGAAGACGTTTGAGTGTTTCCGGTTGTAGACTCTTTAGACCAAGTCGTGGGAGGATAAACTCAAAACGTTCTCTAGGAAGAGCTTTGGTGAAGATGTCTGCTAAGTGATATTCAGTCCTCACAAAATAGAGTTCCACCACACCGTTTTCTACTTGCTCCCTGATGAAATGATGTCGAATGTCGATGTGTTTTTCTCTTGAGTGTTGTACGTTGTTGCATGAGAGAGCAATAGCACTTTTATGATCACAATACAGAGGGATTTTGTTGAATTCAAAGCCATAGTCAGATACTTGGGATCTCATCCATAGGATTTGAGCACAACAAGATGACATGGCTATGTATTCAGCCCCTGTAGAGGAAATAGAAGTACTCATTTGCTTCTTTGAAGACCAGCTCACAAGCTTATCACCTAAAAACTGAGCACCTCCAGACGTGCTTCGACGTGTATCTTGACATCCTGCATGATCAGCATCTGCATAGGCTGTTAGTGACATACCGGTGTCCTTCGGGTACCAAAGTCCCATATTGATGGTTTCTTGGAGATACCGAAAGACCCGTTTAACCGCTTCAAGGTGCTTTTTGGTAGGCTTAGCCTGATATCTAGCACACATGCAAACAGTGAACAGAATGTCTGGTCTACTGGCTGTGAGGTACATCAGGGATCCAATCATACTACGATATTTAGTTTGGTCTACCATGATCCCTGAGTGGTCCTCATCCAGTTTAGTACGCTCTATCATGGGAGTGTCTCACTGGAATCAAATCCAAATTTCTTTAAAATCTCATTTGCATATTTAGATTGATTTATAAAAATGCCTCCGGGACTTTGTGAAATTTGTAATCCCAAGAAAAATGACATTTGTCCCATCATTGACATTTGAAATTTTGAACCCATTTCACTTGAAAAACGGTCACATTCATTGGGGTCAGTCGAGGCAAAAATTATATCATCAAGATATATTTGAACGTGAATTAAATGTTTGCCTGACTTTCTGGTGAACAATGTCGGATCAACTGCTCCTTTGCTGAATCCAGTAGATAGAAGAAACTTTGATAGCGTATCATACCATGCCCTAGGAGCTTGCTTCAAACCGTAAAGAGCCTTCTTCAAACGATAGACGTGATTAGGATGCTCTGGGTTCACAAAGCCTTCAGGCTGGCTGACGTAAATGACTTCTTTAAGATCTCCGTTAAGAAACGCCATCTTTACATCCATCTGATAGACTACCATGTTCTTACTAGCAGCATTAGCCAAGAAGATTCTGATTGCCTCGATTCGAGCAACAGGATCAAACGATTCTTCAAAGTCAATACCTTTCTCTTGACGGTATCCTTTTGCAACCAATCGAGCCTTGTTCTTAAACACATCACCATGCTCATCAAGTTTTACTTTGAAGATCCACTTTAGAGCAATGATCATTGCACAATCTGGAGCATGTACTAATTCCCATACATCTAGTCGATCAAACTCATGAATTTCTTCTTGCATGGCATTGAACCAGCTGTCTTCATTCATGGCAGTTTTCACGTCTTTTGGTTCGATCTTAGAGAGTACGGAGTTGAAGATGCACCATAAGGCATCGGTTGCAAGTTGTTTCCGCGTGGATACTGGACGAGAGAGGTTTCCAATGATGTTGTCCAATGGATGATCATGTGTCAATTTCCTAAGATGTTCATGTGGTTGTTGTTGAGGAACTGAAGTAGCAGAGTCTATATCTTCTGATGACGATGGTTCTGATGATGATTCAGGAGTAAATATGTTTTCAAAGGGTTCATCTTCTGGAGGAGCAAAAGGGTTTTCATCATCGGTAACAGCAGTAACATTTCCATTGTGTACACTGGATGATTGATGATTTGTTGATGAGACAGAGTGATCAGCAGCAGGCGCTTCTTGACTTAATGACATTGAAACTG
Organism: Chrysanthemum seticuspe; assembly: GCA_019973895.1. Classification (NCBI taxonomy): domain Eukaryota; kingdom Viridiplantae; phylum Streptophyta; class Magnoliopsida; order Asterales; family Asteraceae; genus Chrysanthemum; species Chrysanthemum seticuspe. The sequence continues at coordinate 242,425,873 of BPTQ01000001.1, forward strand.
AAGGGTTAACTTCATTGACAGGGATAGAGGCAGCCTCTGTTGATGGAACTGACATATCATTTGTACTTGGTTCATAGTGTTCATCAAACATTGGATCAAATAATTTCTTCAAATCATCTTCTGAAGGAGGTACATAAGGAGTTGCTGGTGAGGGATTAGAAACAAGAGTAGAACTGATAGGACTACTTGATAAAGGTTGAAATGCGGGTCCAGAACTGGATTGTCCTGGAGCCATTTGACCGGTCAGCTCATCGAACGTAACGTGAATTGTTTCCATGATATTTCGGGTTCTCTTGTTGTAGATTCGGTATCCCTTTCTGTTTGGTGCATAACCTACAAATACTCCAATGTCCGCTTTAGCTTTTAGTTTACCTAAATCTTGACCGTCATTACTTGGGTAACATAAAGCACCAAACACATGAAGGTAGGATAGATCAGATTTTCGTTTATGGACAAGTTCATATGGAGTTTTTCCATGAGAGGTGTGAATAAGGGAACGATTTTAGGTGTAGCAAGCAGTGGCAATGGCTTCAGCCCATAGAAACATTGGAACCTTTAAATAAATGAGCATTGTTCTTGCAGCTTCCACAAGAGTTCGATTTCGTCTTTCAACTACACTGTTCTATTGAGGAGTTCGTGGAACACTTCTTTGATGACTGATTCCAACATTTTCATAAAATTGAATTAAGTCTTTGTTAACAAACTCTGTGCCATTGTCTGTTCGAATAATTCTAACAATATTCTTGAGTCAAACCTGAAGCTGTTTGATAAGTTTGATGATGACATCTGGAGTTTCATCCTTTGTCCTCAAAAACTTTACCCAAGTAAACCGAGAATAGTCATCAACAACTACTAGAATGTGTTAGGAATTAGAAAATTCCTTGTTAAAGTGTCGGTCACCCCAATTATGATTTAGCATATGTTAGCTCGTAGACGTGTCATTATTTACATTATTTAGTAGTTAATTAGTTAGTTTGTAGCGTAGTTTAGCGTAGTGTAACACCGTGGAGGAAGGACGGGTCTTTACCCACTGTATGCCTGATCCACAGGCCGATAGGAGGTCGTTATGTTTGTAACTATAAATACCCTCTACCTCCCAAGGTAGAGGGTTGGACCTTTCATTCATCTTAATCTAACCTTCTAAGTTTTCTTTCACTTTCTCTCTCTAGAAAGGATCCCACTTTCTCTCTCTAAACTTTATATAATTCGAACCATATATTGTTATGTGATGTGTTTGTGAAATCCAATATCTAACATTTGGTATCAAGAGCCATGGTTAGATCATCTCTTACATATCTTTGGATTTCTAGTGGTTTTTAGGTGGTTTTTGAGTTTGAGAAAGTTTAGTGGTTTTTGCATCATTTGGTTGATTTCTAGTGTTAAAGTTTGGATTTTGATTGTACTTTTGTGTTTAAGATAATCATAAGTGTTTAGGTTTTGATTTGGAAGGCTTGAATCATCGTGGTTGGGTTGTTTTTGGATTGGAAAGTGATACTTTTGAATATGTTCTTCGTAGAGACTTGTAGTTATATTTCTTCGTAGAGACTTGTGGTGATGTTCTTCGTAGAGACTTGCTGTTATGTTTCGTAGAGACTTGTGGTTATGTCCAGATTCAATGTATCTGGCTAGAGACTTGGCTAGAGACTTGGCGTAGAGACTTGGCGTAGAGACTTGGCTAGAGACTTGGCGTAGAGACTTGGCATAGAGACTTGGCGTAGAGACTTGGCTAGAGACTTGGCGTAGAGACTTGGTGCCTATTTTGGTAGAGACTTGGCGTAGAGACTTGGCGTAGAGACTTGGCTAGAGACTTGGCGTAGAGACTTGGCGTAGAGACTTGGCGTAGAGACTTGGCTAGAGACTTGGCGTAGAGACTTGGCGTAGAGACTTGGCGTAGAGACTTGGCGTAGAGACTTGGCTAGAGACTTGGCTAGAGACTTGGCGTAGAGACTTGGCGTAGAGACTTGTCTTTACAATTTCTAGCAACTTGTCTCTGTTGTTACTAGCGAGTTGCTCTTTAGCGACTTGGCCACTTAGCGAGTTGCTCTTTAGCGACTTGGTTCATAGCGACTTGCTTCATAGTGACTTGTGTGTAGCGACTTGGTTCATAGCGAGTTGTCTCTAGCGACTTGAGCATCTAGCGACTTGTAACTAGCGAGTTGCCTTCATAGAGGATTGTTAGAAGCGGTTTGACCATTTCATCAGTGCGTTTTGTTGACTTTTCCTGACAAAACTTCAAACGGCTATAACTTTTGATCCGTAACTCCGTTTTCAGCATTCTACCCATCAAAACGACCGTGAGAACGAGGAGAATGGCACGCCAAATGAACTAAAGACCTAAATCCGCTCCGAACAGAAGTCATCTTAACACATTCCATTGGTCATTGCTTAACGGTTTGGTCTTGATTTTAGTAAAATCCCGCGAAAGATTCTATTTCTCGGTTTAAATCATAGACTTGTAAAATCCCGTGCATTCTACCACATCATGTCTTACTCTACTGACCCAGTAATTTCAGAAGTACTTAAATTGTATGATGATGTGGACAACAATGATAATGTTTGCTACACTGAACGGTTACTGATGATGGAATCAATCAATGATGATTTGAGTTCTTCATGCTCTGAGACCAATGAGAAAGATTTGCACCTGTTCAGGCTACAGAATGCCATGCAAAAGAAAAGCAGCATTGAACCTTATCAGCAACTTCACTCTCACCTCATGTTACTTCTACCCACATCAATGGAACGAACATGTATTGCCCTCTTTCGTCAGGACTTATCCACATTAACAGGAACTCTGCTGTTAAACCTAGAGCAATTGGAGCTACAACTTGACAAAGAGAAGGTTCATAAGGATAGTTCCAGCGCTGCACTTCAAGTGATCTACAAACACTTTCAGTCATTCATTAGTAGGGAATTCACATCTGATTATGATCATGACATGACTGAAATGTCCTTCAAGAGACACACTGGAATGGAAATTAGCGTGTTTACGGAGACACTTATCCATCTCATGGATAATGTGGAGAAGTATATTGAGGAAGTTACTCAGAAAGATGCAAAAGTAGATGAGAGTCGGGTACAGTTGAGAGATATTTGTGATAAGTCGGGAAATGTTTCAGAAAGGTCGGGTGTTGCTGAATGCAGAATATCAGAAACAACAAAGAATGATGTAACCAGCTGCTCAGTGACTCCTGTCTCACAAGAAGTGGATGTTCTAATCAGAATGGCGAATGAATCTCAGATACAACCAATAAATTGTTGTGTTGAGACCGGAATGGCACCAGATGTTGGATCAGTTGACACTGAATACAGAGGCTCAGAGACAGATAAGCTTGAAACAGCCAGCGGTTCAGTGACTCTTGTTACACATGATGTGGAGGCAGATATCAGACTAGAAATTAAACAGGAGTCATGTAATGAGGTACCCTTTACTGTTCAACATAGTGCATCTGCTAAAGTACTTAAACAAACTGATCATGATGCTGAACATAACTTTCATAAATGTTCTGTTACTGAGGCTGAGTCTGAGATTAAGTGTTTCAAAACAAAAGATATGGTTGATAAGAAGGTTTTTGATGAACTTTCAAACAAATTCTCAAATCTTGAAAAACATTGCATTTCACTTGAAATCGCGATTCAGAGTAAAGAAGAAAGTTTTCAACTTAACAAACCATGTAAAAAACCGGAACTTCCTGAATTCCGTGAACTTTTTGAAATTAACACTTTGAAAGCTCAGCTTCAAGACAAAGAGTCAACCATTTACAATCTGAAGAAACATATTTCTGTCTTGAATGAGAAAAGTAATTTAGTCATGAATACACAAGACATTGATGCTATTATGACAAGAAATAATGAACTGTCAATTTATGTGGCTAAATTATTAAAGGAAAATGAGTCTTTGAGAAAGCATCACATAGAACTAAGTGACTCTGTCAAAGATGCTAGAACTAAATCAGTAGAACAAACAAACTCTTTGATAGCAAAAATTGATGATCTCAAAGCTCAACTTCAGGAAAAGAGTTTCGCTATTGTTTCCTTAAAAAATGAGCTTAGGAAAACTGTAGGGAAAAGTGTGAATACTAAGTTTGCAAAACCATCAACCTTGGGGAAACCAGTTTCTCATCCCATTAGAAACCGGTCCATTGTTAGGCAACCTACTGCGTTTATATCCGAAAGACCAAAATCTTCAAAAACACGGTTTGCCTCCCAAGTTGATGAGAAACGAGTTTTGTCAAAACCAGTCACTTCACCTGAGTTACCTAAGAATAAGGCTTCTAGCTCCGTTAACCCTCAACACGTAGCCACTTCTACTCCCAGCACCTCTAGGATTAGTTTGAAAACAGTGTCAAAACCAAGCATTAAAACTCAGAATTCATATGATATGAATGACTTGTGGAAGAACTATTATCTAGAAAAAGCTAGGAAAAAGGCACAGATTCGAAAAGACGGAATTTTAGGTGCAAGACCTAGGGTGAGGAATTCTACGAGATTTCAAGGCACTACTAGTAGTTGTAAACCACTACCTAGGAACACTCAAAAGACTAGGGATTGGCGTGCATCTAATAGTAGTTATGTGCATAAGAATGCTAAGCATGTAGAAAACAAAAATAGAAATTCTCCTTATTCACATGCTAAGGTACAATCCACTAAGACTACTAACGTGACTAAGGTTCAACATGTTGTGAAGCAAAACAAGCCAAAAACTTTGCCTAGATGGATACCAACTGCTAAATCTTTGGAAACTAGGAACATGGATAAGTCTTCCACTATGCATAAGAAGCCATACAATCCTAGACCTTGCCATAAGTGGATACCATCGGGTAGAATGTTTAAGGATGCTGGACTTAGATGGATTCCTACCGAAAAGCTATTTTTTGATGACAAAATCAAGGTTGACCGTGAAACACCAAAGGGTTTGGATACTAATGTCACTAACCAATATATATGCAATCAAGCTTGTAATGTTAGTGCAGGTAGTCCTTCCTCAGTTGCAGATACTTCGATCCTTCACTACATGGACTGGCTTAAAGTATGGATTACAAATGGATTGATATCTCATAACTCACGGGTTCAAGTAACTCAATCTTGATATTCTTTCGGCTATGACGTCTGTTCACATCAGTTCAGGCCTCGTACTTCATCATTATGGCATCTGCAGATAACACTTCAGGCCCCGTTCCTCAAAGAAAAGAAAGGTGTACGCTTCAGTGCGCTTTATCTTCAGAAGAAGAGAAATCTTCATGTTTATGACCATTCTTATCGACATTCTTCATCAACAAGCTTCATGTTTCTCCCATGCTCATTCTGTCATCAAGTGGATCTACATTCAGTGGTGTATATTCTTATTCACTTGTTCAAATCAAAAATGGCAACTTCGGATGCAATTTTTGAGGGGGAGAAGAGTGAATATACTAAATGATGATGGATGTTTGAATAATGGTCATACGACTTAATGTTTGATGACTCTCCTCCAACGCCTAATGTTTCGCTTACTAAGGATAAATGGGAGTTATTGTTTGGGATTCATTGTTTCAAGATATGTTTGATGAGTATTTCCAACCGCTAGCGAATGTTGATCATCTAAGAAGTACAACTCAGACTACTCAAGAAGCCCAATCTCCAGTTATTTCTCAAGGCGTTGATAATGACTATCATAATATTGCAGTTGCACTCATGAATAATGATCCGCTCTTTGGTATTCCTTTACCAAATCTTCACGGATTATTGTTCATGAATAATAATCCACTCTTTGGTATTCCTTTGCCAAATCTTCATGGATTATTGTTCCTTCCAATGTGCACTCTGTAAATAAACCAAATGAACATTGAATAAAATGACAACCTCATCCGCTCGAATACATTATAGGTGAATCTTCCAGATTAGTGTCTACATGTATACCTTTAGGAAGAATGCATTGATGTTGAGGCATCATTTGTTTCGGTTCATTCAGTGGGTGAATGTACATCCGATTGTATGTTTATTCACGTGATGGGTATTTGACATAAGTTGATTACTTCGGAGTTAATCATTTATCACTTATTTGAGATTGAAGTTGACTTTCACAAAGGCGTTTTCTTATTTTATCTTGAAGTCGGGGATGGTTGGATGCATGACTTTCAATGATAACTTGCTCGTGATTGAATTTAAGTTGAAGACTTGGTTTATCTAGTTACCAGCAGTCGTGCTGGATGGTTGAAGACCTGGTTAACTATCACTTCAAGGAGTTACGTTGTTTTACTCAGTGACACACGCTTATGTCGTTGTGGATAATCGCAAGAGGTGTTATTGTCTCATACTTTGGTTGAGTATTGAGTACTTGGAGATATGCTTGGAGCATAAATTCTCGACACCGTTCTTCCAACATTAGTGCAAGCTTAAGATGCAAATGCGGGGAATTCTAATTCAGTTTCAAGTTTGGTATATCGGGTTTTCTTCATCAGTGGTCACTTCAAATTGTCTACGAATGGGTTGATAAATATAGTCAGAGAGAGTTTCTATAGAAGTTGATTCTCACAAGATTCATTTGAGCTAATTTTTGTTCTTCTCTATTTCAAGAATATTTGGTATGTATAATGTGTTTGCTGATTCTGAGGTATCAAGGGGGAAGGAGACATACATCTAAACACACAACGAGTACACGTGATGAACCTAATACTTCTTTTCTGTTGAAGTAATCCCGGGAAAGACAAATGTCATAACCGTAGAGAAACTCAGTGTTTACTCATAGCCTTTGATGTATTATTCCAACCATTTAGGAGGAAGTGGTCTCTGGATACTTTTGGTATGTGTTAACTCAGCCCTCAGTAGAAGGAAATATGAGAAGAATATTTGGTTCGTGAGATGATATTGCTTATCGACATCTTCGATATGATTAATGGTAAAGTGCTTCCGATTATTCCTTCATGTACACATTATTATGTTGATTCCGATGAGATCACAACCATCATGGGGGAGAGACATGGGTACATCTGGAACTCACAACATGTTCACCTGATCGGGCTTAATCAGTTACTCTGGAGTTGACATCTGCAGAGATGATCAGTGACTCAACATGTTAATTGAATGTCATCGTCTCTACTCTTGTTGGGTACATGTGTACATCATGGGCTGATTGGTTATATGTAAGATAATTGGAATGCATTTGGAGAAATGAAGATGTTGATATATTGTTCCCCTGAATAGACAACTGGTCAATCTCGAAGAGTAATGTGTACATCGGGGACGCACAACAGGTTCATGTGATCAGACTTAATCAGTTATTTCGGATTTGATAACCACTGAGACGATCAATGTTTCAACTTGTTACTTCGTTGTTCTCGTGATTCTTCGGGGTGCTGAGCTTTATTCAATGAGACCGTTCTTATTCATTTCTACTTCTTGGGGAAATGGTCTTTATAGTTTGTCGGTTTGGGGGGAAGCTACCAAAGTCTCACTTTCAGAAGGCTCAAG
>BPTQ01000001.1:242447379-242561632 GCA_019973895.1 Chrysanthemum seticuspe
TAGGTTCATTACATCAGTTGATCTGCTAGCAACGAACGCATATAATAAGGTAATCTGTCGAACATTAATTGGCAAACAATTTCCAACTCCTAGATCATTATGGGATTTATATTTTCCAACGCTATTGCAAATATAAACATGTTTCATCCCATCTTATGCCATTGAGTCCAGGTCTCACTTCCTACTCAACTTAAGTGTCTAACTCAAAGAACTGCAAATATGTCCATGTAAGGTCTGACTTTACATAGAGATTTACCTCTCCATCACAATCTAGCCAATTACTGTCATGACGTAAATTGCAACTTCAAGTGTTCCTTTTAATTAGATGGCATATTCTTAATTTAAAAAAGGGTACTAGTTTTGATTTTTATGTGGTCAAATCAAATATGTACAAACATGTCATGCATTCATCTTGTAGCATAAATTTTAATAAAAAACTTTTTATTACCAATTCATAAAGATCAAATTATCAAAGTTTTGATTGAGGTATTGGGTTCACCAATCAAGGAATTTAGTGTTAATTATCATCCATTATACCGTACTTTTGCATAAGTGTAAACACTTAGTGTTTCGGATAATTACCACCGAAGTGGCGCATGGAATTAAAACTAATTCGCCCTTAAGATGAGCTTGTACATTTTATGGCTTATTAAGTAGCTCCATTCGAACTTACAAAGGGCAGAGGACCAGGTAAGCGCAAAAGCATAACCTTAGACATCCTTTCAGTGTGACTGTGCGCACTTCTTAAATAACCCCTTTATAGTTCATTCTAATGGGTGAGCCGTTCAGTCATTGTACCAAAGTCACCAATCAATTAAACTATTGAAAACTTAACTCTTCCAAAACAAATCAAATTTCGCCATTGTTTAGTCCGTATTATTTTTCTATTCAAAATTACCATTTGCTTAAAACTGTCTAACATAATAAACAAACAAGTAACAAATAAAAAATAAACTACTAAAAAAACAATGCGCACATAATAAACAATTTATACGTGTAAACAAGTAGCCACATGCAACTTATTCGATAAAACCCTATTAATAATCAATATCTAGGTTAAATAATGTATATATTAATTAGGGCTTTCACTCTCTCAATTGAGAGTGAGCCACATACATCGACGAATCGATTGCGTAAACCCATAATTAATGATATACCAAATTGCACATAATTGATTCATTAATATATATAATTGGAGTCTTTCCCAATTCAAGATTTATCATAATTAACATGTCTCAACAATTAAACAATTATCAAAGCAACTTATCCATGACTAACATGCATGTATAATCATGAATATCATAACAATTTATACAAATAAGTCACAAGATCGCATATAAAAATTCCATGACACATAACAAATTATTCACGAATTAATCACGTAATCAATATTAATTCTAGGTTTTAATAAGGTTAGCAAACAATTTTTAAAACCCTAAAAATTTATACATGTGTCGACATAAAAAAAATAGGGGAACGCCCCAATAATTAAAAAAAACGACCAAAACATAAATTAAACATAAACCCTAGATTAACATATCAAACAACATACAAGTATTTGTTTTATTACGCGTTTATGTAATTAATTACTCATTAAAACCAATGACTCGTGATGCCACTGTTGGAATTATATATCAAGTCATTCAAATAAATAATCACAAAACATCAAAGTATTCAAGCGGAAGCGTATAGGATTTATTAATGAACAATTAATTAACATAAAAGAATATGCGTACCTTTTCTTGATTCTAGCCGAACAAGAATCAAATCCACAAACTAGCAACGGATGAACCCTAATTTGATTTAGTTAGGATTATGTGAATTACCCCTTACCGTTTTGTAATTCAATCCAAGATAATAACAAAAGTATGTTATTACTATGTTCTTGTACACACGTACTAAACCGAATTAAAGTAATGCTAGTTTTTATCAAACAAATAACTTGGTTTTGTGGAAAAGAGTGGATAGACACCTATAAGGGTGTTCGACCGGTTTTGGACAAGAAAACACACACAAAACAATTTTAGGGTTTAGCTAATGAGCACAAGAGATGGAAAAATAAAACCCCTAGCCTTGTTTATATACCCAAGCAAACTTGGTGAACAAGTTGGTTTTTCTTTCCTTGTTTTGTCCCTATAGCCGATCGGTTTGGAGTCCCTCAAAGGGATTCCGGAACCTTCCCAACTTTTGCAATTTGATCCTTTTTCATAAACATTTAACGACCGTTAGTCCATTACATTAATTACTTAACGTCCGTTAGTTATTTCGTTTAATAAATAAATAAATATAACGTTTATATTTAATTATTAACTTTAAATTCTCATACGTAAAGTGTGCAATCTCATAGTCTCGAGTTCGATCCTAACTCACGTCTACTAATTTATATCCATAAAACCAACAATATATTCTTAATGTTTTGTATGTTGATGATGACGACGAAGTGTTGTTGTTGTTTAATTTTTTAAGATGATACAACGAAGAAGACAAACTAACGGATTTTGTTGGCCCGTTTTTTTTTTAAAGGTGTTAGTGAGGGACATTAGAAGGAGGGGCGAACGACAGATAACGTTTGTCATTTAATGATGAACGGTACATTTTTTTCGGTCAAAAGATGAGGGACATGTATCGTTCTGACCATGTTTACGCAAATTGGAATTTAGAACTTTTATGAAAAAATCATGTTAGGATACTGAAATGCTACCATAAGCTGTATTGTTATAATGTTATTTATAGTTACTTCTCTCATCTTTTGGTCTATTAGTTTAAAAGGGCCAATTGGTCTGTTAGTAAATATAGGATCAAGTAGTAGAATGATTATGATATGTTTTTTGTTTAGTATTAAGAGAGATAATCAAGTTGTTGGTGATATTTAAAGCAGTAGTTGTAACAGTGTCATTGGTCCATATCTTTTCTGAATATATGTTTCAGTTGATTGACATAGGTTGTATTATATTATGAACATCCAAAGTATATTCTGTGTAACTTTCAAACATTCAAATTAGGTTGACAATACATGCCAATGTTATATTATGATCATTCAAATTATACTAAGCCTTTTAGCTTCTATACATGAACCAGTAGTTAATGAAAAAGCTTTTATTATCGACACAACATTCCCACAGCAACGCGTGGGCTCACCCACTCGTTGATTTCTATTTATAAGAAACCATTGAGCTAATTACCAAATTCTAAATCAACTTAAATTAGGAAACATACAAAAAAAACTAAATACCAAATTTACCGAATACAATTTAAAGTTGAAGTCACTTTACTAACGCCACCTCTCTTAAAGCAACCAACTTAATTTCTCTTTACCGACTTCATTCAAGCCCAAAATATGCGGTTAGCCCATATTTCTCATGAAAACTGTAAAATGGAAATCTAGTGCTTATTCAAAAGTTGCGACTTGTGAGGTCACAGTTCATTGGTTTTAGTATCCATATAATCTTTTGTTAGGGTTAGTTTTATATACTTTGTCACAACAAAACATGCAGGCACATCCTTGGCTTCAGACCTTGAGCAAGAGCAAATGTGTAGACTAATGAGTGTTCAGAAGCTCTCACTAGAAGCAACCACTCATGCAGCTCGTAATGAGAGGCTTCCTATTCGTGTCGTTGCTCAATTTCTTTTCTTTGAGCAACTACGTATTCGAACATTAATTGCTGGATGGTTTTATCTATTTGAAAATGAAGGTGGTGAAGTGGTTCGTTTACACGAAGGATTTTTTGGGAGAGGAGGCATAGGCGAGATGAGGGAACTTGTTATTGGGCTTGAAGGAGAGTGTGAGGGTATGAAGTTTGAGATTCGAAAAAGTGAGTAATAAAAGAAGATGGAGTATTCTTTGCAAGAGGAAAAGTAATAGAATTTGAGTAGTTTTTGTTTGTCGAAATGACACTACTGTTTCCTTCTTTGATAGTTTCGACAGTTCTTTTACAAAGACTATTTTATTTTAACAACCATCTTGACTGATGCTTGAATCTTATCAAGACATTTGTACCATATGTTTGTGCTTCAAACATGTCTCCAACGTGGTTCCAATCAAGAACCATCATGGGTTTAGTTTTTTATTGCTACAATGTTGGTACAAGTAATCCATGTATACGAGGTAATACATATAACCTTTGAGTGTATTTCTTGCTTGAAAGTTATATAAAAAGATTTATATTTCTCAATATTTTTCTTCACACAAATGTTCGTTTTGTTTTACAGTTTTACCCAGTCACATCTTATTCATTCTATTCTATTTCGTTCACCATTAGTGAAATTGTCGAAAAAAATACTTGTGTGTCAAGTAATCAATCTACAACTTCCAATGCAGTGTATACAAAGGAGGATAACAATGGTACTCAGATACAAGTTTTGAAAAAACTAAACATATGACATAAATACGCATAATTTCGGTATCTTTACAACCTGTGTAATAAACCAGAGTTGCATCTTGCAAGTGAAGGGGGGTTACAAAATGAGAGACTTCCCACAAGTTTTTTCAGGTCATTTCCAACATTAATAATTTACAAAATCAAAAAAGATTAATACCCTTCACATCAAAATCTAAATCGAACAAACGCCTTTCAAAGTTAGCTACTTTTTTCAACTGCCACAGATCCTTCTTTAACGAAAAAAAAACTTTTTTCTGTGCAGCAAAAATCTCGCGTTTTTAGCTGATCATCTAGAGATATCATAGTCAGTGAATTCAAGTTGTTGCTCAATTTCCCAGCTCAACTTTGATGCAACTCCTTCATGGCTAGGAACATATTCCTGTTGATTTGATTAATTTGGTCAATACAAAGTGGTCAAACATACTAAAGTTCAACTTTAGAAAGACATGAACTCATTTACATTTATTTGAAAATGTTTGTAGCCATGGAAATTTAGTAATAAATGCTACAAATAGTAGGAGATTACTGTTCAATTTGTAGTGAAATAATAGCTGATACTGAAATTAAAAAGTTGCTTGCTTGACCTAGAAAGTCAAAGGATGGGAATTTTAACATGTTATTGTCTCACTGCAAAGAGGTCAAACTGACTAATTAGTTAAGAAACTTTTTTGAATTTTCTATGGTAATTTTCTAGCAATTTTGTTACAAATAGGATGAAACTAAAGTTGAATTTTCTAATAAATTTGTGGTAACTTTTGAATTTTGAAAGTGATTAATTGACCTAAAAGTCAAAGAGTGAGACTAGGATTCTGTTTGGGACCATACCTCCAATTTTCGGACCAAAACCTTAGCTGTTGGAGCCGAGACAATGATGTGGCGTGCACTTGGGTCAATGAAGCCTTCTTCCACAGCTTTGTCGATAAACGACAATAAAGAGTTGTAGTATCCATCGACATTAAGCAAACCAACCTGCAAGTTTTTTAAACATATGAAATGCTTGCTAAAACTTTGAGTAATTTAGATATTTAAACGAAGGATAAATTAGATATCTTACTGGCTTATCGTGAATGCCGAGTTGAGCCCATGTTATCACTTCAAGAAGCTCTTCAAGAGTGCCATACCCTCCTACACTCAATTACCACAGGTCAATTTCTTGCCATAATACTAATATAAATTATTCATCTTTTTCCTAATTATAAATGGATCAAACCAATGCACAATATTAGCTAATATTCAATATATTTAAAAAAAAAATCATTTTTTGTCAAATATCAAATGATCACCGGGTCAGGATTCAGGAATACATAACAGAATTTACTGCATTTTCAAATAAAACTGCTAGTGCCTTTTGCAGTTTATAACATGCTCCTCGGAACAAATTTTCATATACAAATAACATCTCATTAAGAAAAATCCAAACACACATAGTTAATATGTACTAGATGGTACACATATATGGAATGATCTTTATGGTATATTACACAAAATTAAGGTTTAGTGATACAGAAACTTAATTAAATTGGATTTGTAAGAAGTTTATAGAGTGGTCACTTGGGGTAATGGAAGCATGATCATCTACTAATTATGAATCTTGGGATGTGGGTTGCTAAAAAGTTCAAAGTTTTCTTTGACCATAAAAAGAGCTTCTGGTACAAGTTGCTTTCAGAGCACTACAAATAACAAATTTGGTCATTACTCAACATATGGTAATCATAAAGTTAGGAATTAATGGGCAACTAGCTTTCTGCCAAACCAAATGTAGCTTTAGAGGCTTGAGCTTTATGCATGGCCAGTTGTATCTTTGCTATAGAAATATCTAAAAAAAGATTAAAGCCTCCTTTATTGTGAGATAAGCATGCTCTAAATAACCTCTAATTACTTTTCTTGATTAATGATAACTACCAGTAAGACCACTTTGCATCATAAAGAAAACAACTTTCTCATATACATTTCATGCCTTTACTACCAAGAGATCAACCTTTTTTCTAAGAAGAAACCGATGTTTTGTAAAAATAAACGTTTCAAATGTGAATAAATGCGAAGAGAACATTGCACATAGCATGCTTTGTCAAAAGAGTCTCATCCTTTTAGAAAGAAAAGTATTCCATTTCGGCTTTCACTTTTTATGCAAGAACGATACTTTGTTTGTAACCGAAGATATGAGTACGATGAATAAGAAAAGTTAACCATCCTTTAAAAATATCCATTAGCATCATTTACAAAGTTGAAGAGTTTAGTGTCCATTACTTTATGAGCCACCTCAATTTAGTCAACCATTCGTCGAATAATATGAAAACGCTAAGAAAACACTATGGGCTGCATGAATGAGCATTTTCGACAAAATACAAAAACTTGAACATAAAATGAACCATCCTACATGGCACACTTCTAAAGTTGATAGGATTTGAAAATGTTAATGAACTCAAAAAGTAGTCACCAAAGCTTACTTTCAACTAATAATGAATTTGCATATGTAAATTATGTGAAAGAATATGAAGTAGTTTGCAGTGATAATTACAAACCAACCTGGTAAAGCAATAAAAGCATCAGAATGCTTAGCCATCTCTGCTTTCCTCTGATGCATATCAGCCACAGCTTTCACTTCACCTACTGTCTCACCAGTTAACTGCACAACACACACCAAAAACACATAATGCATTCAAAAAACAGACTAATTTTGGACACACATATTATGACTCTAATTCTGGACACACAGCTTATGACACTAATTATTTTTGGCAGAATTAGTACAAACAAGCAAGTCCTAAACTTAATTGTGCAACATGCATTAAAGCTTGTGTATTCTAGAAATTTGGCATTTTGTTAAAATCATAAAATGGAAATATTAAAGTAACCATTTTGAAACAAGAAAAGAACATATAACAGACAAGCCACCCAACATGTTATCTAGATAAGGCTACAACATTACATGGACCAAGATAGAAACAAACTTCAAGAACATATTTCTATTCACACCCATGAAACATTATCAATCACATGTATTACAAAAGCCATCATTCTTAGCTAAATTGTCTCAATATTAAATTTAATTAGAATTTTCTTTTTAGTTTCAAAATCTCTTTACTAGATAAGACTGGTTTATGTGATTTCATATCATTAGGGGGTGTTCGGACTGCTTATCATGCTTAAGCTCTTTGGAATAAGCTAATCAACCTTAACAAGATGCAATGTTGATCATAGTGCTTAAGTTTCTTCAATAAGAACACAATAATCAAATAAGCAGTTTGCTCCTAACCAAATACTCAAAATGTGTATAGCCTTGTACCAAAATACAATAAGCAAATAATCAAAGCTGTAACATGTACTACAAAACATACTAGTTAAGCAAATTTTCTTATAAATGATTTGTTAATTATATGAGATAAAAAGTTTAAAAACTTTTTGTGTAGACATGAAGACATACCTCTCTAGGCATGAGTGTCTTGGGAATGACCCTGTAGCACAAAGACAATAACATGACAAAAAAACATTAGTTTTATAATAATCATATAAAAACACACTTATTCTGTTCCTTAATCATCCCATTTTAATCATTAACAAACATTACTGTTTTTTGAGGTTTTCTAGACCATGTTTTTACACACACTTTGTCTGTTTAAGATCAACTTACCCAATAACATGTCTACCACCATCATGAACAGCTTGTGAAACCAATCCCATTAAGCCAATGCTACCTCCTCCATACACCAAATCAATGTTTCTTGAAACCTGAAAATAGTAACATCTTTACTGAGTCAACTCAGTCCAAAAAACACACTTTCTTTTCCTTTAACCATGTTTTCCAAACTGTTGTCTTACTGTTCGAGCTCAGCGCCACACTGACTTAAACCAGGTGTCATAAAACACTCTTTTAACATCTTTTTTTAGATATTTCAAATGGGTTATCATTCTTTTTGTCTATGTCAATAACAGAACATGATAAACTAAACATATACAGAAAATAACAGAATCTTGAAAAACAGTAAATTTCTAAACAAACCTATTATGAACATTGCAAAAACATACTATATCAAGAAACCCATGTATAAAATCTTTTAAAAAGTATAAAAATCAAGCCTTTTTAATGATATTGGATATGGGTTTTCAGTTTTAACTCTAAACATAACCCACATAAACAAGGCATAATCTTAAAAAAAAAAAAAAAAAAAAAAAAAAAAAAAAAAAAAAAAAAAAAAAACATTACAAATAAAACATAACCTCCAAAATAAACATATTTAAAATATTTTTTTAAAAAAAGGTACCAATTCTTTGCCAAGCTCAGTAGCAGCATCCTGATAGCTAGTTTTCTTGCCTTGACTACTACCACAAAAAACACAAATCCTTTTGAACTTGGACACCTTCATTTCACCATTAAGCTCCATTTTTATTTTATTTTTTATCCACTTTTGGTAAATGGTTTATAAAAACAAATTTGTTACAGATGGACCAAAAGGGAATTATGGGATTTGATGTAATAATAATAGGGGTGTGGTAATAGTACACAACAACTTAAAAGGGATTTTTTGTGTCAAATCAAAAACAATGGGGTGGTATGGCTTGACCACTACTTTGCTATTGGTGCTGCTACACACTGGTCTCACTATGGTTGTATTTATAAGGATTGTGGCACGTGACTAACCCCACCTCCATTCCCTACTTGTTAATATATTCTTTAGAAATAGTTTTTTATTCTTTTTCAAATATAGATTTAGGAGAATGATAATTTTTCAAAAGTCCTCATAAGGATATCATGTGACTTACATCTTTACCGCTATTTCCGTTTTTTCTCTCAAAGATAACTTCGTGACTAATCTAGTGTAATACGGAGATCGCATCATAAAAAACATACCACACAAAATAAATTTGAAATAAATACTCAAACACACAAACAAACATGCAAGTCGATTTGTTGATCAACCCTCTTCTTCATTTATGATGAGACCGACCAAGATGGACCGAACTAGTGTAATAATGGCGACCGAGTGGGACTAGTATGTGAGGGTGAGACCGACCGAGTGTTTATGCTTTATTACACTTAGCCTTATGCACAAAATTACTACACTTGAAAACTAAATTTGAAAACTAAATGGAGAATAAAAGAAGAGAAAAATAGGAATAGTAATTATAGTTGCAATATTTTTGTTAAGGGTTTCTTATGACGTAAAATAATATAATCTTACATTCCACAACATAAGTATTCATCTTACATTAACATGATATTGGCGAGGAAATGATTCTTAACAACATAAGTAAATTCATCTTCTTTTACATATATTCTTTCCACTTATAAATTACAGACTTTCCTTTTATATAGTTAAAGATGTTCATTTACAAAAAGCCTTTACTCTTTTAAGGACCCAACTCTATTGAAATAATAGAAAAGAAGTAACTAAAATGGGACATTTCACGTTTGAGCTATGACAATATTCATAAAGTTGGGAATGTGGTGGACATATTTCAGATGCGATGAGACATCTGGGACAAAAATGCAACTATGTTTGAGCAAAAGTATATTGACAAAAGTCTAACGAATATAACATGTTTAAGACATCGAATAACTTGGTTCAAAAGATGTAGCGCTTTAAACGAGTAAAGCTTTGGGCGCTTATCTTCATCATTTACTTTTTCAAAACAGAGACTGATTGAGGGGTTCTTGAAGGAACAATGAACACATAGTCGTGTCATATGTGTGTCATTTACTTGGTGGCAAGCAGAGGCAGTTCAAGGCGCTTATTGGTGCTCATGAACTTATGGATATTAAGTTGATCCTTAGTGTAGAACATTGTCAAAAATCATGATTTTTCTTGTTGAAGATATTGTTCAAGCTTATTTCTAATATTAGAGGACTGAAGTTGTCATTATCTGATTCTTATTCTCAAGTGTTTTCAAGTCTGTGCTGGAGTTGTCAAGTTTTATAGTCAAGGGGCTAGAGTGCAACTTTGAAGGTTATATAAACTCTTTATCTGATTTAGGGTTTATTATTCAGTCTCTTTCACAATCAAAGTTGTATTACTCTCTCTCACTATACGTTTCATATTAGTCTGGTTATTGTTGATATCAATCTTGATATCTGTTAGGGTTTTGTATCAAGATCAATCTCTTTATTTGATCTTGTAGTTTGTGTGTTGAGAGTTCTTGTAGTAAGGTTGATTGGTGTCTTCCTAGAAGAGATCAATACTTTCTTGTGTATTCGTTTGGTAAGCACCCATTTGGGGACTTATCTACTTGACGTTGTTATAATAAAATTACACCACGGGGTGGTTGGTTGGGTGTACGTATTGGTTGTTGTGTGCTCTTGATTGTTTTTACATGGTATCAGAGCGCACGGTTCTGATCTGGTGGTTTTGAGATTCTAGGGTTTCTAGGGTTTCAAAGGTTGATTTGGGGTTTTTTGCAATTCAAGGTTTATTTGGTTAATTGAGGCTGTTTCCTTAACGGCCGTGGTTGA
Organism: Chrysanthemum seticuspe; assembly: GCA_019973895.1. Lineage (NCBI taxonomy): Eukaryota > Viridiplantae > Streptophyta > Magnoliopsida > Asterales > Asteraceae > Chrysanthemum > Chrysanthemum seticuspe. The sequence goes on from BPTQ01000001.1 coordinate 242,458,207, forward strand.
TTTGATCTGTTTGGGATTAGATCTGGTAATTTTGTGGGTAATTTGGTTAGGGTTTCTTGAAACCCTAATTTGGTTATTTGGGGTTTTTTATCCCTGGTGGTTTCTTGATATTTCTGGGCCCGTTCTTGGTTACAATCTCACTAGACTAAGTGAATCTAGTGAGTTTGTACTTCATTCTGCTGGTATTTCACTGTAAGTATATTTCTTATCTTTAAGATAACATTTACTTAGTCAAGAAGGTGTAAACAGAGTGGTTAACACCTTGACCTGCCACCGTGAGTGGTACGGAAACCTGCTCTGGCCACTCTCAGTCTTCTTGGCTGGTATTTGGTTATTCTTGGGTGTGAGTTTAGCTTATTGTGTCTAGGTCGAAGGAGGATAGGTTTTGGGTTTGAGAAGTTGTGATTGAGACTGTTGTGATTGTCTTGGTTTATTAGTTGTTCTGTTATCTGTTGGTTTAATTGTTTATCTCTGTCTCATTATGGCTATTGGTGAACCTAGTGGTAATAATGAAATCTTAATTAGTAATTTGGATGCTGGTAATCCTCTTCATATTCAAACTAATGACAATAGTGGTACTGCTCTTATTCCATTTAAACTTGTTGGAACTGAAAATTATAGAATATGGTCTGGTGCTATGAAATTAGCTTTACAAGCTAGGAATAAGTTCAGTTTTGTTGATGGTTCTTGTGTTAAAGAAACTTATTCTACTAGTAATGTGCTTGCTGCTCAATGGGATAGATGCAATGCTATTGTTTTAACATGGTTAATGAATTCTGTATCTCAAGATGTTTACATGGGTCTTGTTTATTCTGATAATGTTGCATGTGTCTGGAAAGAATTACAAGAAACATATGATAAAGTTGATGGTTCTGTGGTTTATAGTCTTTTACAGAAAATTAATTGTGTTAAACAAGGTGGTACTTCTGTTGCTGATTACTATCATAGGCTTAACTCCCTATGGAGAGAATTTGATGCTTTAACTAAGGTACCTATATGTGTTTGTGAAGTTAAGTGTTCTTGTGCTGCTAGTAAAGAGTTGGTGTTGCATAATCAACTTTTGAGATTAATGCAGTTTCTTATGGGTTTGGATGATTGTTATCAACCTGTTAGAACTTCTTTGTTGACTAGGGATCCTCTCCCAGAGGTTAAAGATGCTTATATAACTGTTTCTAGAGAGGAGTCTCATAGGGGTGTTCCTGAGTCTTCTAGTGTTACTGAATCTAAACTGAATGCTTCTTCTTTTGCTGTTAAGTCTTTTAATAACAATAGAAGAGGATTTAATAATAATACTAATAATAACACTAGGAGTACTCCTAATAATAATAACACTATTAATAGAGGTCCTAATCCTAATCTAAATTGCAAAAACTGTGGTAAAATTGGACATACTATTGAAAGGTGTTATGAAATAATTGGTTTTCCTCCTGGTTTTTCTAAACCAAATGGTTCTTTTAAGCAAAATGGTTTTAAACAAACATTTAATGCTAATGTTGAGGCTAAACCAATTGACAAATCTTCTTCTACTAGCACTTCTTCTGGTTTTACTTCTGAACAGATGAAGAAGCTTTTGTCTTTGATTAATGATTCTTCTACTGGAAGCATACATGCCAACATGGCAGGTAGGGCTTCATTCTATAATCATAATGTTTGGTTTAATATAAACTTCTCTAAGTATTATTTTGCTAATTCTAGTCTTACTGTTAAAAGTTTAACATTGGGATGGATCATTGATTCTGGTGCTAATCAGCATCTTACTGTCTCTACTAAAGGAATGTTTAACATTGCTGATATATCTAGTTTACATATTACTGTTGGTCATCCTAATGGCACTCTTGCTACTATCAGTCATGTTGGGAATCTTAAGCTCACTAATAATGTGATTTTATATGATGTTCTTGTTGTGCCTGGTTATTGTGTTAGTCTTTTATCTGTTAATAAACTGATCAGAGATAGCAAAATGTTTGTTGGTTTTGATGAGGATAAATGTTATATTCAGGATTTGAAAAGGGAGAATGTCTTGGGGACTGGTAGCCAGTCTGATGGTCTGTATCTGTTTGATATGCATCCTGTTGATACTGTGAGTAATTGTAGTCTGATTATGTCTCATAATGTGTCTAAGTTTGTGTGGCATAATAGACTGGGTCACCCTGCTGATCCAGTTTTGAATGTTCTTCAAACTGATCTTGGTTTCTCCAAGAATACTTCTGTGCCTGTTTGTGAAATCTGTCATAGGGCTAAACAAACAAGGGAGCCTTTTCCTTTGTCAGACCATAAGTCAGAGATTTTAGGTGAACTTGTTCATCTTGACTTATGGGGTCCATACAGAGTCACTAGCAGAGAAGGTTATAAATATTTCTTGACTGTTGTTGATGATTTCTCTAGGGCTGTATGGGTGTATTTAGTTAAAACTAAAGATGAAGTTTTTGATGTTTTTGTGACTTTCATAAACATGTTTTCCAATCAGTTTTATTCAAAAATTAAAACTGTAAGGTCTGATAATGGAACTGAATTTGTGAATAAAAAAATGCATCATGTTTTTTCTGAACTTGGTATAATACATCAAACTTCTTGTGCTCATACACCTCAGCAAAATGGGATTGCTGAAAGGAAACATAGACACTTGCTTAATGTGGCAAGGAGTCTTATGTTTCAGGGGGGAATTCCTTTGAAATTCTGGTCTGATTGTATTTTGACTGCTGTCTATTTGATTAACAGGCTGCCATCTTCTGTTTTAAAAGGTAAATGTCCCTTTGAGATGATTCACAAAAGAAAACCTAATCTTTCCCACTTGAGGTCTTTTGGTTGTCTTTGTTTTGCAACTGTTTTGAATAATCATGATAAAATGAGTTTTAGATCTGAAAAATGTATTCTAATTGGTTTTTCTACTGTTAAAAAGGCTTATAAACTTTTAAGCCTAGATTCTAGAAATGTATTTTTTCATAGAGATGTAAGGTTTCATGAAAATGTTTTTCCTCTGAAAATGAAAACCTATGATTCTGCAGATATACAATGTGTAAAGGAAGCAGATCATTTGAATTTTTTTGATAATCTTGAGTCTCAAAGTCCCTATGATGATGGGAGAGATACACCAGTTGAGGATGGTAGTGAGACACCTTTCACTGTTGCAGCAGATAATACACAAGGTATTAACACAGATGCTGCACAAATGCAACATGAAGGGTGGCAATCTGCAACCAACTATGGTGACCAAAACTGGTCTGAGGGCAATATTAGTCAAAATCTAAATGAGTCATCTCAATCTAGTTATGATAATGTTGATGTGCAGTCTGATACTCAATCTCCTGTGTTAAGAAGATCTAGTAGAGAGTCTAAGCAACCTATCAGGTTTAATGATTATGTGCTGAGTTCTAAGTTGAGATATGGTATTGAAAAATATGTGGATTACAAAAGATTGAATATGCATAATAGATGTTTTGCTTCTTCTTTAAATAAATCTGTTGAGCCTACTTGTTTTAATGATGCTATTAAAGATCCTAATTGGGTTGATGCTATGAATAATGAAGTTGAAGCTTTAAATAGGAATAATACATGGACTGAGTGTAATTTGCCTTTAGGTAGAAAACCTATTGGTTCAAAGTGGATTTGGAAAATCAAATATAAATCTACAGGAGAAGTGGATAGGTATAAAGCTAGACTTGTTGCTAAAGGTTACAATCAAAGAGAAGGTTTTGATTATGATGAAACCTTTAGTCCTGTGGTTAAAATGGTTACTGTGAGAAGTCTTATTAGTATTGCTGTCAAAATGTCTTGGCCTTTGTATCAATTAGATGTTAATAATGCTTTCTTATATGGTGATCTGGTTGAAGATGTTTATATGACTTTGCCTGAAGGGTATAATAGTAATGATAAAACTAGAGTATGCAAACTTAATAAATCTTTGTATGGTCTTAAACAGGCACCAAGGCAGTGGAATGCTAAGCTTACAGCTGCCTTGGTTGAACATGGTTTTGTTCAAAGCAAGTTTGATTATTCATTGTACATTAAACAAAAGGAGTCTATTTTTGTTGCTCTTCTTGTTTATGTAGATGATATTGTGATAACTGGGAATAATGAGGCTGAGATCAGTAGTTTTAAAAGGTTTTTAAACTCAAAGTTTCTAATTAAAGATCTTGGTGAACTTAAATACTTTCTTGGAATTGAAGTTTTAAGAAATGATAAAGGTATTTGTATGTCTCAAAGGAAGTATTGTTTAGAATTATTATATGAATATGGTTTGTTAGCTGCTAAACCAGTTGATACTCCTCTTCCTGAGAATACTGTGTTGAATTATATTGAAACAAGTAAAGACAAGGGTCTTAAGAATGTTAATGCTTATCAGAAATTAGTTGGAAAACTGATTTATCTTACTAACACTAGGCCTGATATTAGCTATGTTGTACATTGTTTGAGCCAACATATGCATTATCCTTTGCAATCACATCTTAAAGCTGCTTTAAGGGTTTTAAAATACTTAAAAGGGTCACCTGGGTCTGGTTTACAGTTTAATAAAGAGTCTAGTCTTAAGCTGAGTGCTTACTCAGATGCAGACTGGGCTAAATGTCCTAAAACAAGAAAATCTGTTACTGGATTTTGTGTTTTCTTGGGTGATTCTTTAATTTCTTGGAGAAGTAAAAAGCAGGCAACATTGTCTAAAAGTTCTGCTGAAGCAGAATATAGAAGTCTTGCATCTGTGGCTTGTGAAGTCATATGGTTGGGTAATCTTTTGCATAGTTTGGGTCTAAGTGAATTGTTTCCTGTGAATGTGTATTGTGATAGTAGTGTTGCAATTCAAATTGCTGCTAAACCTGTTTTCCATGAGAAAACAAAGCATTTTGAAATTGATGTGCACTTTGTTAGAGAAAAAGTGGCTGCTGGTATTATAGTCACTAAAAAGGTTCATACTGATGAGCAGACTGCTGACATTTTTACAAAATGTCTTGGTCAAGCTCAACATAAGGTGCTTTGCAAAAATCTTGGTTTGTTTGATATGTTTGCAGGTATTAATAACTCTGGTACTGGTATGAGTGATGGTCAAGCTGAAGGGAGTTCTGGAAATCAGCTTGAGGAGGGGTGTTGAAGATATTGTTCAAGCTTATTTCTAATATTAGAGGACTGAAGTTGTCATTATCTGATTCTTATTCTCAAGTGTTTTCAAGTCTGTGCTGGAGTTGTCAAGTTTTATAGTCAAGGGGCTAGAGTGCAACTTTGAAGGTTATATAAACTCTTTATCTGAGTTAGGGTTTATTATTCAGTCTCTTTCACAATCAAAGTTGTATTACTCTCTCTCACTATACGTTTCATATTAGTCTGGTTATTGTTGATATCAATCTTGATATCTGTTAGGGTTTTGTATCAAGATCAATCTCTTTATTTGATCTTGTAGTTTGTGTGTTGAGAGTTCTTGTAGTAAGGTTGATTGGTGTCTTCCTAGAAGAGATCAATACTTTCTTGTGTATTCGTTTGGTAAGCACCCATTTGGGGACTTATCTACTTGACGTTGTTATAATAAAATTACACCACGGGGTGGTTGGTTGGGTGTACGTATTGGTTGTTGTGTGCTCTTGATTGTTTTTACATTTCTTAAACCCTATCATGTAAAACTAGTAGGGTACCCGTGCGTTGCGGCGGCGGATACCCTAAAATATAATTTTTCAGCGAACCATGTTTTCTAGTTTGTTATGTTTTTAGTGACAATAAATTTATGGATGCTAAAAATTTATGTGACATCTTTCAACTCTTCAACTAATGAACCAAACAGATTCGAACACTTCCAATCAGTTGCACGCCTATTCTTTATGCGTCGGCCGAATGTTTTGATAGAGAAGAGAACGAACCATTTTTAATCTGTTGGACGTGTTTGTTCGAATCTGTCGGAAACAATGAAGATATATTGTTGACTGTAGTTGGATAAAAGGAGCCTAGAGAATAAAAAGAGGTTGGAGAATGTGTACATAATTGTGTTTATGATTTATTTAGTGTAAAAAAATTGTGTTTATGATGATTGTACCTGTAGCTTCATATCTTGTGTTAATTATATGTATTGCATTAAAATCTTGGTACATTAACATGGAGTAGAGGGAAGTTTTAGATTGTATTTGTACCTTGTGCTTAGGTAGTTGTAACAATTGGTGATGGGTGTTTTAAATTATGTATTAATTGTATGTAAGAAGTATTCATTGTTGAGTTTGATTTATGCTTTACATATTTGTATATTATGTTTAGTTACTTGTATGTGCTTAAAATCTAATTTAGGAAATCTTTTTTTTTAACGGCGAGTTAGTAGTTAGTGATCTGAGCCCACAGTGACATCCAATTGGGCAGTATGCAAGCCTCGAACCTTTCTCCTTAGGGGATAAACCCCACTCCTTCTTCTATTTATTTCAGGCCCCTGAAAGTCCATGGTGAGACTCGAACCTGAGACCTCTCCAAGAAAACCTCCCCAAAGTTACCTTTGGTGGCTAACTGAGCTAGCCTAGTTGGTTCTAATTTAAGAAATCTTAAACTCATAAATAGGAGAGAGGGTCATCCCTCCATTATAAGTAGTATAAATATAGAAATAAAAATAATTAAAAAAAATGTTATATTAGAGCTAGGTGCAGATGATGTTAGAGAGGATGGTATAATAACGCTGAAACGAGCGTTAAACCTTAACGCGAGGGCCTTACGCCTTGTTACCCACACCGTCCGTGGTGTTAGAGCCACGTTAACGCCCCAACATTAGCAACTTAACGATGCGTTGAGGGAAGGCAATGAGGGGGAAAAAACATTTTACCCCCCAAACGGCTACTAGCCGTTGGGGTCTTTCAAAAAATTTCATTTTACCACCCCCTCCCCCCCCCCCCCCCCCCCACAACCGTATAATAACGGCTAGTTTCAAAAAAAACCATTTTATTACCACTATAAATACCCAAATAAAACACCATTTTTTCACACTTCCACTACTCAATCCTCTCAATCTTATACTTCCAATTACTAAAAAAAAGTGTCGGGAGACAACAACAACGATGATACATTCATGAACCTTCTCGGTGGTGGGTGGAATACCTCAAACCCAGGTTCATCTTCAAACCCGAACGCGGGTTCATCTTCAAACCCCCAACGTCTCTTTTTCCAACCCACTAGGCATGTCGAGCCAAGATCTTTTCCTACAACATCAACAATTTATGTTTTGGCAACAAAGTCAACAAAACACACTAAACACCAATTTTCAAAATCTACAATTCTCACAACATTCACAAACTGAAACACATGATATTCCCGAAACACCCACGTCTCCTCCAAAGCCCAAAAGTCGTGGTAAACGAAAGACCAAAAAATCCAAAGACCCCGAACCAATCAATGATGATGACGAACACTGCTTTGCTGGACGTTGGCAACCAAAAGAGGAAGAATTACTTGCCACGTGTTATGTAGCTGTTACGGAGGATCCAATGGTCGAACGTGCACAAGGATATGATACATTTTGGCATCGGGTCAGAAATGAGTTCAATAGACTCAATTTTCAGCGACGCACCAAGGATATGATAATAAGCAAGTGAAAAACGTTGAACCGTGATTGCACAAAGTTCAACGCGTATTTCAAACGTGCGCAACACGAAAAGAGAATTGGGGAAAGTGAGATGGATGTCCTCAAATGGGCGGATCAGATGTATCGTGACGAGCACAAATCCGCGCTGTTTGCTCTCGATGATGCTTGGGAGATTTTGCGTAAGCATAAGAAATGGGACTCGCCGGATCCGGTTGATTTAACTGGCGATGTCCCAAGCCAAAAAAACGAGGCTTTGGTTGGTCATGATGAACAACCACGCTCCATGGGAAAAAACATGCTTCCAAGAAAGCAAGATCCGAGAGCACGACAAGTACTGGGGGAGCGAGCACCGGAGGAACGAGCTCGTCAAGCCAATTCACCGAAACTATGACAAACGAGCATCGTATCAAACGTGAAACCGCCCAAGCGGTGTATCGGGCCGCCCAAGTCAAAGATGAAACGATAACAAGGTTGGAAGAGATGAAATTTTTGTTGATTGACACTGATGGCAAATATCCAAATGTCGTGGTTTGGATCAATGAAGAAAAAGACCGAATCATCAAAAAATATAACTTGCAACCTTGTCACTAGATTGTATTTTCGTCATTTCCTTTATGTTGTAGTTTAATTTGCAGTGTGTTTTTTTATTTCGTTGTAATCTTTTTTTTTTATTTCGTATTGTAATATATTTTCGAATTAATGATATGTTTTTTAATAAATGAAGTGTTTGTTTTAGTTTTGGGGTTGAATTTGAAAATATCAAATGTTAAACTTTAACTTGGGAATGTTATGATAAGGGGTGTTTTTTTTTGTGAGTTAAGGTGAAATGTTAAAGCTGATGTGGCGCTGACGTGGCAAAGGTTAAACCTTAACCTAAGGTCACCACACCTTAGGCTCTTATAGGCGCTGGCATGTCATCTTATAAGAAAAATCATGAAAAACATTTTTCTCAACTATAACATATTATAGGCGTAAACGGGTACAAGTTTTTATTTTCTTTTCTATTTTATTTTAAAAATAACACATTTCATTAAATTAAAAAATAAAATTACAATATACAAAATAAAATAAAATTGTCAGGACCGATTAACATAAGATTTATGTGGTTTGGAGGTCGGGGTTGGTGGAAGAAGATGAAGATCTTCATCCTTTTTAGTGAGAGAAAGTTAGAGAGAGGGAGGAGAAAACACAAGGTTTTATTAAGAAACACACACAATACACTTAACCAAATGCTTCACCTCACCCCACATGGAGAGTCATGAGGGGTATTTATAGGCTCTAACTTTGCCACATAAACGATACTAGTCCCTAAGGGCAAAGTATACTACGCATCTAGTCCAATTCACGTAAGTGACGTTATCTTTAGAAAAAGCGAGGCTAACAATCTCCCTCCAAGATAGCGTCACACGTGAATGGTTACAATGAGACCTATAAATACAAAACAAAGTAAATTACAATAGTAAAGAACAATGTTGACTTTCTTGAAGTGCAGAGTCTCTGTAGTCTGAGGCAAACTTGAAGTTCTCCCTTCCGATGACCTCGGCAAATGATCTTCTTGTAGCTCTGAACTTCAACTGTAACTGTCTAGTTAGGTTATTACTCATTCCTAACTAGTGAGCCTTTTTTTCTTTTTCTGCTCCCTCCTGAACCGACAACTCTCTTCCAACACGTCTTTAATCTTCAGACACGCAGCGGAGAAAGTAAACTCTTGAACCACAATGGTTGTCGTTCTGGGAACATCGTAACAACATAACTCACTTAGTATTGCATCCAAGTTGGTAAAAAGACCCGATGTACACACACTACTTCTCCTTCTTCAGTCTTAAGCAAAAATCCCTTCGTAATCCAATCACGGAAGATGAAATACCAACTTCTCCCTCCTAATGGTTGCGAGCTATCGGAATCATCATAATGTTGCGTACATACCGTATTACCTTCTTGATGCAATCTTAACATCATAAGCTTGATCAAAATTCTGTGAGAATATGTCGCAAAAATACTCTCAATAATTTTCTCTAACCAACCTTTAAACGAACCTCCTTTGAATTCACCGGCTAATAGTAATGACCACATATGGAGATAGCCCGATACGACTGACTTGAAAAGGAAGTAAACATCCCAGCTTTGTGACTTACTGCTTGTTCTAAATTCTTAAACAATCCACAACTCCGTGTGACACTGAGCACAACAACGTAACTCCTTAAAGTGATGGTTACACACTGTGAGCACTACAACGTAACTCCTTACCAGTTATAACCAGATTTTCAAATTTCATAATGTGCTCCAACAAGTTATCTTGAGACATGCATCCAACCAACCATCGTCTCAAAGATAAAGAAGTCCACCCGCGAAATGTCACTTCAATTCCGCATCAATAATACCGTACAAAAACCCCGTGATCATTTTTTCAAATTTTCGTCCAAGCCGTGAATTTATGTATCCTTCCGTGAAAAATTTTATCATACCAAAATACCACTAAAAAATTTACCAAACAATAGTAGCCAAACATTTTGTAAAAAATATTCAGTTATCAATATTTGGCATGTCCAAATTATATCCAAGATATCTCATCCACCCATATAAGCCCACCAAGCGAAATTACACTCAAAGCCCAACATCCAAATGGAGAAGCCCGATCCAACATCTATGTGATATCCGGTACAGTGGTACCACGTTTTCTTTCCATATACCATGAGCCCATCATCAAAAGTAATATACCCGATCCATAAGTGATGAGAATAATCGGTTATATGAATAAGATAACCCTACAACACATCTATGTGATATCCGGTGCAGCGGAAGCGTGGTGGGCCCATAACCCACAAGTCATAGGATCGTAACCTGTCTCTGATACCAATTGTCAGGACCGATTAACATAAGATTTATGTGGTTTGGAGGTCGGGGTTGGTGGAAGAAGATGAAGATCTTCATCTTTTTTAGTGAGAGAAAGTTAGAGAGAGGGAGGAGAAAACACAAGGTTTTATTAAGAAACACACACAATACACTTAACCAAATGCTTCACCTCACCCCTCATGGAGAGTCATGAGGGGTATTTATAGGCTCTAACTTTGCCACATAAACGATACTAGTCCCTAAGGGCAAAGTATACTACGCATCTAGTCCAATTCACGTAAGTGACGTTATCTTTAGAAAAAGCGAGGCTAACAAAAATAGATGGCTAAAAATAAAAGTATAATACATAAAGAAACTACATTTCGTCTCGTTCTTGATATCGTGGCTAAAGATGATCCACAAGATCATGTCGAAGGTTGTCATGCACATCTTTGTCATGTAGTTCTTTTTGTTGTTTTTTTGTGTGTTGCATCTCTAGACCCATGTACGTTGCATATTAGCTATGGGACTAATATATATCTCGTTAAATTCACTTACTTTGAATTTTTTATCTTTTAGTATTATGTTATGCAATACGATGCAACAATACATAAGCATGTGTATCTTGCTCACCTGGTAAGCACGTGCGGTTTTTGAGATAATCCTTCAACGAACTTGTAGGACATCAAAAGCTAGTTCCACATCTTTTCTTGTACTTTCTTTAGCCTTCTTAAGATTATGTTCCGTGCAACCATATATGATTTGACAAGAGTAGTCCAAGTGGGATATATATCGTTGGCTAGAAAATATCCTTTAGTGTATGTTTTACCATTCACCATATATGGAACCTCGGAAGCGACATCGACAATGAGGTCGTCAAACAAATTTGAATGATATAGAACATTTAGGTCAATATTTGCACCGACTATACCCAAAAATTCATGTCAAATCTACATTTTGAATTGGATATTTGTGATCCCCATTTTGAGTTGCCCTTTTTAAGAAGATGAACAATTCCTGCCTTCCCAATGCATACAATCTATACTACCAAGCATATCCGCGAACTTATGATAAGTTTTGTGTTTTTGATATATACTCACAATATCGTTAGGTGAAGTTTTTCTTAATTATATTCATTCGAGTATAAATCCCATATATATTTTGTAAAATTGTTCAAACTATCATGACTACAATGTTTATCAATTTGTAAATATCCATCAAAAGCATCTAGTGTTGTCTCGTATCTCAATTGGCGTATAGTGGACATGCATTTCATTATAAGACTAACACTTATTCTACCATCAGCAGTTGGTTGTTACATAAAAAATAAAAAGTGTTAGAGAATAGGTTCAACATTATAGTTAGTGATACCTTTAACTATTGATAAAAATAGTTATGACCTCGATCATTCGAAACTGTCACCTAAAATTCCTTTCGGGGTATTTTGGATTGTCGCCAAAATAATATTCCATAAGACGTATTTTGGCACCTAAATAATCTCGTGGTACGGTTGTTCAAGTGTTTGAACTAGTGGCTTCATCGTCATCAAAAGCTAGATAGTGTTCATGGTAATTGATGGGTGGTTCGGGATCGAAATACTTCCTTTTCCGCGAGCAAGCTTTATAACCTACTAGATAGTGTACTTAATCGTTGCAGTGTAATATGGGCAAGCCCAGGGGGTTGATCGTTCTCTAGGGGAATAGAGATACTAGTAGAGATGTAAGACGAAAATGTGAGGTTGAGGGTGATTCTTTTTAGTCTTTTATATTTTTTACGAAAGCAAATAAAATCTCGGAGTTTAAAGAATGGGGAGTTTGGTAATCTACTAGGAAGTAATCAATCCAAAGCCCAGTGACTAGGTTGAAAGAATCTAGTTTCTAGTACCAAAAAGAGAATACTAGGAAGTAATCAACTCTCTAATTACTCCAACAAGGATCAAAGTGAAAAGGCATTTATTCTTGCTAGAATATCTTAGAACAAAAAATCAAACCAAAGCCCAGTGACTGGGTTGAAAGAGTCAACCCAGACAGTAAGTTACCTAACTTCAACACTGTTAAAATATCAGAGCCTGAAAGTCAGGCAATCAAAGATATGCTTGGACTCACTGATGAACCCAGTCACACTGAGTCTGTCAATGCGTCTGAATCAGAATCTCAAACATCACTACATCCCTTAAAAGTACTTTAGGGAGCTGCACCAAGTTCAGACCTCACACACTTAGCCTACCCCCAACACTCTCCAAGAGAGAAGTCAGTATTAGGTAAAAAGATTCTGAAAAGACCTAACCTAGTTCCAAAAAAAGAAGATTCAGTTCCTACTAAAACTTCCACACCTTCATTTCCTACTGAAGAAAAGACCAGTGAAACTGATTCAAGATATGATCAGTTGGCTGATCTTGTCAAGAAGCTAAGTGAAAAGATGAATTCATCTTAAAGGACACTTTTTAAAAGTCAAGGAACCCAAACCAGCTTCCTCAAGCACCTCCAAACCAAAAATAACTCCAAAACCAAAGCAGAGATGTGAACTATGCAATTACGCAAATCATTCAACTGATGATTGCTATAGAATCCTCTTTTGCATGATTTGCCAAAAGGATGATCACAAAACCTCTGATCACAAAACTCACACAACCTTCATGAATGCAGTAGCAGACTACAAAGCTCAGGCTTTTAAGTATTCCTCACACTCCAAGCAGACGCAAAAACCAAAGGCAAATCTTTTTCCACCATGTCCGCATTGTGGATTCAATGACCATCACCCTAATGACTGTCTCATGTATCCCTGCTATGAGATTTGTGGAGATCCCTCTCATGACACATCAGGACATGATATGATCATTCATGCCAGAAGAGGATTAACCACTGAACTGTCTCAGTCAAACGAATCCTCGTCTGCTTCCAAATGCAAAGCATGTGGAAGTACTGTCCACACAACCTCTGACCATGAATCAATTGAATGGTTAAAAAAGAAAAATAGATCTGAGACCAACAAATCCAAACCCACTAGAAAGTGGGTTAACAAGAGAAACTAACCCAATTTGTTATTTGTGCAGAGACACACCAACAAGCCAAATTGGCATCTAGAAAGTGGATGCTCAAGGAGTATAACTGTTGTGAAGGAATATCTACACAAATATGTGGAAGAACCAGGACCCAAGGTAGTATTTTCTGATAATTCATCATGCATCACTGAAGGGTATGGTTCAATAAACTGTGGTGGTATAGTTTTATCTAGAATAGCTTATATAAATGATCTAAAATACAATTTTATTAGTGTCAGTCAACTATGTGATGCTCAAGGGCTTCAGTCTCATTCCTCTATACGACTTACCAATGTTTTGAAAGGATCAAGGCGCACTAAGGCGCAAAGGGGGGCAACGAGCCTCGAGTCGAGGCGCATTCTAAGGCGCGGGAGTCATGAATGCGAAGCACACTAAATACTTTAAGGTTTTTATAACATATGTGACCATTTATGTAGATTAAATAACAAAAAATAACATTAAAATACTTAATACATGACACATATTGCCACTACAAAGATTAAAATGGATCAGTTGTCACTTCTAAAATGGATCAACTCTTTAGCTCGATGACCTATATAGAGATTAAAATCCATATCTGACTAAATATGCTTGTGTCCTACACTTGTAGACTTACATCTAACAAAGCTCATAATTTAACCCAAAATATCAAGCAAGCAACGTATTAATATTCAAGGCACAATGCCACATTTTCATGATAATATGTCGTAAAGAAAATACTTAATGAAACAAAGTAACTTCTTTAAAAAAATTCAATCAATAAAATAAACATAAAATTAATTAAAATTTACAAATCATATAAATAATCACCCTATGACATAAAAGGGCCATGTATATAACTTATAAGGCCCATGTATCTTATCTTAATATTTAGAAAAATGGCCCAAAAACCCGCTACATCTCCGAGGCGCAAAAATCCCCAAGGCGCAAAAGCGCAAAAATCCCTAAGGCGCGCGATTTTTGTGGGATTCATGCAAGTCGTGAGCCTCGATCTAAAAAAATCCCAAAGGCTAGAGCCTCGTGCGACTTAGCGCCTAGGCGCGATTTTTAAAACTCTGCGACTTACTAACTAACTCTCCACCTAAGCCTTACTTAAGCGGATCCACGATGTTATTGATTGACTTTACGTAGTCAATTGTGGTAACTCTAGTTGATACTAGTTGTCGCACCAAGCAATGTCTATAATGGACATGTCTCAACTTAAAATAATATATTGTGATTTGAGCTATGTCAATTTCCAATTCAGTATAACATTATATACACATGGATGTTACCGGTTTACGCCATCTTGGTATGTCCTCTACGAATTAACGTAGATATCCCGCATATATATAAATTTATCTCAAATGATAAATTAAGATTCCATCATAGATTTAGCTATAAAAGTATGTTTGAACTACTTTCAACATTTCTAATACATAGCTTCCCACCTAGCGTAAATACACTTGCTCTAGTGGATCTAGATTCTTTAATGTAAGAATATATATTTGCATTACTGATGTGTTGCATCCTGTTTTAAATTTATAGACTAAGAAGTACTTGCACTAACACATTCTAACGGGCAGTGTACATGGTCATGTGAAATATAGCCTAGGCAAATCCGAGTGTCGTTCTAAGAGTTGTTGGTCTGGTAAATAAGGTGTTAATTTGTTCTTGTAAGTAAAAAGGTTGTTTGTTGAAACTTAACTATGATCTAAAAATAATTAAAAGTAGAGGGAGAGAAGAAGGAAGTGATGTTACTAAGCAATGATATAACTATAATACCCAATGTATAGCTCCTTGTCCTATATAGTGGTTATATATCATTAGGAAGAAATGGTCAATACAACCAAACCTATAATCCTAGACCCCAACTCCGATGGTCACATTGTCGAAGTCTAGTATTAGTCATTACACACCAACTATCTTCTAGACCAATCTTAGTGGTTTTAATCACTAAACCCTTGCTTGGTCCACTAAGGGTTCCCGCACTTTTTAAGCATTTATACTAGTGTAGGTAAGTCAATGGTCAATTCCTACACATGGCATAGATGGTCACATTCTATGCAACCTAATAGGCTAGCTTTCTATGGTCAATACTAACTAGTATAAGAGATACTACCCTAGCTTTACGCTAACAAAATATCAATATAGAGAAAAAAAAGAAAAAAGAACACAACCAAAGCATAGATTAACATCAATATTGAATTCATCAAATGATTAAGTGTAAAGCTTAATTGATTTCAAACTAGAATAAAGTAGAATGACATCTAGTTTCATGAATCGAATGTCATGACTACAAACATCGTTCCTCCTCATCCTTCTAACTCTTCCTTTGTGTTAAAAAGATGTTCTCTCCAAACCCTAGCTGAGGTTTGGGAAAGCGGAGATAATCTTCAAGTGCAGCATTCGTAAGTATTTATAGGCTCACTTGGTACGATCCAGTTATGGCGTAACCATAAGTAAGTGGTTACGCCGTAACATTTCTTTATACTTGATTCTTATCGGAATATATTATAATATTTACGGCGTAACTATGTCGATCAAGTTACGCTGTAACCTTCACACTTGGTCAACACGTTTGTGAATCTACGATGCTCTTCTATGGCGTAATGCTTGCATCGTCTCTGCGGCGTAACCTATACGACTAGCTTATGTCGTAACCTTCTTCACTAAGTTGATTACTTCACCATAATGTCCCTTTGCTCTGAATAATTACTCCTGCAAAACAACAAGCGTTATTTAGCTCATTTCGATGCGAATCTTTTATAATAATGAGCTTAAACATGAGATATTGATGTTAAGATAATCATATTATTTGATGTCATCAATTACTCTCTCATTTGATAGAAAGTGGATATCTTCCATAATGCAATATTGTAAGCACGTGTGTACTATTATTCAAATGGTTATTATACAAATAAGTCACTAAAGTTTGCGTGAAAATTGTCCTAAGTCATTAAAGTTTCAAAGCTGTCATTCAGGTTACTGAACTTATGAAACAATCATTTTGAGATTACTGAACCTATATAAGAATATACGTAAACATCACTGAACTTGTAAAAACACTACATTTATGTTACTTAACATATCAAAAATAATGCGTTCAAGTTACCTGATTAACACTAAAATATAGAAATGTATGCTTTTCATAAGTTCAGTAACGTGGATGTCAACTTTGAAACTTTATTAACTTAGGACAAATTTCGCGCAAACTTTAGTGTCTTCTTTGTGTAATAACCCTTATTCAAATTGACATCACTTAAGTTACTAGTATATCTACTTGGCCTGTTTATAACTTCAAAATCAGGTCTCACACATCTCATTAGACACATAAGATGCCCAAAATTATTTAAGTATTCAAAATAGGCAACACCACTACCTCTATATTAAATAGATTTAAAATTATGTCATTGGAGTTCTTGCAAGGCCAGAATCCCCCACATTTAACCTCAGAAAAATATTGTCCTTATAATATTTTTTACTTCGAACAAATCCATTTGGCTGCTTATGATCTTAGTTTCAAGAACCACATCTAAGAATCAATGTTGCTCAGGTCAAATCTTGACTCCAACATATCATTAATGAATTTTTTTCATTTTGTTATCTCTTTAGGTGATAAGTATACCATCTATGTATAAACACACGATTACATATATACTACTAATGTTATTTTACATACATACATCCATTAATTTTGAATCCACATTCTGACATGACGTCGTGAAAAACTTTGATATCATTTTTTGGGAGCTTTTTCTAAGCCATCAAATGACTTAAAAAGCCTTCAAACTTTCCTCTCTTATCTAGGAGTCATGAAACTCTCATGTTGGTTCATGTACGGTTCTTCTTCTAAATCCATGTTTAGAAATGTCATTCTCACATCAATTTGGTAAACTTTCAAATTTCTTAAAGCGACAACAGAAAGTACCATCCTAATAAAGGTTATTCGCGCAACTGACGAATATGTATCAAAGTAAGCTAGACCTTTTCATTGTCTAAACCTTTTAATTGCCATTCTTGCTTTAAACTTATCAATAGTGCCATCGACAACCTTTGTTTTTTGTTAGGTATAAACCATTTGCAACCTATTGGTTTACAATCAAGAGGTAAATACACGAGCTCTAATGTAGTAAAATAGAATCTATTTAACTTTTGATGGCTTCTTTCCATTGAGGCCCTCCTAAGGAAGTTACTACTTCTTTGTAAGAAGTATGTTCATTTTCTACCATAAAAGAAACAAAGTCAGGTCCAAACGATTTCTCGGTTCCTGTTAATTTGTTTCTTCTAGGTTTAACCTAGTCTTCTGGGTTGATCTTGTCTCAGATCATGGGAATCATAATCAATCTCTTATTGTCTCTTATCACGAACAACATTATCATCTTTATGTATCTCATCATGAAGGACATCATCATTTAGTTGCCTCTCATCATGGACAACTTTACCATGTTGTTTACATGAACATCCATTCTTCTAGGATAAACAATGAAACTCAGTTTCAAATGATGAAAGTGTTCCTTGATTTCATTATCATATCTTTTTATAAATTCATATTTTCCGAATCATATAGAAAGAAATGATAAGCACTATTGTTATGAACATATCCCAAAAATATGCAATCCACAGTTTTAGGTCCAATATTTTGAACCTTGGGTGTCGGTACAAATAGACACCCCCCACATTCGTAAGTACTTATAGGAGAGTTTTCTTCCAATCCATAGTCCATAAGAACTATCTTCTTTTCCTTACATAGGATCTTATCTAAAAGATAAGTAGCCGATATAATCGTTTTCCATTACATGTCATGGCGTAAACCAAGACTTTAACAACATGACATAACCATATCTTTTAAAGCATGGTTCTTTTCTTTCAACAATTCTGTTGAGGCTATAAGGAGCAATAAATTTGTGTCCTATTCCGTTCTTAGCACATACATTTTGAAATGGAGACACATATTCACCTCCACTATCACTTCGAACCACCTTCTTTTCGATAATAAGTTGAATCTCAACTTATTTATATAGATAATCTTGTCTATATCCTTACTCTCAAGTAAGTATAAATAGCAATATTTTGTACTACCATCAAAAAATATGATGAAGTACTCACTAATTGTTACATTAGTGGGTGTCAATTCCAAATCACATAAAACCATGTGAATCATATTAAGGGGCTTAGTTATTTTCCGTTCAACCGAGTGAAAGATAAACTTGTCAATTTAGCTTCAATAAGTTTTACTTCTGTAATTTGTGTCAGTTTATTGAATTAAACAATTGTGTTGAGTTAAAATTAACATGTCCGAATCGGCCATGCCACATATTTAAAGAGTCAAATAAGATGAATGCATATTGATTTTATTAAAATGGACATTAGAAAAAATTACATTTGGCTTAAAGGTATTTGATTCAAACACAAGATAAAAGCCAAAGTTTATTAAGCAACCATCCAGACACAAGATTCCTACAAATCTCCTGCACATACAGTACATCAGTTACTTAAGCTCTTTTTCGGATGTGAACTTCAGTATCACATCTCCTTTTCCCTGATATTAGCAGTTGTAGAGTTGCCCATAAATTGCGTCTCTTCATTTTCAACTGCATTGAAAGAGTTAATCAAGTTCTTATCGGTATACGCATGACATGATGCCCAAGTATTAATCCACCATTATCTAAGGATGGATCCCGCCATTGCCACAATTTTCATGTCATCGAGCCATTTAACAAATAGTTATGGCACATAAAGTCTGAATGCATTAAAGCGTCAACCGTTCACATAACTCGAGTATCAGTCTCCCTTGCATCAAGTTCGGGAGGAGATCCTTTAGATGTCACTCGTGACATTCCAAATATTTTGTTAATACAAGATTCCGCTATTAGTCTAAAACTAAATTTGGAATAATTAATTTAAAAAAAAAACACAAAATGGTTACTAAAACAAAACTGAATTAAATGGACTTTTGTTATTCAAACACTAATATTTTGTAAGATCCGTTATACAAAATTGTTTAAAAAAAGTCTTTTTCATTAAAACATTGAACCAATATCGTTATTACAAAATGGTTTTTAAACAAACAAAATTGTAATATGATTTTGTCAAACTTCCTTAAGAAAATCTTAATAGATCTGTGTCACATGACTTATTTCTGCAATGAAACTCAACAAGGTTTTAATAGATCCATTGTTCGAAAGAAACTCAACAAGGTTTCTATAGATCTACTATTAAACTCTATAAAGTTTTCAAGAACTATATTTAGTTTATAATTAAACTCTACCCGGTTTAAATAAGCTAAACAAGTCAAACCAACACTTACACTAATTTAGTAAAATCTTGTAAATAATCTGATATATAATAATAGCTTGTATGGTTATCAAGATCTTATTTCAAAGAAATTCCTCTTGATTTCAATGAACAAGTTCTAGTAATCTAACAAAATAAAAACTTGTGTTTTTATGAGATTTGTTTCAAAGAAACTCCACATAGTTTTCAATGAATCTGATTTCATCATGATTTGCACCCATGTTAGTAATTGGCGCACCAATTATATTCACAAGATTTACTAGGGTCACAATTGTGTTACACTAATTTAGTAAATAATTTGATATATAATAACAGCTTGTATAATTATCAAGATCTTATTTCAAAGAAACTCCTCTTGATTTCAATGAACAAGTTCTAGTAATCTTACAAAATAACAACTTGTATTTTTATGAGATTTGTTTCAAAGAAACTCCACTTAGTTTTCAATGAATCTGATTTCATCATTATTTGCACCCATGTTACTAATTGGCGCACCAATTATATTCACAAGATTTACTAGGGTCACAATTGTGATACTATCAGTAAAACTTGGGAATACTTAAACACAAAACAATTAAGAAAACTGGTAAAATAATTCAGTATCTAATAAACTTGACTTGGTTTATATAAACTTGTATCAAACATAAAGAAACTCAATCATGGTTTTAATTAATTTATATTGAAAATGCCGTACCTAATAAACAAACTAAAAGATCAATTTAAAATAAACCCCTCATGGTTTAGACATAAACTGATCCAATAAACTTTTTAAAATTGTTTATAGATCAATTATACCAAATCTGTTAATTAAATAAATGTTTATTAAAAAAAATTGATTTTCAAAGAAACACAAATTTGGTTCCAGGAGACAAACAATTTGTCTAAAATCTGTTAATTATATAAATCTAAATAAAAAATGTTATAGTTCGCACGTCGGTCGCTACGTATGACTCAACCATAACGCGGCCACCGGTGTTGTATGGCGTTGCCATAGAGAGCAAAAAAACCTATAAATTGTTGCACAGTGCCCTATAGTGTTTTTAGGCTGATATAACTTTATAAAACTGTTTGCATAAAAATTGTAAGAAAACGGTTACACTTTTATTAATAGAAAAAATTACAATAAATAAAATTAAAAATAAGTAAAGACAGAAAATTAAATATATACATAATAGAGGCAGAGACATACGACATACTCTTAAAAACGATAAAATAATAAAATAATAAAAAATACTAACTCAATCACAAACGAAAATCAACAAGGAAACACTAAAGAGCCGAGACACGTGTTTGACACACTTCCCTTATAACAGGTTCGTCGTTTGTTTCTCAGGGTACAACAGCCAAAATAGTAAGTTGCACTGTATGACTTAACAAAATTGCCTGTAATTTCAGCTTTTCAAATCAAGAATGCTTATTGATTTGATGTGTAAAAGATATATTGAATTAGGGCCTATATTTATACACAATAGACTCCCTTTAAGTTTACCAATCCTACCGATGTGGGATAAAAAACAAATCACTTTTCCTCTTTAAGCATGCTACCGAATGGCTAACTTTGAGACACGATATCTCATTCACATTAACTCTATTTTGGACACATAAAAGTTCATAGCGGAGCTCTTTTCATGATGAACACGAACCTACAAACTATTAATTATGTGAAACATGCATATAGATAATTATGTTCAAAGTTGGTCAAAAATCACTTTTGCCAACCAAATTTTCTAACAAAAATTCTTTATGTGTACGTAAATTTAGATATCAAATTAAAAAAAATGTTACAGTATTAAACAATTAAATACACTACATCAGCACTTCAAAGCAAGATTGTCAAGATCGGGATCCTACCCAGGATCGTTTTCGTCTTTGCAAGATCGTGATCGTAAGATCGGATCGGGATCTTAAGATCCTACCCTAATGTTATTTCTTAATACTTTATGTAATTTTATACAAATCTACAAATTCTAATACATTATAACCATAAAATACTATGAATGTTTCATATAAATGTTGTCCTAAATTATGATTATAAAATATTTAAAAAGATTAACATATTGTTTTTTGAATTTTACAAACAAACAACCCATAAATTTGTAGTTTTTTAGTTTGTAATTCGAGAAAAGTAAGATCGGATCGGATTAGATCGTAAGATCGTATGATAAAGATCGGGATCCTATAAGATCTTAAGCTTGCAAAGATCCTATGTAGGATCCGGATCGTTTTTGCTTTGCAGTATCGTAAAATCGTATGATCCTAAGATCAAGATCGGGATCCTGACAACTATGCTTCAAAGTTTATAAAGAAAACTATCTCTGTGTTTTTACTTGGTAGTTATATGTTTTAAAACATCAAAGTTTAAAACATTTTTATTGTCACTAAAATATTACTACATCTTACTCCAAGGTTTAAATTATTCATATGACCATAAGAACATGCGCTTGATCAGCCCTCATACTACACTGTTGTTCAATCTATAGGAAACATTTCCTTTAAATATTGCCACCACTCCACTTCCCCGTACCACTTCATCAAGCATGCCTAGTTGCCTACATGACCCATCCCCTATCCTTACCCCTACCCCTTGTTCCATTATACATATAAAAAAATTAAATATTACAGTACTAAAAACGTAAATTGCAGCTAGACGGTGTTATTATTTTGTATAGGGATATGTTAGATAAAAGTTCAAATACAACACCACAAGCTTGTGTGGTTGGTTGTCATAAGTTTATGACTAACATTGTTAAAATGCAAAATGTTTCAAGTTTGAATAATTTTTCATGCAAATAAACGAGAAATGCACACTCCAACCTATTTAAAGGGCATATTAAGATAGTTTGAATTTATGTAGCGGTGACTTAAGGTGATTTTTGAATTTAACTAATTTAATATGAAAAAACTTAATTCAAGAAGTTATATGAAAATTGTTTATTTATTATTAAAAAAAAAATATGACAAAACATATACACGGATAAAACTGAAAGCAGCATTAAGTCGCCTGTTATTTAAACACGACTTAATATAAATGCGGTTTGGTTATCTTCGACCCATGCAACCTTGCTGTCATCTTCACCAAGTTTCCAATTTTTTTCTTTTATATATTGCTCGTAAAAATCAAATGAGTTCAAGCATGTTTTTAAGTGGATCAAAACTGTCATATTTGGAGTAACGCAAGCATCATCTATGAAACATAATGATTCGTATGTGACATCAAACCCGAGAATTAAAATACTCAAATTCCTTGTTATTTTAATGAAGCTTAGCACGACTGTGGGAACTGAAGCCACACTAGATAAAACAAAAAACTAATTTATCCGATTAAACATCGACAATCCCAAAACGGTTCTTTTCTACTTACTCAGAATACCTTTTGTAAGATAAAAAGGTTTTTGTTACGTATTGCTTAATTTATATTTTTATATATAGGATATTTTTTATGAAATGAGTTAGAGCTACAACTCGGGTTCGAGTTGAAGTTAGAGCTAGATCTAGAGCCGCAACTGAAGCTATAACTGAATTTCGTATTATAAGCTGGAAGTTTGAGTTTATTTTAGCACAAAATTATTTGACGAATTACTTAAAGTTCACGTTTATCTATATACTACTTATAATACATCTTACACCTTCCCTCATATTAATTTTTTAAGATTTCTTAATATAGAACTTTTAAGCAAATACAAGTAAAAAAACATAAGTTACAGCTATTTGAAACACAAATAAAACTAAAAAAACACTATTCAACATATACAATTAATACACTATTTAATTTACCCCTTCATCAAAATATACAACCATTTAACCACAATGTACAATCTAATCAAGCTACTAAGCCAAACACTTAAAAATAAAGTCATTAGGCTGCCCGCAGTGGTCGGTCGACCGATTCGGTTGCCATTGCGCCGACCGAGTCGCCGCCATTACAGCATGAGGGTCGAACTGGGTCGGTCGGCTCCAAAATTGACGAAGGGTTCATCCCCTCGACCGATAACTCACTCGACAAAAAAACAAAAAAGTGAACCGTTACATTATTGAAAAAACATTTTTAACTTTCTAAGATTTTTTTTTTTTTTTTTTTTTTTTTGTTAGGCTACCCACTGGTCACTCCCCAACCTCACAGTAATAACAAAGATCTACCTAAACTCGAAAACGAAAAGGAAACTAAATAAGATCTCCGTTATTATTATTTCTAAATTAATTATTAAAAAAAGTATGGCCGCATAACATCACATTACCTGAAAATTCAGTCACAGGGTACCCATCGCCGCATCGCGCGGGTACCCTGCTAGTTATTGTAAAAGCATATACAAATAAGTCAAATTAAATTCACATATATTTTAAGCTTTAGCATGTTAATTCATTATATTTTTAAAGATATTTAAGTAACTTGACAAACAATAAGTTTTTATAATCCTCCGTAAGTCCGTTTCAATAAGCTTTAGCTTATGAAAGCTTATATAGTAGCTTATAAAAACTTTTAAAAACTTATGTGACTGACAAACGAAAATTATTTTATTAGCTATCTTATTTTGAAAGCACCCTTATAATCCCTCTTAAGCCCGCATACTAACACAACGATAATTGTGTGACAAGATAAATCCGCAAATATATACCATTTATACAAAATCAACCTTTTTCACCCTTTAGGCGACGTGCTCTTTGCATCCTCAACAACCACGCACTAGCTAAGTAAAGCCCGCGAAAACACCACGCACATGCTACCTCTTCTCACACGCAGCTACAAGTAGTCAAATCGTCAAAACATTACACTCACCCGCCGTCACGTATGACCACTTCCACCTTCATCCTCACACATCTACCATTTATTGTAAACGAGAGTATACCATATAGCTAACTTAGAATAACTGAGAGTTTGGGAAATTTACTTAATTTGTTGTTCAAAATTAGTAAATGAGTAAAGTCCAAAATGCATTCATGTGGTTTGTCCCGTGTCTCGCTTTACATCCTTAAACTTTTTTTTGGCACAAAACCATCCCTAGCCTCCGTTAGTAAAGTTGGCACAAATACATCCTTCTGTTAGTAAAATCCGTTAATAAGGACTAACGGTGCAAATATTTCTCCGTTATCTCCTAACGGAAGAGAAAATATTTGCACCGCCACCTCCACCCACCACCACCCAACGCCACCACCCCCACCGCCACCGCCACCACCCACCACCTTCGCAAATATTTTCTCTTCCGTTAGGAGATAACAGAGAAATATTTGCACTGTTAGTCCTTATTAACGGATTTTACTAACAAAGTGATGTATTTGTGCCAACTTTACTAACGGAGGGATGGTTTTGTGCGAAAACAAGTTTAGGGATGTAAAGCGAGACACGGGACAAACCACATAAATGTATTTTGGACTTTCTCTTAGTAAAGATAATCAAAATTTTACCCACACGATTTACCGTCCAAATAAACTGTTTAACTGAATGCAACAAGCTAGTGAGTTTGATATTTTCTTCTAACCTACGATAAGGTACAAAGTGCCACACAATGTGACTCCTGGTCCCCAACTATATATGTGGAAATAAAACCATTGGCACTGGTACACGACACTAGAAAAAACAACTATACCGTCTCATTGTAAAAATATTTAGACCGGGTGCATGTAGTGGCTCACCTCACTAACACGTCTATATCATCCATCTTTTATACCACATTTTCATCACATTTTGTTGGAAAATTTAGTGCACTTGTGGGATGGTTCACACCTTGTAATGGGTTAGGAGGTACGGAGTGTACACCCATAAGGTCCATGAACACCCTGACTCTAATAGTGGTATGTATTGGTAGTGCTTGGTGAAAGTACTGTTGTGGTTAACACTGATTATCAGTGTTTCCACTGAAGCAGTACTTCAGCAGGATCAGTGTTTCCACTGAAGTGGTATCTCACTGAAGTTGTGTTTACACTGAAGCAGTGGCGTTTCCACTCAAGCAGTGTAACCACTGAAAGCACTATGAAAGTACTGAAATAAGTACTGATAAATGACAGTTACAACTGCATCATTATGACCACGTTTAATTGGTCATGTAACCACTAACGGCTATAATGGGGATGATTATGAGGCTATTAATGGGCCGATTAATACTCATAATTCCATTGGAACGGTCAAGAGTAACCTCCTATAAATAGGAGATCTGAACATGCATGAAGCACACACAGAAAACACATAACACTTATAAGCGCAAGGGTTAAAGAATTGTGCCTAATTCTCTAACTGCATTTGGTCTTATCCCAAGTAGATATTCGTGATACCCAGGCATTAGGGTCGAATAGTTTACTTTGGAAAGTGATTACACGATTCCAAGTGATATCCGGTAACCACCAAGTGGTATCTGTTATTGCTGACCTTAGTTTTGTTTCTACTGAACAGTTGAGCATTTCTGCTGAAGTTGATTATCTCACCCTGCTTTGGGACGAATAACCACCAACAATCAAAGTAAACTATTTTGTGATAATCAATGGCAACTGCTGCAATGAAACACATGGCTTCAAACTTTGCTAAGCTGGACAAGTTTGAAGGGGTGGACTTTAAGAGGTGGCAGAAGAAGATGCACTTCTTACTGTCAAGCATGAGTGTGGTCTATGTGCTGACTACTCCAATTCCTGATGATGGTGATGATGCTACTGTGGAGCAGATCAGGAGGAGGGGCAAGTGGGAGAATGATGACTACATATGCAGAGGTCTTATTCTGAATGGTATGTCTGATTCTTTGTTTGATATTTATCAGAACTTTGAATCTTCCAAAGAACTGTGGGATTCCTTGGATGCCAAATATATGGCTGAGGATGCATCAAGTAAGAAGTTCCTTGTTAGTAATTTCACAAATTACAAAATGACTGATTCAAGACCAGTTATGGAACAATACAATGAACTTCTTGGAATACTTGGAAGGTTTACACAACACCAAATGAACATGGATGAGGCTATCAAAGTCTCTTGTGTCATTGACAAACTCCCTCCTTCATGGAAAGATTTCAAGCATACCTTGAAACATATGAAGGAGGAGTTAACTCTTGTTGAGTTGGGCAGTCATCTGCACATTGAGGAATCTCTCAAGGTGCAGGATAATGACAAGCCAAAGAGTAGC
The DNA here is from genome assembly GCA_019973895.1 of Chrysanthemum seticuspe. Classification (NCBI taxonomy): domain Eukaryota; kingdom Viridiplantae; phylum Streptophyta; class Magnoliopsida; order Asterales; family Asteraceae; genus Chrysanthemum; species Chrysanthemum seticuspe. The sequence goes on from BPTQ01000001.1 coordinate 242,484,986, forward strand.
AATGCTGCTGGACCATCTGTTGTCAATATGGTGGAGCATAACAACTCCACCAGGTACAATGACAACAAAGGCAAACGCAAGTATCATGACAACACAAGGGCAGATCCTAACAAGAAGGCAACACCTACTTGTTGGAAATGTGGCAAGACTGGTCACATTAAAAGGGACTGCAAGGGTGTTAAAGTTGGTGGTAAAGCCAATGGATCAGGCACTAATGGTTCAGGGAGTGGTGGTTCAGCCAACTCACTGAAAGGTCAGAATATGTTTAATAAGTCTTTTCAGATTTATTATGTTACATATGTATCTGAATCTTTTTATGTGCAGGATGATGATGTTGCGTGGTGGGTTGACTCTGGTGCAACAGTTCATGTGTGTAAAGATAGAAGCTGGTTCAAGACTTATGAGTCACTGAATGATGGTTCTATTCTTCACATGGGAAATGAGTCAACAGCCTTGGTGCATGGTCGTGGTTGTGTAGATCTTAGGTTTAGTTCAGGAAAGATTGTAACTTTGTTTAATGTTATTCATGTTCCTGATATAAGGAAAAACTTGGTTTCAAGTAGTGTTTTGAATAATCATGGATATAAACAAGTTATTGAATCTGATAAATTTGTTCTTTCTAAATGTGGTGTTTTTATTGGTTTTGGTTATTTATGTAATCAAATGTTCAGGCTTAATATTACCACTGACAGTGTTATTTCAGCTTTTGTGACCACATATGATCAGACTGATTCTAACCTTTGGCATGCTAGACTTGGTCATGTTCACTATAAAAGAATGCAAGATATGTCTAGGGATGGTTTAATCCCTGCTTTTGACATGGACACTGAAAAGTGTAAAACTTGCATGTTGACCAAGATAACCAAGAAACCCTTTCAGGGTGTTAGTCGTGAGACTAAGATCTTGGAGCTTATTCACAGTGACCTGTGTGATTTGCATGCCACTCCTTCTTTGGGGAATAAGAAGTACTTTGTGACATTTATTGATGATGCTTCTAGAATTTGTTATGTCTATCTGTTACATACCAAGGATGAAGCATTAGATAAATTCAAAGTGTTTAAAACTGAAGTTGAATTACAACTTGGGTCTTTAATCAAAAGATTAAGGACTGATAGGGGAGGTGAGTACATGGATACTCAGTACTTTCAGTCTGTTGGAATAATCCATGAAACAACTGCCCCTTATACTCCTCAGCAAAATGGTATTTCTGAAAGGAAAAACAGGGTGCTGAAGGAGATGGTTAATTCCATGTTGTCCTATTCAGGACTGAGTCAAGGGTTCTGGGGTGAAGCTATGTTAACAGCTTGCTATTTATTAAATAGGGTTCCAAACAAAAGGAACAAGGTTACCCCTTATGAACTCTGGACTAAAAGGAAACCCAACCTGAATTATCTCAAGGTTTGGGGTTGTAGGGCTGTTGTAAGACTCCCTGATCCAAAGTTGAAAACTTTGGGTGAAAGAGGCATTGATTGCATCTTTGTTGGATATGCTGAGCATTCCAAGGCTTTTAGGTTCTATGTTATTGAACCTAATGAATATGTTTCAGTTAACACAATAATTGAATCAAGGGATGCAGATTTTGATGAGAATAGATTCTCATCAGTCCCTTGACCAAGTCAGAGGATTCCTAATGGAACTCATGACACTGGTGTATCAGAGGTCCCTGATGGTGAACCATCAGTGGTCCCTGATGAGGTTGTGGTTCAGCAACCTGAACCTGTGCTCAGGAAAAGCAAAAGGGTCAGGACTCCAAAGTCATTTGGACCTGAGTTTCAACTATACTTAGTTGAAGGAACAAGGGATGAGGTTTCAGACCAATACTCCTATTGCTTCATTGTTGAGGATGATCCCAAGACATTTGAAGAAGCAATGAAGTCCCAGGATATTGCTTTCTGGAAAGAAGCAATCAATGATGAGATGGATTCCATCATGGGCAACAACACTTGGGTGTTGGTTGATCTACCTCCTGGTTGCAAGCCTCTGGGTTGCAAATGGATTTTCAAAAGAAAAATGAAGGTAGATGGAACTATTGAAAAGTTCAAGGCTAGACTAGTCATTCAGGGCTTTAAACAAAAGTCAGGAATAAACTATTTTGATACTTATGCCCCTGTGGCTCGTATCAGTACCATAAGACTGCTGATTGCTATGGCATCTATTCACAATCTGGTTATTCATCAGATGGATGTGAAAACAGCTTTCTTGAATGGTGAATTGGAAGAGGAGGTTTATATGAACCAACCTCAGGGCTTCATCATGCCTGGCAATGAAAACAAGGTGTGTAAACTGATTAAGTCTCTTTATGGACTTAAGCAGGCACCTAAGCAATGGCATCAAAAGTTTGATGAAGTGGTTTTGTCTAGTGGTTATGTTCTTAACCAAGCTGACAAATGTGTATATAGCAAATTTGATGAATCTGGTAAAGGAGTCATCATTTGTCTATATGTTGATGACATGTTGATCTTTGGCACTGACCAAAATCAGGTTGACCTGACAAAGGAATTTTTGTCATCAAGGTTCTCCATGAAAGACATGGGGGAGGCTGATGTTATCCTTGGTATAAGGATTAAACATTAAAGTAAAAGAATTTCTATCTCTCAGTCTCATTATATTGAGAAGGTGCTGAAGAAATTCAATTACTTTGATTGTACTCCTGTGAGTACACCTATGGATACTTGTGAGAAGCTGATGCCTAATAATGGCAAAGATGTATCTCAACTTGAGTATTCTAGGGTAATTGGCTGCTTAATGTATGCCATGACTTGTACAAGACCTGATATTGGTTTTGCAGTGGGAAAGTTGAGCAGGTATACTAGTAACCCTAGTGCTCATCACTAGCAAGCAGTTCAAAGGGTACTGAAGTATTTGAAGAGAACTATGGATTATAGTCTCTCATATACTGGTTACCCATCAGTGTTGGAAGGTTACACTGATGCAAGTTGGATCAGTAACACTGAAGACAATTCGTCTACCAGTGGCTGGGTATTCTTACTTGGTGGAGGTGCAATTTCTTGGGCATCCAAGAAGCAAACTTGCATCACCGGTTCAACAATGGAATATGAATTTGTGGCCTTAGCTGCTGCTGGTAAAGAAGCTGAATGGTTGAAAAACTTGCTTCTTGAGATTCCATTGTGGCCTAAACCTATAGCACCCATTTCTATCCAGTGTGATAGTGCAGCTACATTGGCTAGGGCTTATAGCCAGATGTACAATGGTAAGTCTAGACACTTAGGTGTCAGGCATAGCATGATTCGTGAGCTTATCATGAATGGGGTAGTATCTATAGAGTTTGTTAGATCTCAACAGAACTTAGCTGATCACTTGACGAAGGGACTGGCTAGAGACTTGGTTATAAAGTCTGCTAAAGGGATGGGTTTAAGTCCAACTTAGTCACTGAATGCTAGGACACCCAACTCCCTCCTAAGGAAACTTGAGAGCTGAGTTCAATGTGGAAAGCTGAACATTCAGTGGACTGGAGCACATGTTTATCTTACATCCCAAGGTTGTGCTCGGAACATGCTGAAAGGAGGATGAAGTCTTTACTTCTTAATGGTTAACTTATCTTTGAAAAAGTGCTTGGCAGGAGCATGAATAAAGAGGAACCACCTATGTAAATGTTGAAGTTTTGCCGCTTCAGGAAGCTTTTGGACTTTTAGCTTTTACAACATTTATGAATTTGGATATGGACATATGGCTTGTATAGTGTCAGGAGCTTTTAAGTGTTTGAAAACTTGTGTGTAGTTATCTTCAGGTATTCAAATGGGTTGAAGGGTTCAATTCTTAGAACACCCTGATTCTCGAATATTTGAACGTGTAATTACTAAGATGGAAATTCAATCCTCAGGACATTTTCGTTTATGCACATGTTTTGCTTGATGTTTATTTTACATGCAAAGGGAGTGAACTAAATTTGGGGAGGATTGTTGGAAAATTTAGTGCACTTGTGGGATGGTTCACACCTTGTAATGGGTTAGGAGGTACGGAGTGTACACCCATAAGGTCCATGAACACCCTGACTCTAATAGTGGTATGTATTGGTAGTGCTTGGTGAAAGTACTGTTGTGGTTAACACTGATTATCAGTGTTTCCACTGAAGCAGTACTTCAGCAGGATCAGTGTTTCCACTGAAGTGGTATCTCACTGAAGTTGTGTTTACACTGAAGCAGTGGCGTTTCCACTCAAGCAGTGTAACCACTGAAAGCATTATGAAAGTACTGAAATAAGTACTGATAAATGACAGTTACAACTGCATCATTATGACCACGTTTAATTGGTCATGTAACCACTAACGGCTATAATGGGGATGATTATGAGGCTATTAATGGGCCGATTAATACTCATAATTCCATTGGAACGGTCAAGAGTAACCTCCTATAAATAGGAGATCTGAACATGCATGAAGCACACACAGAAAACACATAACACTTATAAGCGCAAGGGTTAAAGAATTGTGCCTAATTCTCTAACTGCATTTGGTCTTATCCCAAGTAGATATTCGTGATACCCAGGCATTAGGGTCGAATAGTTTACTTTGGAAAGTGATTACACGATTCCAAGTGATATCCGGTAACCACCAAGTGGTATCTGTTATTGCTGACCTTAGTTTTGTTTCTACTGAACAGTTGAGCATTTCTGCTGAAGTTGATTATCTCACCCTGCTTTGGGACGAATAACCACCAACACATTTAACCATCGTAATAGTCACCTCCATCCTTATATTTCACTTAAACACAATCACATCTCACAACACTCAAACACACACTACAAACACTCACCGTTCGATCAGTGGTCACTACAAGCAATTTATCTATACTTCTATACTACTATATAAAACATTTAAGTTGTGGGTTCCACAAAAAATTAAGATAAGGAGCTCCAATCATTAAGCGACATGTATCACTTCTATAACTAAAAAATAACCAAAAAGGATGAGCTCTAACAAACCAAAATAAGGAGCTCCAATAATGGGGTGACACATGTCACTTCTTAACTAATTAATCACATTTATTTTTAAATTTAAATATCTTTTAATTCGTTTAATTTTTTTATGATCCAATTTCATCATGTTTTTTAAAATTTTGTGCTCTTTAATTCAACATCCATTTTGATATATTTTTATGAGTTTTTAGTTTTTACATTTTTAGTAGGTTTATTTTATTTTGATTTAAATTTTTATAACTTTAACCTTTATTTCAATCAATAAAAACTTTATTTATTAAAATCATTTACTTTTGGGAAAGTGTTTGACGGGTAAGATATTGTGATGGTCTTTTTTATATGCGGGAATAATGATGTCACGGGAAAGATACGGAAAACCCAAACAAACACATACAACTAACACATATACATTTGGAGTGTTGTTAAATGAATTCACTAAGCGGGTAGGAAATTGCGAGGAGAGTTGGGTTAGCAATTCATTTAGTATATTTATTATATAACTATATTTAGCGCCGCCGCTGTGCGCGGGTATCCAACTATGACTTTAAATGGCTTAAGATCGCTAATAAGTGCACGGTTATAGCAGGCTTGGTACTATCATTTTCATAAGTAGTCTAAATGATAAAAAGAGCTATTCTCTACATATATTGCATGAATTGAAGATTTTGTCCAAGTCTCTCGTGCAATAATAATGCATGTTCTTTACGCTCCTATTTAACGTTGTTAAAACATACAATCAGATTTATTTCAAATCTATCATCAAATAGTGCATATTATTTACCATCACGTTTAATGTTTCCCTAATCTATGAATATATGACTAGACAATTCTTGTCTTTATCATATATATGGTCAATTCAACATTTCAACTTAACTTTGAATCATTCGATTTCTTTTTCGTTTTCGATATCTATGATTTTCTATTGAAAAAAGTATGAATGAAAGAAGAAATTAACCACGGGCTTATACTCGTAATTCGTTAACAACTCAGTGTGACAACCGTCTAAGCTCAGGTTAGTGACTGATAGTATTTTATAACATCTTTGATTCTAACTATGCTTTTAAGCTTGGTTTTGTGTTACTCGGGTCATTTTAATGTTTTGTGTTCACTTTCTTTAGGCAACCTCGCATTATGAACGTAATGTACCATCGATCTACAATTTTATTTAACGTCAACTAAGTATGAATGATACGCTCAAGCTATTTTAAATTAGTTATTGTCACACACTCAAAAAATGAGTCCATTTTGAAGTGTATATATATATATTTTTTAAGTATAACCCAACATTGCACCTACGTGTTTACGTTTTAGACTTTAGACGTTTTTTGGTATAAGTTACCCACTAAACTAAACTAATACACCCTCCACCTCATCTAACACCTCATGCTAAATATCATCCACCTTCTACTTACACACTTAAACACTTGTTAAACAAAGTAAGAGGGTGTTTACTTTTTTTTTAGTGGAGAGAAAAGTAGGCCTAAAACTTTTGATGGCTCTTAATTGGGAGATGCATTAAAGGTTGCATCTCTTCAATAAGAGACTAATATAAACTTTTATATATATCCACTTAATTTAGTAAACACCCTTTAAAACTTGTTAAGTCTAATGTACACTTGTCTTATAATTATAATACATATTTAAACCTCACATACTATTTCTTACCCTTATTTTACACACACGAAACTAGTTAATCTCTCTTTTCTCTCCTCACTTGGACGCCTAACACCATCATTCTTTCTTCAAGTTTTAGCCAAGAACTTACAACTAAGAGTCTTCTGGGTGGAAAAAGGTTTAGTGATTATGATAGAACAAGAGTTAGGGTTTGATATATCCATCTAAGAGTACCTTTAAACCTCTCAAGAATCATAGCCTTTAGGTCACATACAACTTCTTTTAAAGTTCTTGAAGGTAAATTGTTGGTGCAAGACGACTTGTGTTGTCACACCCCCAAAATATCGCAGCGGCAATGTAACCGCGGGCGTGACAGTCATAGCACAAAGCACACGATAATAAATAACGACTCTACATAAGTCGTTTTGAAAAGTACATTAAAGTTTAGAAGAAAATAAGTTCAACAATCAAGTTTTAAAGTGTCCCAAATGAAAATGACAAAATGTTCACATCGAATATATGACAACTGATAAGGTTTTAAAAGGTACCTTTTTTAGGGGTCGTTTAAGCCCTTATTTGATCACTTTTGTATCCGTTATTGCTTAATATCGTTCCTTTTCACTTTTTAGGTCTCTTGAATGCAAAATGCTGGAATGGCACTTATTTGAACGAAAAGGCGCGAATGTACGAAGAAAATGGCCAAAGTCAGAATCGAGACACTCAAAGCTGCTAAAAACATAAGGTGACGGCGTCACAGCTTATACGCGACGCCGTCGGAGGATTTTGTTACGGGACAAAAGCCAAAACTCCTATTTTCAAGTGACGACGTCAAGTTATAAAAGAGTAGGCCGTCGCAACTCAGACGGCCTAGATGCAATCCAGACGGCGTCAGAAGCTGAAGAGGACGGCGTCACAACCACAAGGTGACGCCGTCACAAGGTGATCAAGACTATCACAGCATGCGCGCGAAGTGTTGATATTGTTTTGGCCATAACTTTTGCATACGAACTCGGATTTAGGTGGTTCAAAAGCCCACGCGATCGGAACGAGAAAATCTACAATTTGCTGAAAAAATGGTCGTGACGCCGTCACTCTATAGGTGTGACGCCGTCACTCTTTGCCGACAGAAAATCTGCCTATAAATATAACATTATAACTTCACTTTTTGTAAGCCCTAAACCCTAAGTCCGATTCCAGGGTTTAGGTAGGTGTTTTTCCAGCAACTTAAAGGGTTTCAAACACTCCATAAACATCGTGTAATGATTTGTTTGTTAATCCAATCCTATGGTATGTCTTCAATTATCATAATTGTTGCTTGCTCTTCATTAATTATGCTTGGCTAATTCACCTAGTGTTTGCTTATGATTGTATGAAACTTGTATATAATTAATTAGATCTTATTGGTTTCTTAGTGATGCTTGTGTCTATCTTCATCATTAGGGTGTGACAATTTCAATGAGTCTAATTGGTTTAGTTTATAATTCTTGCATCCTACTGTCTCTTGTTTGATTGGTTGTCTCTTATCTTAATTGTTTAATGACCTAGTAATGCGATAGGTCATTCGTTGTGTACTTAATGCTTGATTAAATCTTTGTGAACCTTAGAATATGACTCCTTGAGTAGTTGTAAGCTAAACCATCCAAAGAGTGCCTTAGAGTAAGAGTTTATTATCCGTAGTGGGTTTTGTAGACGAGACCCTTTGGTAAGTTCAAAGAGTTAGGGATAAACGCATACCCTACGACTTTAGACACACAACGCGTTAAGAATAAGGACGTGACAATTCAACCATCAATAGGACGTGACAATTCAGTAGGTAGAATTGGATAGCTAGCAAGGGGTAATACATCATAAGTAGATACGCTTCACGTTACTGGTAGACCCATAATTTAGTTAGTATCTTTTGGGATAGTTGACTAGCAACTAATTCCACCCTCCCCTCCAAAACCGAGATTCATAAAATATAAAAATACAAAAATAATCGTCCCTCACCTTTAGACTTAAATCGACATACACTTCAGCCTAACGACACTATTCCCCTAGAGAACGATATCAATACCCGTGGCTTACCCTAATACTACACTACAACGATTAGGTTCACTGCCTAGGGTGTTATAAAACTTGCTCGAAGAAAAGGAAGTTCCTTTGACCCCGAACGACGCGTGTAGCGTTATCAAGTTTTTGGCGCCGCTGCCGGGGAATAGTTATTGTTTTGGCTTGATTTCTATCTCGTTTAGGTCTACTCACAAGATTCCTATCAAGTGAGATTTTTTTCTTTTTATTAGCTTCCTTGTAGTCTATCCCCCTTCTTTGTGCCTTTGTTCGTAAAACTTGTCCATTGACTCTTCCGTTCACCATTATGGAGAACGCGAATCCACTATATCCGCGATTAGGTTATTTCATGAAATATGATATTACCGAAGTGGATTATTCAAGATGGTGGGAAGAAAGTAACCAAGTCCATAAACCTTTTGAGGGTTTCACCATTCCATCAAGCCCACAAAATACCTCATCTAGTGAAACCTATGCTTCGTTTGAGCCTTCACCTAGGATAAACTTTCGTGAACAACCTCCGTGTTTAGAAACTATTTTTAGTGAGGCCCTTAGGAGAACTGACCAAATTTTTGAAAACATTATGGTAAGCAACCAAGCATTAAACCATAAGTTGGATCAATTACTAGAATTGGTTTCATCACGACCTAAGGAAATAATACATGACGAGCATATAGATGATGTAGATGTGATTGAGGATGAGGTGAAAAGTCTAGACCCACAAGGTATCCCACAAGCCCCACCATCATTTAAGGCATACACACCGCACGTGACTTACCCGGAAGTAGTAGAAGAGACTTTAGGAATCCCGATGGAGGTAGAACATTTGAACCAAACGCAACTAGAGAATATAGGTTTGAATACTTGTAGTCTCAGTCTTACTCTTAGTTCTAGGGAATTTCCTAGTGTTGATGAACCGGAACCTCAATCTTTACTTCCATCCTTAGATAAACGAGGAACCGACCTACCCATCAACCAATTTAGTCCGGGTAGTTTTTGAATGAAGGAAGCCATTCACACACCCCCTTCACCTCACGTGGCATATTTCCACCCTAAGGGTGTGTATCGCTACTATCACCCGCACTTAAACTTAAGTGTAGGGAAAACTTCCCCCTTATCTGTTAAATAAGGGTAGAGTCAGGCTCGTGACTCGAACAAAAACAAGCGCTTCTTGGGAGGCAACCCATGTGTATTTGTTTTTCATTTTTAATTGTGTGTCGTATATCTTTTATTGATTGTTTATTCTCATGTTTGAATTTGTAAAAATGCTTTATTTTGTCTTTAACCTCGTCTTAATTACATATAAATGTATTTTACATAAGGGATAAGTGTAGGGAGGATTACACACATTTTCAACGAACGTGAACATGAGAATTACAATTATTTAAAAGATATACATGTGTGTTTGTTTGAGTCAAATGCTTGTATCGAGTCATAATGGATGTTTTGCAGGAAATTTTTCCAGATTCTAAAGATGTAAATTTTCCAGAAAATCGCAGACCAGTTTTTGTCAGGATAACCTGACGGCATCAGGATCGCAACCTGACGGCGTCAGGAAGGAGCATAAACAACTGATTACTTTTTCTCGTTTTCTGTGCTACTTATAAATTTTTTGGAATTTTCCAGGTCTTAATTTTCTAGAAAATCTGCAAACATCCATTCCACAAGCATTATATCTTATTTAAGTCTGGAATTACATCTTGTTGTGATTTTTCTTTGTTCGGTTTGATGCGTTGGGTTGTTTGTTTTCTTCAAGTGTGCAGGTTTTATTTATCAAGAAGAAGATACATAAGATTGGAAGGAGCTTTTCACGCATACATTCTTCTTGGAAAGTATTTAACCACCACTTCACACGGATCCTACCGAGCTAATCAGGGGAGTACTAGTTTCTTTCGTTTTTAATTACCTTCTATTATCATAACTTTGATACTTTCGGGGAACATTGGGGACAATGTTCAATTTAAGTGTAGGGAGGGAAAATAAAACGGAAACTTTTAAACTATGCTTATCCTTGATTATTTGCTTTGTCCAATTGTATTTGCGTAATAAAACATGAGAAAATGTCGGTTAGGGTAATTTTGGCACCATATTTAAAAATTTTCATGACATATAGGAGTGGGCCATTAGTCTTAACAAAAGCGTCTCACGGATAGGAATTTGCATGACTAGCACAAAAACCCTTTACCACCTAAATTCCACCCAAAATGTGAGGATCGCCCTTAGATTAGTAGGAATTAAAGCATTCATCTTCAATGCTTAGAGTGTGAACCGGTAGTATATTAGATTCTAGAACTTGTTTTGTGATGCATTCCGAGATCGCTAGTAAGACTGCACTTGTGTAGTTAGGAATAACTAAATGATAAGAGGCATTAGGATAACCCTTGTTTGATACCCGTAATATAATTACTTCTTCCACATCGGTTGAGTAATTCCCCCACACCCTTTGCGTTGTACTCATCTTTAGTACACGATACCCCTAGTTAACCCCTCAGAGCCTATCCTTTTCGCGGTTCTCGTGATGTTTCGGTTTTTTCCGGAATATCAATGAAGAGCATTGTTTACACCCCACCCCCAAATATACACCCAAATCGCCTTAGCCTACCCTGTATGCACTCACTTTTAGTGCATTATTGTTATCACCCTAAACTCTTAGTTCAATTATCTGGTTGCTTGCATAAGTTGCTAAGTCAAGTCATATCCTTTGTATACAGTTTTGGGACGATTGGGATTCATGGGAAAAGTTAAAGTTTATGAAATGATGGGAAGGGAACGTTAAATTCAAATTCCCTTTGTTTGCGTAATAATGTACCCCAAGTGTTTTGATCTTTTCAATTCGGGTCAAATTAGTGTTAGAATAATAAAAACTCAAGTGTAGGATGTGCCTATAAATCCCTATCATTTTGATGTTACCGTAGAGGATGGTAGAGTAAAAGTGTATGCAAAAAAAAAAAAAAAAAAAAAAAAAAAAGATCGAAAAAAAGAGAAAAAGAGAAAAAGAAAAAAAATAGAGTGATAAAAAAAAAAAAAAAAAAAAAAAAAAACATGCGGGCTACCATCCTACATCTATCCTTTAAATTTATGTTTGTTTATTTCAGTTAGCTAAGTGTCGAATCTTGGCTTAGCAACGCCATTCTTCGTATGCATTTAACATAGAGATTTTTGACTTACCACCACTAAATAGCCTATCCCACCAAACCCTTTGTTTCCCTACCGTAAGCCTAACATTACAACCCTTTAAAGACCTCTTTGATAGTCTTTCCTAGGTGCTTACGCCAAAGCGATTGAGGTTTGATCTATTCTCAAGCCTATGGTAATCTATGTACTAGGACCGGTTAATGAGTGTTTATCTTCCATTTCCAATTTGTTATATTTCATATACACCCGAGAGAGATGTGAGTATCCAAACACCCCATGTGAGGTGCTAGTATGTAATTTCCGTGCTTGTTATGACTTTTGCGGGGCTTATATGTGTTGTTGACTGTTTTAAACCAATGCTTCATGACCACTAACTTATAAATTAATTGGCTAAAAGCACATTTGCTTGAGGACAAGCAAATACCAAGTGTAGGGATATTTGATAAGGTTTTAAAAGGTACCTTTTTGAGGGGTTGTTTAAGCCCTTATTTGATCACTTTTGTATCTGTTATTGCTTAATATCGTTCCTTTTCACTTTTTAGGTCTCTTGAATGCAAAATGCTGGAATGGCACTTATTTGAACGAAAAGGCGCGAATATACGAAGAAAATGGCCAAAGTCAGAATCGAGACACTCAAAGCTGCTAAAAACATAAGGTGACGGCGTCACAGCTTATACGCGACGCCGTCGGAGGATTTTGTGACGGGACAAAAGCCAAAACTCCTATTTTCAAGTGACGACGTCAAGTTATAAAAGAGTAGGCCGTCGCAACTCAGACGGCCTAGATGCAATCCAGACGGCGTCAGAAGCAGAAGTGGACGGCGTCACAACCACAAGGTGACGCCGTCACAAGGTGATCAAGACTATCACAGCATGCGCGCGAAGTGTTGATATTGTTTTGGCCATAACTTTTGCATACGAACTCGGATTTAGGTGGTTCAAAAGCCCACGCGATCGGAACGAGAAAATCTACAATTTGCTGAAAAAATGGTCGTGACGCCATCACTCTATAGGTGTGACGCCGTCACTCTTTGCCGACAGAAAATCTGCCTATAAATATAACATTATAACTTCACTTTTTGTAAGCCCTAAACCCTAAGTCCGATTCCAGGGTTTAGGTAGGTGTTTTTCCAGCAACTTAAAGGGTTTCAAACACTCCATAAACATCGTGTAATGATTTGTTTGTTAATCCAATCCTATGGTATGTCTTCAATTATCATAATTGTTGCTTGCTCTTCATTAATTATGCTTGGCTAATTCACCTAGTGTTTGCTTATGATTGTATGAAACTTGTATATAATTAATTAGATCTTATTGGTTTCTTAGTGATGCTTGTGTCTATCTTCATCATTAGGGTGTGACAATTTCAATGAGTCTAATTGGTTTAGTTTATAATTCTTGCATCCTACTGTCTCTTGTTTGATTGGTTGTCTCTTATCTTAATTGTTTAATGATCTAGTAATGCGATAGGTCATTCGTTGTGTACTTAATGCTTGATTAAATCTTTGTGAACCTTAGAATATGACTCCTTGAGTAGTTGTAAGCTAAACCATCCAAAGAGTGCCTTAGAGTAAGAGTTTATTATCCGTAGTGGGTTTTGTAGACGAGACCCTTTGGTAAGTTCAAAGAGTTAGGGATAAACGCATACCCTACGACTTTAGACACACAACGCGTTAAGAATAAGGACGTGACAATTCAACCATCAATAGGACGTGACAATTCAGTAGGTAGAATTGGATAGCTAGCAAGGAGTAATACATCATAAGTAGATACGCTTCACGTTACTGGTAGACCCATAATTTAGTTAGTATCTTTTGGGATAGTTGACTAGCAACTAATTCCACCCTCCCCTCCAAAACCGAGATTCATAAAATATAAAAATACAAAAATAATCGTCCCTCACCTTTAGACTTAAATCGACATACACTTCAGCCTAACGACACTATTCCCCTAGAGAACGATATCAATACCCGTGGCTTACCCTAATACTACACTACAACGATTAGGTTCACTGCCTAGGGTGTTATAAAACTTGCTCGAAGAAAAGGAAGTTCCTTTGACCCCGAACGGCGCGTGTAGCGTTATCAACAACACAATAAAATCTTCATGATATGATGCTACGAGATAAGACTCGGCGAATGCCACAGCAATGCAATCCATGCTAGTTAAGTCAATGGCGTGAGAAATACATGCTAAAACGGTCAACATAAAGTTTGTGAGATCATGGGTTTAAGTAATAGTAAAAATAAACCACAAGATTTTATTGTGCGTATGACCATTATAACAAATACAATGTCACACAAAAATGTGTTTACTACTGCCTAAGCTAATGACACTGAAGCGTGAATTGCGTTATAACCATAAGTATATGCCCCAAAGCAAGTGTCTAACCCAAGACCACACGGAAACAAACTTAAATGAAACTACGTCCATTTGACATCGTACTAGTCAAGTAAGAACTACTTACCCGGACGGGGAGAGTCAGCCCCGATAGATCTATCCATAACATTCGTGCTTACAAAAGTAATTAACAGTTCATGATAAGGGGCAAAAATGTAAAGCATGGGTTAACGAGTACTTAGGCCAGTCCGTAAACGAGTAAATGTACTTGTGTTCAAACTGTAAAAACAAACAATGTATTCTCAGCCCAAAATAAGTGAAATCAAGTAAAAATTCGGGCCTACGAAACTCACCTCAAGCAAATGTTAATAAACGGTACATAAACGATGACACGTGAAACGAGGCAAAAACCATGACTACGACCTAATTAAATAATAAGGCGCTTTAGGTCGTATACATGTTATGTATGATATGCATATGAGTTTTATAAGTTTTTATCACCATTACATGTTTACGTTTAAGTTTTATAAGAAAAATATGTTTTACGTCAAAAATAAGTAAGTGTTACTATTTTGCAACAACTTTCAAAAATCAGTTTTGTCCAAATTTGATGGCATGCATCTCTTTCGTAATTCAACATTTTTAACCAATTACAATTCTTGTATAAAGAATACTATGAGTATTACAAAAGTTCTTCCCTAAACCTATGTCCCAAACGGGCTTTATCATACGTAAAAATGACCATGATGTAGTGAGGACAAGCTATTTTTAACAAAAAAATGAGCAGTTTTTAGTCAACTTTGCAAGGCTTTAACTTTTTCGTTACAACTTCGTTTGACTGGATTCTAGACTTTTAAAAACTAGGCCGTGAGTACTACAAAACACTCTTTGTGCTAATTTTTGTGATTCGAATTCTAGGCCTAAGAAAAACAACTCACAACATGCTAACTCAGAAAATTAGACCTAACACTTGCAAAATTTTAAGTTGTTTTTTGAACTAGTTTATATTTTTACTCAAACTTCGTTTAGCCGTAATTTATTCGTATAGCTCCACTTTTAGTGATTCAAACGGCCACTGAAAGCTTATTAAGTCTACTTTCTATTTTTCTGACCCATTGTTGCAAATATTTAACCCATTTTTCCAGATTTCATCATTTAGGACAACTAACACACTAATCTTATAAATCTATACTTAAAACCTATGTTTACACTTTCCACAACCAACACTTCCACCAATTCTTTCCTAACTTCAATCTTTACTAATAAACTTTAATATAAATTATATAAAAACATAATACCATATTATTAACACTAACTTTCATATAAAATCAAGAACACAATAAATAACCACTTTAAGAGCATAAAATCACATTTTTACATCTTTTCTTTTAGACAACAACATTTTTACACAAACATGTCATGGTGATGAAATATGTATATAAATGATATATGTAAGTAAATAAGTGAAATCAAAATGAGTTGAGGTGCGCTTACAAAGGTGATGAACAGAGTGAGGTTAATAACACTATATGAACAACTAATACCTCAAATACTTGCAGTAACTAAATTTACCACACTAACTAATATCTTGTAAACCTTAGCTTCAATACTACCCAAGAACCTCCTTCTACACTAACCTACAACCTTTAATTAACAAAGAAACTTAATAACCTAAACCTTTCTTCCTTGTCAATACTTGAAGAAAATCAAACATTATTTTGGTGTGTGGATTTGGGTTTGGCCGTGGGTTTGAGAGGAGGAACAAGAGAGATTTCTTTAAATATTGGTGAGTTGTAAGTGTGTGTAGTGTTAGTGGTTTATAGGTTATAAGAGGTAAGTGTTAATACAAATAGGCCGTAAAAACGTTTATTTATATTTTACGATCTTCTAATGTTTTGTCGATAACAAACGTAAAATCATTTTAACGAAACAAATAAAATACGTAAATGGTTTGAGCCAATAGTTTACTAACACACTTACGTTTTCATATAAAACACTAAACAAGCAATAGAGTTTTCATGGTATAGTAATACATATGTACAACAACTAGTGTTTACATAATGGGTAGATATATACATACTTAGTATGTATTATAATGAGTAATTGAATGGGTAGAAGTATAAGTATTTGACCCATTGACTAAATACATTGAATGTAGTTGGGTAAAACCCAAAGTCCATGACCCACACCCATGGAGCATGATCCATAACTCATAACCCATTGCATGACATCATGCATAAGTCATAATGGGTATTATCCATGGCCCATGGAGCTAACCCATGACCCATTGACTAGATGCATTGCATCTTCTAGATACATTGTATTTATTTGGATACCCATGGATCAAAACCTACAACCCATGATCCATGATCCATGACCCACAACCCATCTAGGGGGAGCGTCCTACGGATCCCTAGTAATACACTAGACGGATCCCTCAAGCAAGGGATCAGTGGAACAGTAGCATGTTTTTGTCTATAAATAGTGAGCCATTTCTTCATTGTAAGTTTTCACTTCTACACATACTTTCTCCTAGTATTGTAAACTCTCTAATCTCATATCCAAAGGATCTCTCTATATAGTTTGTGTTTTTTTTTGTGTGATTCTCTAAGTTCCTCTTAAAGGCGAGATCACCACCTCTTGAAGTCGAGCAAGCTCAATTCCATGAGTTGCCATGCTTCGTCATCATCAAGACTACTGAAGTTCTCTTGTTGATAGTTCTTTCTTCCTCTCTAGAAGTGTTGTGTCTAAGGCATTAGTGAAGGATGCCAAAAGGGTCAAGACGAAGGCATTAGTGAAAGGTGTCGAACGTCCGTGTCTAAGGCATTAGTGAAGGATGCCAAAAGGGTCAAGACGAAGGCATTAGTGAAAGGTGCCAAACGTCCGTGTCTAAGGCATTAGTGAAGGACGCCAAAAGGGTCAAGACGAAGGCATTAGTGAAAGGTTTCGAACGTCCGTGTCAAAGGCATTAGTGAAGGATGCCAAAAGGGTCAAGACGAAGGCATTAGTGAAAGGTGTCGAACGTCCGTGTCAAAGGCATTAGTGAAGGATGCCAAAAGGGTCAAGTCGAAGGCATTAATGAAAGGTGTCAAAAGATCATGTCAAAGGCATTAGTGAAAGATGCCAAGGGTGTACAATCGATATGGTGCATCGATGTACAAATATAGATAGGTTGTGTCCAAGGATATTGATATCCTTGATGATGTTGTAATAAGGAGTGGGTCTCCTTTGGGATAGGTGTTGTGTAGTGTTGGGTAGTAGTTCCTCTTTTGTAATGGAGCTCGGTATCTAGCCTTGTACCGAATAAAGTGTAGGCGACATTGTGATATGTTTGGTTCTACCTCGTGGAAGAACCTGGTGTCTAGCCTTGTACCGGATAAAGAGTAGGCGACGTTGTGAAGGCTTCTCCGCCACAAGGAGTTTGTGTTGTGTAGTGATTACGAACTCTCGAGTAGGTGACTCAGGGAGTGGAGTAGGGCAAGGAAGGTGTCCTTGTAGCCGAACCACTATAAATACTCGCGTTGTGGTTTTGTGCTTCTTACTCTGTATCTTTGCTTTATTCATTTATATGCTTATCTATCAACATCCAATACACACATTTAAATAGATTGACATAAGTCGATCTAGATAGTTTAAAACCAAGTTTTAATCGGTAAAACTATTCAACCCCTTTCTAGTTTTTCACAATTGGTACCAGAGCTTCGTTACCAAGCTTTTAGAGTATAATGTACTTTAAAAACTTGACACGATCCGTGTATAATTGAAAACTACAAATAAGGTCTTTTACAAAAACAAACACCATATCTTAAAAATACTTTTGTAGGATGTTGATTGGATGACAACATTATATTTTTATTTCTTATTTTATCTTACTAAATTGCACTAACCTTTCTTGTCATTTTGCTTAGTTAAAGCTCATTTTAATCAAGCCATAGGAATTTGTTGGTAACAAGATTACCTTTCCTAAGAAGGTATCTTAATTACCATCTAGATCACGAAGGAACTGGAGTTGTCTATTGACATTTTTCTTGTCAAAAGAAAAAGACACTCATAATTGCATTAGAGGTATGACTTTCTAACTTATCTCTAAATAACATTATCTTAGAATAAGTATGCTTGAATAGGAACTTATATGATTATATTTTCATATGCTCATGTATTATACGTGGCTTCGTTAGGAAACTTTTCTTGCATACGTGTTTCTTTTCCGTCTATAATCTAGGTTTATAAACATGTGTTTTTATTTTTCTTAATCCAAAAATAAAATCTGTTTAATAATAAAACAAAACACAAATCTCAAAAATTCCTCCTTCCCCATAAAAATTCCTTCCGCTCGTCAACTCCACCAAAACCTCACTTTTCAAATCTTCCATTTTCAAAAATTACCTCTCATTCAAACTTCATCTTCCCTCTCATCTCATCTCATCTCATCTCAAATCAAAACCAAGGAAGAATTTCATCATCATGGTTTATATCGCCTTCGTGATCATCGTCTTAACACTCATCGCTCTCGTGTATCCCATGATCAAGTTTTCTCATGGAGACATGTACTTTGTGTTGTTAATCTACATTTGTATCATATATTCAATCCTTTGTATCGCTCTTAGCATTGAAATGAAATATTACTAATGTCTTAGTTTATCTCGTTTATTTTTCATAATGTGTTTATCATTTTCTTTTCATTCGTATCTTTCACCTTAACATACTTTCGAAACCTACAATGCATGCTTAACTAGTAAATATTGCCTAGAACACACCTCCTTTTTATAAACCTAAAAGTTTCAAAAATCTATTTTACGTCAAGACTATTTTTCTGTCACTACAGATCCACGGATCCCTAAATTTCAACTAGCCGGATCCCTCTTAGAAGGGAACCGTAAGAACCGTGGAACTGGAAAACAGAATCTCATGCAACATAAAAACCATTTTATAAAAATCTACCATAAAAGTCCACTGGAATGTTAGTACAAAGAAAGTTAATTGTCATTGTTAATTGAAATCAAGTAAAAATATTAGGAGATTATTTTCATATATCCTCTTCTTTGATGCATCTATTCATATTAACTTGCTCATACAAACTATTCACTTCCATAGGTCTCGTCATGACTCATGAGTATGAATTCGACTTTCAACACACTTATGTCTACATTCCTAATATCTCCCTTGAGCCCAACACACCTGGCAATCATGTCTGTGGGTTCAATAATCTCGAAACTCGCCACTTCCATGAAGGACATATTGTTGACACACCTCTACTATACGAAGAAGGTATCAATACCTCTTTCCGAACCATAGGACTAAAAGGCCTTCTTGAAATTAACGAGAAGATTTGTCCACGGTTTGTGTTGGAATTCTTCCGTCAAGTCGAACTCGTTCGTAACGAGCATCGATCTCTATCACTATGGTTTTGGATCAAAAACCAAAAGTTTGTATTAACTCTTGGGCAATTTGCTCTCATTCTCTGAATTCCAAATCATGGACAATGTGCCTTTACTAAAGATTGGTCTCTTGATTCTCTCTTCAACTATCGTGAATAAAATAGCCCATATTGTTCACACATACCTTCCCCTCAAGAATTAACTCGCATGTTATGAAAACCTCGACCCTATTACTCTGATCCAAACATAATTTATACACGTGATATCCAAGATGATCTTAAACATCTCGCAGTTATTCTATGTGAAAATGTTTGGAGTCTTAGGGGAAATCGAGAAATTCTTCCCGCTTGTTGTGCTCACATAATGTATTTTCTGCTAACCCAACAACCATACAATCTCGCCTATTTCTTCGCAAGGCGAATTGTAAACCTTCAAGGAAACAAGAACAAGCTAATCTCATATGGAATTTTCCTGACACGCCTCTATCATCATGTCATGTACTTTCATCCTCAATTTCAAAGTCCGTTGTACGTACTTGTGAATAAGATGATGGAACCTCTTAACACATCTCACATCAAGTCATTCTTTGTCCCTGAATCGGCAAATACTCATCATCCATTTGACAATCCATCTAGTGAAAACGCTCAAGAAACCTAGTTTCCTTTCCAAATAGGATCAATCCTAAGATTTCATCTTTTATCTTTGTAATGTGATCATTCTCATGGAATAAAGCATTTAACGTTTGATGTCTCGCTTATATAGTTGTTCAAATTGTTTAGAAAACACTGGCTTTATAATACAATACCTTGTGCAAGTTTTGCACACTTTCTGTAATGCTACTGTTCTGCAGGAGTCGGATCCCTCAACTTGTACTAGACGGATCCCTCCATTTAGGGATCTGTGGGATCCGGGCAGACAGAAATACAGTTGCAGACATCCACACATCAAACCAGCCCACTAGACCACTTCACACTAGCTAAACATAATGCCTTAGGACCACTTAAGTCTTCCTCAAGCTCAATAGGTATCACACTCACTCATAGCTAATCTAGGATCACACTCAAGGTGCTTTTTGATTTATCATATCACTAAAACTCATCATCCTTCCGCTCCAATACTTATACATCATTTCTCACATATCAACACATCTAGTTTTATAATTCTCTCAATTTTAGCAAATTGATTTTAGTCATCCTTACCTCAAAATGGGTCAAAAACTAGTTTTTCATTTCTTATAATTTTTAAGGAATTTTCCAAATTTATCCTAAGTTTCCATCTGATCTCTATGATAATTTAACACCACTTGACACTCTCAATCCTCCTAGTGTCATCTTTGATCACCTATTGGTGCTCATAAAGTCCCATTTTCTTCCATAAAAGGTAATCATTAGCTACCATCATTCATTGCCCTTGATCATTTAAGTCCCCTTTTATTTAAGACACTTAAGAAGACTGAAACACTCAAGATGTATAGGTACTAGACCTTACAACATCATTTCCCTCTTCTCTTGGCTACTGAAAGTCGGATCCCTTGGATTAGCCTAGACGGATCCCTCATTGGAGGGAACCGTGGGAACCGGCTGACAGATTCAGCTAACTCTAGCTAAAGCAATCATTTCAAGCTCTCCTTGCTAACTTGAACATTCCATATTTTCTTAATTAGCCCCCTTGATCAGTGCAACTCTGAAGTTGACTCTTGTGCATGCAAATCATTGCATTACAAAAGGATCTTACTGGTTTAAGCCTTGAATGCATTTGCCAAATCCTTTTTCTTTATAAACCATCTTGTTAGGACTTCTTTGTCACCATCTACAACTCAAATCTCAGCAACTAAAAGCCTCTATCTCACTAACATTTTGTCATCTCATCATGAGGAAAGCTCCTAGTGGTAACTCATCCACCAAAGGACCACCCAAGAAACTTGCTCGTGTTATTCACGAAATTTCTTCAACTGAATCATCTCCCGTTAAATCCACAAACGCTAGGATTTCTCCTCCACCAACTCAACCAATCAAACCAATCCCCAAAAGGATTGTTCCTACAAAACTACCAATGCCAAACACCACTATACCTCCTAAACCAAACACTCCTATTTTTACTAAACCATCACCATTAGTGCCTAGAGCCATATCATTCACCACTCCACTCTCATCACCACACCTCTACAATTTAGAGGACTTGCCTTCTATGCCATCTCATCCTCCACCATTGCCAACATTCTCCTCAATAGAGAGAATAGCGCAACAAAATCAAGGTGTTGAATCAACACTAGCACCAGCATTCTTTTCACCTTCACCCTTAAATAGTCCCTTTTGGATTATGAGGAATCATCAAAGTCAACCACCCGATCACATGGAAGTAGATACCTCTCTACCACCATATTCCACCACCACCACCTTTGGTTGAATCACCTCCACAGATCCCTCATTCTTTTGAGAATCCTCAACCTTCCTCACTTAACCCTCCTTCTTTTGTGGAACCTCAACCAAACCTTCCATCTCAAGCCATTCCATTTCTACCACCACCATTTCCGAGCCATGACAAAGATTTTTATCATTGTCAACATGTTAAAGGCTTGATACATGAACTACGTGAAGAGCAACGTTTCATGTTTTATCACCTCCTCGAACGTTTTGATGAAGTCAACAAACCTAAACAACCTTAAGCTTAAGGATTCAAGTGGTGTCCTAGTCTTAAGCTTAACTTAGATAGTTTAGGAATCATATTTCATGTTTAAGTCATTCTCTTAGTTTTAGAGATATGTAGATCATTTCTCGTGTTTTTATTGAATGAAATTACATGTTATATGTCGTATTATCATTGGTGCCTTAAATACGTAACTCACTTTTGATGTTAACTTCACATTTTACATCAACAAGGCTGTCTTGAGTTTACAGGGAGACGGATCCCTCACTTTAGCCTAGACGGATCCCTCCAAAGGAGGAACCGTGGGATCCGTGCAACAGAAGACAATTCTATTACTAACTTATGTCTTATTTGCAGGAAATTATGCATTATATACTTGTTTTCTAACCTTTGTTTTGTAGATTTTTAATATACACATGAAGACTTTGACACCCTTAGCTAGGGGGAGTTTCTTGTCAAAGAAAAACATTGCAAAATCATTTTCAATACCTTAACATAGGATTACATTGCCTGACGTCCTCCTTGCAAAGGAGCACTCGTCAAAGGGGAGCATGTTCGTCAAAAAGACGAAACCATTTGCAAACTTAAATCGCAAAGCACTCGCTTAGTCTTTCTAATTACTTGACGCCCTCACAAAGGGATGGACCGGTCAAGGCGGAGCTAAGACGAAAATCCTTCTCTTCCCTAACTTTCTATTTTTCTTATTTTTACTTTTCACATAGTTTTCTTAAAACAATGTGTTAGCTTCTTTTCGACGCTCTTTTTGTTTCGACAAAAAGGGGGAGAAGAGAGTAAAAACTCCAATTCAAACTCTTACGAATTTTAGTTTTTCCTTAAAATAATCTTATGTTTTGTCATCAACAAAAAGGGGGAGATTGTTAATACAAATAAGCCGTAAAACATTTATTTATATTTTACGATCTTCTAATGTTTTGTCGATAATAAACGTAAAATCATTTTAACGAAACAAATAAAATACGTAAATGGTTTGAGCCAATAGTTTACTAACACACTTACGTTTTCATATAAAACACTAAACAAGCAATAGTGTTTTCATAGTATAGTAATACATATGTACAACAACTAGTGTTTACATAATGGGTAGATATATACATACTTAGTATGTATTATAATGAGTAATAGAATAGGTAGAAGCATAAGTATTTGACCTATTGACTAAATACATAGAACGTAGTTGGGTAAAACCCAAAGTCCATGACCCATACCTATGGAGCATGATCCATAACCCATAACCCATTGCATGACATCATGCATAAGTCATAATGGGTATTATCCATGACCCATGGATCTAACCCATGACCCATTGACTAGATGCATTGTATCTTCTAGATACATTGTATCTATTTGGATACCCATGGATCAAAACTTACAACCCATGATCCATGACCCACAACCCATCTAGGGGGAGCGTCCTACGGATCCCAAGTAATACATTAGACGGATCCCTCAAGCAAGGGATCCATAGGATCCGTGGAACAGTAGCATATTTTTGTCTATAAATAGTGAGTCATTTCTTCATTGTAAGTTGCCACTTCTATACATACTTTCTCCGAGTATTGTAAACTCTCTAACCTCAGATCCAAAGGATCTCTCTATGTAGTTTGTGTTTGTTTTTGTGTCATTCTCTAGGTTCCTCTTAAAGGCGAGATCACCACCTCTTGAAGTCTAGCAAGCTCAAGTCCATGAGTTGCCATGCTTCATCATCATCAAGACTACTGAAGTTCTCTTGTTGATAGTTCTTTCTTCCTCTCTAGAAGTGTTGTGTCTAAGGCATTAGTGAAGGATGCCAAAAGGGTCAAGACGAAGGCATTAGTGAAAGGTGCCGAACGTCCGTGTCTAAGGCATTAGTGAAGGATGCCAAAAGGGTCAAGACGAAGGCATTAGTGAAAGGTGTCGAACATCCGTGTCTAAGGCATTAGTGAAGGATGCCAAAAGGGTCAAGACGAAGGCATTTGTGAAAGGTGCCGAACGTCCATGTCAAAGGCATTAGTGAAGGATGCCAAAAGGGTCAAGTCGAAGGCATTAGTGAAAGGTGCCAAAAGATCATGTCAAAGGCATTAGTGAAAGATGTCAAGGGTGTACAATCGATATGGT
This sequence comes from Chrysanthemum seticuspe, assembly GCA_019973895.1. NCBI lineage: Eukaryota > Viridiplantae > Streptophyta > Magnoliopsida > Asterales > Asteraceae > Chrysanthemum > Chrysanthemum seticuspe. The sequence continues at coordinate 242,509,197 of BPTQ01000001.1, forward strand.
GCATCGATGTACAAATATAGATAGGTTGTGTTCAAGGATATTGATATCCTTGATGATGTTGTAATAAGGAGTGGGTCTCCTTTGGGATAGGTGTTGTGTAGTGTTGGGTAGTAGTTCCTCCTATGTAATGGAGCTTGGTATCTAGCCTTGTACCGGATAAAGTGTAGGCGACGTTGTGATAGGTTTGGTTCTACCTCGTGGAAGAACCTGGTGTCTAGCCTTGTACCGGATATAGAGTAGGCGACGTTGTGAAGGCTTCTCCGCTACAAGGAGTTTGTGTTTTGTAGTGATTACAAACTCTCGAGTAGGTGACTCGGGGAGTGGAGTAGGGCAAGGAAGGTGTCCTTGTAGCCGAACCACTATAAATACTCGCGTTGTGGTTTTGTGCTTCTTACTCTTTATCTTTGCTTTATTCATTTATATGCTTATCTATCAACATCCAACACACACATTTAAATAGATTGACATAAGTCGATCTAAATAGTTTAAAACCAAGTTTTAATCGGTAAAACTATTCAACCCCCCATATAGTTTTCCACAGTAAGGTGAGTGGGAAAATCTTTGGTTAAAAGTTAGTGGAGTGTATTTGGGTAAAATTACAAAAACTTGGAGGAATGGTGTGTTGGATGGGTGTAGCCGATCAAGGATAGAAGGGGGATAAGATTAACTTTGGTGTTCGTGAGTTTGGATATTAATAAGTGTTTTTACTTGCCTTAGGTCGCGTCTAGGAGGTCTACGTTCGAGGGTTCCTTAGTGAATACTCGTTCTACCCCCTCTTGTACTTGTACTCCCGCCTTACTTGTTAAGGTGAGTTTTCACAGCCCTCCGTTTTACTCGTTTTGGGGTGGATAGCATGTTACGGTTACTTAAACTGAAGTGGTTGTGCATTTATGAAATTATGAATTTACAGAACTGATTTAATTTATTGAGTTGTGCTCTGGTATTTTATGCAAACTGGTATGTATGCTTATGTTTGATGCTTGAAAACAATCATGAAAGTCCCCTGGAACTACACTACTTATTAACTCACTCCCATTATACGGGACGAGCCGTTAATATCTATGAATAGCGCTATTAGGGGTGGAGCCATCCCCTCACTTCCATTAACTGGAGTACATAGTATCACCTTTCCATGCTAGGTTAGAGCATGTTACGTTTAAGGGCAATTTTCGGCCGAATCGGCTTCAGTAGTGGACCACTCGAAGCATAAACACGCTATATACATAACTGACTTTTCTGCATCTTTGACAACTGACTTATATATTCTCTTAAACTCATTTGTTACGAGCCTGATATGAAACGGGCTTGTGACAATATGATGGATATTATTTTATCTTGGTAACATTTTGCTGAAACGTTTGCATTCTTGAAAACCTGTGAACTCACCAACTATTTCGATAGTTGACCTATTTTTTACATGCTTTTCAGGTGATCTTTAGTAAAGTGGACGTTTAGGAAGGCAATTGCATGAACACATTTTTGCAAATGTTGTATAATGTTTAAAAACAAATGTCTTTTCGTTGGAAACTTATCTTTTGAAACTTGTTGTAAAACTTACTGTAATATATGAAGTTTTTCTTTAAATCTTGTATGATGTTACCTATAACTTAAGCGATGTACTATAAGCTATTATACAGCTTTCAAAGAGTAATGCTAATTATACCTACAACACAAGCCTAATTATAAGCCTAATGCATAAATCACTTGTGCATTTGCATTAAGTATTTTCTCTCTTCAAATTTCCTCCAATCATTTTTTTCAAATCAACCAATCAAATTATTAGGTTCATTTGTAAGCTTGATTAGTAGACATAACAATAATTTTTCTTACAGGATTTCCACGGAAGATTTGCTATATGATATTTGTCAATTGTCATCTAGCTCTTGCCCCCATCCCTACCCTACCACATCCCATATATGCAAATAGTTTTCTACTTTTTTTTACTATTCATGTTATTTTACGAATGCAATGAAACTCACATCTGAAATTAGTTAATGAGAACATTAAGTTATACATTCTATTCGTAATATACTTACATTTATTAGAAGCATATTTATACACTTTAAAATGTAAAAAATCAAAAAGTTTTCATTAATACGCATGTGAATAAAATGAATGTAGCAAATATTTTCACACTTTTATGTGTAAAGATTTAGAAATATTTTTCACACTTTAAGTATGAGGGTTTTAAAACAAATTTTCACACTTTTGAGTGTGATTATTTTGATTTTAAAATAATTTTTCACACTTTTAAGTGTGAGATTGAAATTCTTCACACTTTTTAAGTGCGGGGATTTTAAAACAATTATTCACACTTTTAAGTGTGAATATATTTCAAAAATTGTTTACGATTTATTAAGTGTGAAGAAAAAAACATGTAAAAATGACAAATTTATTGTAATAATATTTATTTTTATATCATTGTGATTTTGTGAGGAGATATCGTCCCAACACTCAAGGCTAGTCACGTACTATTACATACTTTTTGAACTTTTGATGTATTTTAGAGTAATGGATAATCATCTACAATGTCAGCTAAATCATACTATAAGTATAGCAAGAGACTAATGGGCTTGTGTCTAATGGTAACTCATGTTGTGTGACAAACTTCTTAACATAATGATTGTGGCTTCAAGTATTGTTTAAAACGTATGAGATATATTTGTGATGTATTTATTGTAAGATAGTTAGTTGATCTAAAAAAAGCACAATAATGAAACTGCATTGAAACTAAAGCTTGCATATAACTGAATGTTCGGTTTCCCTTTTATATATAACTCAATTTTTTATTTTTTTACGGGGTGGTTTATAGTTTTTGGCACAAAGATGCACTTTTGGTACTTAAGTTTTAAAAGTTTTTGCTTCAATTTTAGCTTTCAATAAGTTGTCATCTAATTCATTTCTGTCGAAAGTGGTGTTTTATCAGATTTCAAAAGTAATTTTAAGTCAGTTTAGTTTGTTATAAAAAAATTTTTAAATTAAAAATAGCAATTTCAATAGCTTGTTTTACTTTTCTCAAAAGGAAAAAAATCAAAAAAATCAAATGGTAGGGCTGCTAGTAGCTAAAAGTCAGTGTTCTTACCTCTTTTTGCCCTGCTGCACAGTCCATTTTCTGTCCCAATTAACTTTTTCATAACTGCTTTTCAGCTTATTTCTTTGATGAATTTGTTTGATTTTTGTTTTATTTAGTAGATTTAGGTTTGAATATTATCTGTGTTTCCCTTATTAGCCCTTAGGAGCTTATTAAGCTTTCAATAAGTTATCTAATTCATTTATGTCCAAAGTGGTGTTTTATCAGATTTTAAAAGTAATTTTAAGTCAATTTAGTTTGTTATAAAAAAATTTAAAAATTAAAAATAGCAATTTCAATAGCTTGTTTTACTTTTCCCAAAAGGAAAAAAATCAAATGATAGGGCTGCTAGTAGCTAAAAGTCAGTGTTCTTGCCTCTTTTTGCCCTGCTGCACAGTCCATTTTCTGCCCCAATTAGCTTTTTCATAACTGCTTTTCAGCTTATTTCTTTGATGAATTTGTTTGATTTTTGTTTTATTTAGTAGATTTAGGTTTGAATATTATATGTGTTTCCCTTATTAACCCTTAGGAGCTTATTAGGTAGCTTAATTTAGGTCTGCTAAAGCCCCTTTCTGCCCCTTTTGTTAATAAGAGTTGTTTTTATACTTTGTTACTCTTTATTCTATTAAATTTTGTTGATTTTGCGAAAAAAATATGACTAATGTATATCTATATTTGTTTTTATAGCTTTGGGATGATACACGCCGTTTAAAACCGTCGGAGATCGACCAAGTGGCTCTTATGACGTTGAACGAGTTTTATAGAGTTGTAGTTGATCCTTTAGATGCGACGGCTCCTCCATAGTTAAGGTTTTAAAATTTCGTGATGATGACTTGTAAACAATTGAAATGGTTAACACTTTTGTTTAACTCAGATTGTTACGTTGTTGATGTTTATATAGAATGTTAAGTTTGTTGAATATTGTGTGTGTATGCAGCAATGTTTAGGTCTTGTGCGAAAGATATCGTGGTAGTGTTTGGTTACAGGTTTTGGAACAGTGAATTGAATATATTTTTTTATGAAAAAATAGATTTTGCTACGGTTATTACAAAACCGTACCAGAAAAAAAAGTAGCAATCTGCTACGGTTTCGAAAAAACCGTAGCAAATAGTCAGCTTTTGCTACGGTTTTAAACCGTACCAGAAAATATATTATTTTTTGGTACGCTGTTATCTGCTACGGTTGTGAAACCATGCCTAATAGGCTTATAAACCGTAGCTAATGCGATTTTTGTGTAGTAGTGTTAGCAAGAATTCGTTTTGTGTTATCGATCCTCATTGTAGAACATATACAACATATACCACAAAAATATATAATATAAATCATAAGAGAAGAGTTATTTTACATACCAAACTTTTCTTACATACAAAGGGACTCATCTCCACCATCCATCTAAAAAGAAATCAATGGCTGAGATTAAAAACATTTTATTATTTCATCTATTTTTTATAATTTAAATATCTCTTAAACCGTTAATCGTTAAGCAAAAATATATACACCATCGCGACGAGCATTTAATTATCTTTCTATAGACGGGCACTTTGATATACTTTCGAAAAAGAAAAAAAATCGTTTTTTTCACGTTTTTTCGTCTTTTTTTTTTCGTTTTTCTTCGAAACTGAAATTTGCATGAAATATCATATATGATTTAACACTAATTTGAAGATCACATGTGATATAGTGTTAAATCATATATGATATGTAATATCATATGTGATACTAGTGTTAATTCATATATGATAAACCACATAAGATATACATATCATATATGATTTAACACTAATATCACATTTGGTATTCAAATTAGTGTTAAATCATATATGATATTTTATTGCAAATTTCAGTAACGTAAAAAAACGAAAAAAAACTTAAAAAAAAAGGTGAAAAATACGAAAATTTTTTTTTGTCGAAAGTATATCAAAGTGCCTATCTATATAAAGATAATTAAATGCTCGTCGAAATGATATTTTCTTTTTCGCTTAACGATTAACGGTTTGAAAGTTATTAGTATTTTAAAAAAGAGGATGAAAGTGGGTTTTTTAAATTGTTGAGATTAATCTTATCCATTAGATCAAATAAAAATAGATGGTTGAGATTGATCCCTTGGTATGTAAATAATCTTTTGTCCTCAAATGATCTTAAATCAAATCATAAAACTCATTTTATTATATCTTTTTTAGTAATTTTGCAATAATAAGCCCTAGCCTCAGCCCATTTGCCAAACAAGTATACAAAAATACAAATTTCAACTTGGGCTTATAATAAAATCTCTAACCCTAACCCAAGCTTCAGCCCCAACCCCAACCCATTGCGCCAAACATACCCATTATGATACACTTGGATCCCAATATACATTAAAAAAAAATTAGGCCATAACAAGAGTTAGCAGAAACTATAATGAATAAGAAATTGATCAAATAAAAAAATAAGTGTCTATTTTAGTAATGTCACGCTGTTTTAGTAAAAGAAACATAAAATTGATGTTGTTAAGTTTTAACCATTCAAATGTCTTTTTTTTTTTTTTTTTTTTTCTTTTTTTCTTTTTCTTTTTGTCATTTTTTTTCCTAAATACGTTGCGTGGTTGTAATTCAGAAATAAACATTCATTTTAGAAAAAATCAAAACTGTAAAATAAACATTTATTTTGAGATACATACGTTGCGTGGTTATATTATAAGCCGAAAGTTGAAGCTTATATTTTTATAAAGTCGTTTGTCTAATTAGTTTAAGCTGAAGCTTATTAATGTAAAATCACATAAAAATACATCGGGTGTGTTTGAGGTATGGGCTTATAGGGCTTACATTTTAAAAATAAGCCCCAACCTAAAAATAAACTTCGTTTGGCGTAAAAGCTTATAGGGGGCTTTTGAAATTATAAGCCCCAACTCCAGGGACGGACCCAAGATTTTTAAGAAGGTGTTGCACACAAAAAATGTTGGGCTAACTAAAGTTACACCGTAAGAAACGAAAGTAGCAAAAAAAATTGGGGGTTGCACAAACCACAAAAATGACAGTTATGAAATCTTTTTGCACTTCGTGACATAAAATCGGGTGTAGCACGGGCATACATGTGGGTCCGTCCATGCCCAACTCAAAAATAAGCCCCAGCCTAAAAATGAGGCTAAAATTTTTATAAGCCCCAAAAATAATCCTTGTTAGTATCAAATTGCTTAATTACCCACAAAGATATCTAATATATACATATGTTAATTTAACTATATGTCTTTTTTATTAATTTTACAATAATAAGCTCCAACTTAAACTAATTTGCCAAACAAGTTTATGAAAATAAAAAATCTAATTTCGGCTTAAAATAAAAGCCTCAGCTCCAGCCTTAACCCCATCCCCAACCTCAAATTAAATTCATATATGTTTTCAGCTTTTACGTAATAATTTATTATGTTTTTAAGGGTTTTCGAGTAATTTAAATATTCATAAGCCCTTGTAAGTCTCATGTATGTTTGGGGGAATGTGCTGGGGCTAGGGCTTATATTATAAGCTGAAAGATGGAGTTTATATTTTTATAAATCTGTTTGGCAAGTTAGTTGGAGCTGCAACTTATTAATGTAAAATCGTATAAATATACATCAAATTAAGTTCAAATATATTTTCTGCTTTTTGCGTGATTATCCATTATATTTTTAAGGGTATTGAAGTAATTTAACTAGCCATAAGCCTCAATAAGCCCCTTTCCATGTGTTTGAGCTTATTGAGGCTTGTTGTTGTTCCCCGTTGTCACACCCCCAAATTACGTGTTTTGCAGCGGAATGGAATTCCTGGGGATTGACTGTCATAGCATCACAATCACAGTTATATTGAACGACCTAAAGTGTCGTTTGAAAAGAACATCGTTTGATTTAATAAAACAATCAGAGTTTACAAAGTAGGTCCCAAATGAAAACCAATTTGTGCGGAAATAAGTTTGTTACAATACAAACGATGTTTTAAAGTAAGTAAAACCCAAGTGAGACGCGTCGTCATCACGACTCCATGATGTGTCCCAATGCGTGCCATGAAGTGAATGCCTTAGATACCTGAGATAAAACATGCTAAATGTGTCAACACTAAGGTTGAGTGAGTTCATAGAGTTTGTTTTGAAATGTAAAGCCTTCCAAAATCGTTTATGCAGTTAAGGCATTGTAAATCGTTGAAATGTAAAGACTTTCAAAATCGTTTATGTAGCAAAGGCATTGTAAATCCACTCAGTTCCAAGTCCCGCCCATACAAAACTTGCAACCTGTGTGTTCACAACCCACTGCCGGAATGTATATAGAGTTTATGTAATTCGTTCGAACACCATAATCGTAGTGTGAGTTAAATGGTTTCACACTCATCGTTAAAATCAACATCGTATTTATTTCACTAAGTTCATGACACCAAAGCGTAAACATCGCACCAATAAAAATTGGTAATCATCGTTTCATCGCCGCCCTAATAGGTAATTTGCCAATTTACCTCTATGATTCAAATATAGCGCGCTCGATTTCCCCTAAATGGGTCAATAGGAGCGGGAGTGTTAATTCCAATAGGCCTATTCACTATACTCGCGCTCACTCGAAAGTGACTAATGGTTCATGATGTAGGGACTTCGAACATGGCAAAATACTTAGTGACAATAAAACATCGGATATAGCATACAGTTCAAAGCATTTGTGTTCGATTAAAAATGTAGCATGTATCTCCCCCAAGAGATTGTAAAACAATTAATAGAGTAAAAGTGGGGCTATGAATTCACAGTAATATGTAAGAGTTTAAAGTACGTGAGCAAGTGAATGAAAACAGTTTGAGCATGTATCTCCCCCAAAACAGTTATGAAAGCAAGTAAAAGCAGGGGCTATGAAAACTCACTTGGATAAACTGGAATAATGGCAAAAGTGAGTACACTGAGGTTTATAATGTAATGCGTCAACCGGGACCTATTACGAATGATATGACATGTCATGAGTTGCAATGTAATGTTATGCATGCACCACGTATGTTATTTATACCATTTACGGTTTTGAAAATATTACTCGTCGACGAAAAATACTCTTTTGACGTCTCGACCAATCAAAAGTGACTTTACATGTTTTTACGTCAAAATGTCATCCTACAATGGTTTTATAATGATTTTTGGTGAAATAATCACTTTCGTCGCAAAACAATGTCGTCGGAAAAACCATGAAATCAACAAAAATGGCTCCGGAAAACTAGCCGTAAAACGGTGTACGTCGATCGTTAGAGAACGAACTCGACGGTTTTGGAAAGTTTGTATCGATATCTAAAAGTTTCAGTTCAGGAGTTTTCGTTCAAAAGGTCTCGATCATAAAGATATCAAAGGCTAAAGTTGGTGGTTTTTGCTAATTGTGTGCAGAAAAGGAGTTTCGGCCAATGTTTAAACATCCGTAAATAATTCACCATAACTCCGCTTGACACCCGGCTTTTTGTTTTGAAAAATATGGCCGATGAACTTGATTTTACTAGAAGACATTTCGTTATAAAAAGTTTCACATCATGGTTAAAAACTGCCGCAAACATAGCCCTTACAGCTAGTAAAATACTTGTAACGTAAAAATAATATAATTTTCAGAAATTAATATTTACGGCAACTTTATGAAAACGGCCATATCTTTGTCGTTTTAAATCCGTTTTCTACGTAAAATATGTCCTTAGCTTCGTATCGAAGTAAACTAATATATTTTTGAAAAGTCGAAATAATTTGTGAAGCTTAAGGCTCGTTTTTGACCCGAAATATGTAAAAACAGCAAGCTGAAATTTTCAGAAAAATAAACATTTCGTCGTCAAACTTTAAAAATTCACCACGGCTTCGTTATAACTCCGTTTTTATCCGTTCAAAAGGCCACGGATTCGTTTTAAAGTATATTTTCTAAATATCAAGGCCAAAAGGTCGTATTAACTGTTGGTTTTTCCAGAAATCCGAAATAAGGACAGAACGTAAAATATAGTTTACGAAAATAGTTTTTCTCGGACAAAACCTATTCTAATCCCTTCAAATCAACTCCGAAACTAATCTAATCCTACCATACACCTTCTTAGGGTGTCATGGGTTCCTAATCACCATCAATACCAAAGAATACCATGGGAATATTTATAGGATGACTATAAGTATATAAAACTCAATAAATCATAAGAAAATGGTATAAATTACATAACATGCATATAAGCTCCAAAAATGTAAAGAAACATATGAAAATGAAGAGGAAACATAAAAATGATAAGAATATGCTTACTAGTGAAAATGAAGAGGTGCTAGGTAACAAGGATTAACTTAAATATCCTTGGTTTTTATTTCAAAACCATAAAAAGGATATGATCTAGGTTGATAAACACACTTGATCTTTGCAAAAATTTGATCCCTTGTTTGTTTTGTTGAGTGACCGGTTTTTGGAAGCCAAGAAGAGAGAAACTTTTTCTTCTAACACCTTGATAAAAATGATATGTATGTGAAATATTATCTTGAGTGTAAGACTTTGTATACATGCATTATTAGAAAAAAACATACACCTTGCCACATTTATGAGTGCACCCTCCCCTTGGCCGGTTTTTGGGGGAGGGTTGTCTCTCAAATTATATATATTTTTTTTTTTTTTTCAAACTTGCAACTTGTATAATTATTTGTATAAAACTTGTTTAATTTGTAGAATTTTGTAGGAAAAGGTAAGTAGAATGTAGAAAATGTACAAGTAAGTTTTTAATAAGTCAAAATAGAATGTATTGAGGTGATAAAAATTGTAAAAATACTTTCCTTGTGAAAATCGGGTGATAAAATAATTATCGTAAAATTTTTAAGAAAACGACGTAATAATTAAACGTTAACGATTAAATTACCAAATAAATTTGAAACACTAGGAAAACTAAAAATATAGTTTTTATGAACTAAATGTAAGTTTAAAAATACCTCGGGATCATTTTTGAAAGTAACGGGTTAAATACTCAAAATAAAAACTCACGCGATAAAGATTTTTAAACATAAAAATTACGCGTAAAATATGAAATGAAATGTCGTGAATGAACTAATGAGATGCACATGATGTCTATGAAATGTAGACTAAATCATAGTCCATATGAAACGTACGTGATGACATGATCATGAATTCGCCGCTAAACCTCCAAGGTTACGCGAATTCGAAACAAGTAAACCAAGTTTACTATAAATGTTGAAATAATAAGACATGAACTGTGTCGAGAAATGACCTGAAAGTACGGGTTGTCACATTCGCCCATCCAAAAAGGAATTCAGTCCCTGAATTCAGTTCGTGTTAGTCTATCGGGTTTAGGGTTTGATGTGGCAAACTTTCCCATTCCCGAGCAAAACCCTCAAAAGACTTTTTGGTAACCGATTTTTACTTAATCTCACAACTCATCAAACAAGAACTGTCATGAGATTAGGCTAAATCGGTTTAGGTAACAACTTGTTTCTAGCCCGATCTTTGCAACTCATCAAACAAGAACTGTCACGCGGATCAAACTGGAAACAAGTGGTTTGAAGAAAATCTTTTGAAAATTTGGCTCGATTACGGAATTGCTTACACATATAAGCCTACTACTCCCTTCATTGCATGATTCTTCCTGAATTAGACATAGGTGATCAGGCTATGTATAATTTAGGAGTAACTATGCAATGCTTGGACTAATCGACTCATATGATGTTTGGTGTTGAGTCAACTGATGTAAAAATTGTGATGAACATCGAGGAGAGAAGACATGGAGAAGTGTCGTTAAAATGATAGTTAAAGTAAAAAGAATTAAAATACTCGCAATTGATAACAAATCGGAAAGAAAATAAAGTATGATAGATGAGAATATTTTACAACGAGTGGTTTAGCAAAAGTAGTACATCTTAGGTTATAAAGATTCGGATACGATGGAAAACATAAACTTAGTACGACATAGTACATAAGGAGAAATAAAACTGTTAGTTTCCGAACTTCTTCAGTCTTCCGCGTCGTTGATACCTTGACGAGCTCCTCCTCCTCCTTCCAACATATATACATTCCCATGAACACCTTCAACTGGTTGACCTTGGTTTTGAGGACATTGATTCCGATAGTGTCCTTGTTCCCCACATCCGAAGCATGTGACTACGGCTTTACCTTTACAATCCCTGGCTAGATGTCCCGGTGTTTTGCATTTGTGGCACTTGGCAGGGCAAGGACCCGAGTGATGAAAATTACATCGATTACATAGTGGGTGTGTTCCAGCATACCCTCTACCTCTCATTGGTGCAGCGACATAAACCATTCCCGCTTCTTGCCTTCTATTTTGTTGTTGGTGACGGTTGGTGTTGCGGTTTTGGTTGTTGTTGTTATAATTCCCTTGGTCGTCTTCCCATTTCCTTTTGTTGTTGTTGAGTTGGTTATCGCCGTTGTTGTTGTTGTTTTGGTCATTGTTGTAGTTGGTGCGGTTGTTGGGGTTGTTGTTGTTTCGGTTGGTGTTGGTGTACTTACCTCGCTTCACCACTTGTGCCATCAATTTCTGAGTAACTCGAATAGCTTCCTCGATTGTTTGTGGATCAAACGAAGTCACATCTCCTTGAATCACCTCGGGAAGTCCCCCAATGAAAGCCTCTAGCAACTTCTCATTATCAGAAACCATGGACGGGCATAACACGGCCAATTCCTGGAATCTCCGAATGTATGTGTCAATGTCGTACCCAATCGTGACCAATTCATAGAACTCCGTCTCCAACTTTTTGATTTCTGTTCGAGGACAAAACTTCTTAGTCACCAAGCTCTTAAATTCCTCCCACGTAAGCTTAAAAGCATTTTCCATACCAATCGGTTGAGCGTATGAATTCCACCATGACAACGCTCCATCGAGTAAAGTACTCGTAGCAAACTTAACTTTACTATCATCCGGACAGTTACAAAGCAAAAATACCGATTCCAACTTTTCAAACCATCTAACCATAGCTGTAGCTCCCTCGGTACCTCGGAACTTAGTGGGTTCACCACTTTTGAAATTTTTGTACGAACATTTCTTAACCCCAGATCCTCCGGCATTACCAGTAGCAGCAGCTAGTCTTGCGGCTTCAGCAGCAGCCGCGGCCTCAGCAGCAGCAGCAGCCACTGTTTCCCTTTCGACTCTTAAAGCATTAGCAATGCTATCGTTCACCAACTTTTGAATTGCTGCTTGGGTCATTTCAACTGTAGCTTTCTTCGGTGCCATATCTTCTTCAAAACAAGAGGAAATGTGAGACGTAGCAAAATCCGATGTTAATAATAAGCGCTCCAAAGAAATGTGATAAGAAATGATAAATTTGAGGTTATGTTTCAAAATGATCGACGGTTTCCGAAAAGATGGGTTATGAGGTGTCGTAAGTGCTTTAAATGTATGATGGTTTAGTGACTTAGAGTGAATAGCGTGCAGCTCGACATGTTAGTGATGAAACAAAGGAGTGAGAATGACCTTGCCGAACTTAAAGGTTTATCTCGGCATTCGACGTTATCGGTGATGAGTCGATTGATGTGGAAATTGTGATAGGAACTGACAAGGAATTCTCCACGTTAAAGTATGGGGAAAAGATAATGGGATGGGCATTTAAGGGCATCCATGTGACAATCAATGTGAAATGAAAGTGAATAACTCGAAAAATGTACGTATAAATCGCACGCAAAGTGAACATTCACTTATGATGAAATGATGAGATGCTATGATAATGTAGTTATAGTCTAGGGTCAATGATGCAACCTAGTTCTCTATAACAGAAGCTCTGATGCCAATCTGTCACACCCCCAAATTACCTGTTTTGCAGCGGAATGGAATTCCTGGGGATTGACTGTCATAGCATCACAATCACAGTTATATTGAACGACCTAAAGTGTCGTTTGAAAAGAACATCGTTTGATTTAATAAAACAATCAGAGTTTACAAAGTAGGTCCCAAATGAAAACCAATTTGTGCGGAAATAAGTTTGTTACAATACAAACGATGTTTTAAAGTAAGTAAAACCCAAGTGAGACGCGTCGTCATCACGACTCCATGATGTGTCCCAATGCGTGCCATGAAGTGAATGCCTTAGATACCTGAGATAAAACATGCTAAATGTGTCAACACTAAGGTTGAGTGAGTTCATAGAGTTTGTTTTGAAATGTAAAGCCTTCCAAAATCGTTTATGCAGTTAAGGCATTGTAAATCGTTGAAATGTAAAGACTTTCAAAATCGTTTATGTAGCAAAGGCATTGTAAATCCACTCAGTTCCAAGTCCCGCCCATACAAAACTTGCAACCTGTGTGTTCACAACCCACTGCCGGAATGTATATAGAGTTTATGTAATTCGTTCGAACACCATAATCGTAGTGTGAGTTAAATGGTTTCACACTCATCGTTAAAATCAACATCGTATTTATTTCACTAAGTTCATGACACCAAAGCGTAAACATCGCACCAATAAAAATTGGTAATCATCGTTTCATCGCCGCCCTAATAGGTAATTTGCCAATTTACCTCTATGATTCAAATATAGCGCGCTCGATTTCCCCTAAATGGGTCAATAGGAGCGGGAGTGTTAATTCCAATAGGCCTATTCACTATACTCGCGCTCACTCGAAAGTGACTAATGGTTCATGATGTAGGGACTTCGAACATGGCAAAATACTTAGTGACAATAAAACATCGGATATAGCATACAGTTTAAAGCATTTGTGTTCGATTAAAAATGTAGCATGTATCTCCCCCAAGAGATTGTAAAACAATTAATAGAGTAAAAGTGGGGCTATGAATTCACAGTAATATGTAAGAGTTTAAAGTACGTGAGCAAGTGAATGAAAACAGTTTGAGCATGTATCTCCCCCAAAACAGTTATGAAAGCAAGTAAAAGCAGGGGCTATGAAAACTCACTTGGATAAACTGGAATAATGGCAAAAGTGAGTACACTGAGGTTTATAATGTAATGCGTCAACCGGGACCTATTACGAATGATATGACATGTCATGAGTTGCAATGTAATGTTATGCATGCACCACGTATGTTATTTATACCATTTACGGTTTTGAAAATATTACTCGTCGACGAAAAATACTCTTTTGACGTCTCGACCAATCAAAAGTGACTTTACATGTTTTTACGTCAAAATGTCATCCTACAATGGTTTTATAATGATTTTTGGTGAAATAATCACTTTCGTCGCAAAACAATGTCGTCGGAAAAACCATGAAATCAACAAAAATGGCTCCGGAAAACTAGCCGTAAAACGGTGTACGTCGATCGTTAGAGAACGAACTCGACGGTTTTGGAAAGTTTGTATCGATATCTAAAAGTTTCAGTTCAGGAGTTTTCGTTCAAAAGGTCTCGATCATAAAGATATCAAAGGCTAAAGTTGGTGGTTTTTGCTAATTGTGTGCAGAAAAGGAGTTTCGGCCAATGTTTAAACATCCGTAAATAATTCACCATAACTCCGCTTGACACCCGGCTTTTTGTTTTGAAAAATATGGCCGATGAACTTGATTTTACTAGAAGACATTTCGTTATAAAAAGTTTCACATCATGGTTAAAAACTGCCGCAAACATAGCCCTTACAGCTAGTAAAATACTTGTAACGTAAAAATAATATAATTTTCAGAAATTAATATTTACGGCAACTTTATGAAAACGGCCATATCTTTGTCGTTTTAAATCCGTTTTCTACGTAAAATATGTCCTTAGCTTCGTATCGAAGTAAACTAATATATTTTTGAGAAGTCGAAATAATTTGTGAAGCTTAAGGCTCGTTTTTGACCCGAAATATGTAAAAACAGCAAGCTGAAATTTTCAGAAAAATAAACATTTCGTCGTCAAACTTTAAAAATTCACCACGGCTTCGTTATAACTCCGTTTTTATCCGTTCAAAAGGCCACGGATTCGTTTTAAAGTATATTTTCTAAATATCAAGGCCAAAAGGTCGTATTAACTGTTGGTTTTTCCAGAAATCCGAAATAAGGACAGAACGTAAAATATAGTTTACGAAAATAGTTTTTCTCGGACAAAACCTATTCTAATCCCTTCAAATCAACTCCGAAACTAATCTAATCCTACCATACACCTTCTTAGGGTGTCATGGGTTCCTAATCACCATCAATACCAAAGAATACCATGGGAATATTTATAGGATGACTATAAGTATATAAAACTCAATAAATCATAAGAAAATGGTATAAATTACATAACATGCATATAAGCTCCAAAAATGTAAAGAAACATATGAAAATGAAGAGGAAACATAAAAATGATAAGAATATGCTTACTAGTGAAAATGAAGAGGTGCTAGGTAACAAGGATTAACTTAAATATCCTTGGTTTTTATTTCAAAACCATAAAAAGGATATGATCTAGGTTGATAAACACACTTGATCTTTGCAAAAATTTGATCCCTTGTTTGTTTTGTTGAGTGATCGGTTTTTGGAAGCCAAGAAGAGAGAAACTTTTTCTTCTAACACCTTGATAAAAATGATATGTATGTGAAATATTATCTTGAGTGTAAGACTTTGTATACATGCATTATTAGAAAAAAACATACACCTTGCCACATTTATGAGTGCACCCTCCCCTTGGCCGGTTTTTGGGGGAGGGTTGTCTCTCAAATTATATATATATTTTTTTTTTTTCAAACTTGCAACTTGTATAATTATTTGTATAAAACTTGTTTAATTTGTAGAATTTTGTAGGAAAAGGTAAGTAGAATGTAGAAAATGTACAAGTAAGTTTTTAATAAGTCAAAATAGAATGTATTGGGGTGATAAAAATTGTAAAAATACTTTCCTTGTGAAAATCGGGTGATAAAATAATTATCGTAAAATTTTTAAGAAAACGACGTAATAATTAAACGTTAACGATTAAATTACCAAATAAATTTGAAACACTAGGAAAACTAAAAATATAGTTTTTATGAACTAAATGTAAGTTTAAAAATACCTCGGGATCATTTTTGAAAGTAACGGGTTAAATACTCAAAATAAAAACTCACGCGATAAAGATTTTTAAACATAAAAATTACGCGTAAAATATGAAATGAAATGTCGTGAATGAACTAATGAGATGCACATGATGTCTATGAAATGTAGACTAAATCATAGTCCATATGAAACGTACGTGATGACATGATCATGAATTCGCCGCTAAACCTCCAAGGTTACGCGAATTCGAAACAAGTAAACCAAGTTTACTATAAATGTTGAAATAATAAGACATGAACTGTGTCGAGAAATGACCTGAAAGTACGGGTTGTCACACCCGTTCACTATCGTTTATAACAGTTTAAGCATATAAAACAAATTAATAGTGAACTATGACTGAAATTAACATAAGAAAAAGACACTAAGTAATTTTCAACATCATATTCTTATTAGAAATAAATCAACAAAGAATACGTTACCCAAGTACTTGCGGAATAGTACTTGGGATTGAAATGACAAAGTTGGGTGACTCATCTCTAAGCTCAGGCTAAGTCTGAGCACAACTCTTAGAGCTCACTGAGCTATCTCAGGAACTAAGTTGTATTTTGAGGAGTGAAAAGATGGCTTGCGTGTATGTGTGTTTTTACAATTCACAAGCTTAACCTTTTCACTCCATCTCTTATGCTATTTATACATGTATGATATTTGACTCTTTCCTAAGTGACAAACTGACATCATTCAGAAGACAAAATACTGATGTATTTTGTCTCTGTTTACAAAGACTATTCTAGGTAAGAGACAAGACTACTTTCCTAAGTTCAGTGATGACACTGCGCCTGATCTTTTGCCATTCAGGGAAAGTTGACTTTGGTTGATAAGGACTTCGTCTTATCTGATTCAACCTTTTCCCGCCTTGTCCCGCTATTTCTTCAGTCTTTACATCCTTCAGTCTTCTACTTCAGTTTGTCTTCAGTGTAAGTAGTTGGAGAGGGGTCTTAGGGATTCAGAGAGTTATTGTCATTACTCACTGAATCCATCATCTTCTTCTTGACTCAGTCTTCACCCTTTAAGTTCCGCCTTACTGAGTGGAGAGACTTCTTCTTCGCCTCATACTGAGTATCCTAAAGATGACTCACTGAGAGACTATGCACTCAGTGACCTGTTAGTGTTAACGGATTAAACACTTGGGCTATTTTCTATTCAAATCCTAGATTAAGGGGTTTGGGTATTTACTGAACCCAACACTTGTGACTTATTTTGTAAGCCATAAGCCTCGTGACAAACGAGACTTATTTTATAAGCCCAAGCCTAAATAAACCTTCATAAGCCTCGTGCCAAACATAGCTAGCCTGGGTTTATGGAGGCTTGTGGCTTAGTTTATAAGCCATTAGCCTCCGTAAGTCTGTGTGACAAACGAGACTTATTTTATAAACCGGCTTATTTGAAAAGCTCAAGCCTCTCTAAACATCTTGCCAAACATCCCCTTTACCTCTTGCCAAACATACCGAACCTATCATTCATTGAATTTGTATGAATATGTTCAAGCTTTAGAAGTCAAAATACTGTATAGATCACTATTAAGATTCTTAGGAAAATCTTTATATGAAATAACGACAAAAACTAAATAATCTTTGGTTAGGGAAAAAGGTAAAGACCTTTATTTTTACGGACAAGAAGAAAAGGGTTTCCATTTACAATTGTCGAGGGTTTCCATTTACAATTGTCGATTAAATCTTTCTCATGAGTATGCATGGCAAAGTTTGCGCATTTGATCCTCTCAAGTTTTGATCAACATGACCGGTCATGTTTAGTCACAAACAAAGCATCGAGACCAATAGCAAGACCCAATTAATCTTTTGTTTGTAAGAAAATATGACGAGTCATGTTCATTCAAATTTTAAAAGATCTCAATCTAGAGTGAAATGTTACGGAGTAACAAGTTTGTTTGTTTATACAAAACTGAAAACACTCTATATATATGTGGACGAGTCTCTATATAGTCGTTTTCACAATGTTTTCCTAAGGATTGGAGACATGTAAATTTATACAAATGGTATCATGTACTTCAATTCGAAACTGAAATGATATCTTGCGTTTGATGTTTACGTGATTTACCTTCCGAGTAATGACAACTAAGCAGGTACCATGAGAGCCTAGAGAGTAAAGTAACTCGTTTTAAAAATGTATTGACATACGATATGAATATTAGTCAAAACCCCAATAAACGAAGAAAACCCGATAATTATATTTTGAATTCACGAAATCAGCATTACGAGAGTTTCGATCTCTTTTTGTAACACTTGGTTTTCTTGAAGTTCTCTTATTTAACTAAAAATCAAACATTGTCAACGTTCACTTTAAGCTTGTCAAGATTGGAAAGTTCATTTTACATGCAATTAGCTATATTCATTTCCAAAGATGCAACTTCCTAATGTGTTGTTCTCAATGTTTTAGAAGTTAGGTTGGTTTGGCGGGTCCAACCAGTTAAACCATTAATCAGTTAGGTCACTAGAAGCCGATTATGTAAAAAAGCATTTTGAATTGTCGATTAAACCATGCATCAGTTAAGTCAATGAAAGTTGTATATAAAAAAGTATCTTTAATTAGGGATGAGCACGGTACCGATCTCGTACCGAATTAGTGGTACCGATTTTTTTTCGAGCATAAATTAGTGGTACCGGTACCGTACCGAACGGGATTCGGATACCGGTACCGGTACTGGTACCGGGAAATCGGGTTTTCCCCGCTTTTTTTCGAGAATTTCCCGATTTGGTACCGGTCCCGTACCGAATTAGTGGTCCCGATTTTTTTTCACCTTATTTCGTAGTCCCGGTACCGTACCGTATTTCAAGAATCGGTACCGTTTCGGTACGGTTCCGGTTCGGTTCCGGGATTCGGTTCGAAATGCTCATCCCTATCTTTAATTGTCGGTAATCAGTTAAGTCAATGAAAAATAATTAAAAAAAAAAAAAAAAAAGCTTGAATCGTCGGCAAAGACAGAGCCAAAAGTTATAGGGTGTGTTTGGTAAAAGTAGCAGTGAGCAGTAGCAGTGAGTTGTGAGCAGTGAGTTGTGAGCAGTAGCTGTGAGCTGTACAGCTCACCTCTCACAGCTTCTTAAAAAAGCATTAGAAAAATAAGCATTCCTAAAAAATAGCAAAGTTCACCGCTCCTTTACCAAACGAACAATAAAAATCAAAAAGCTCATTGCTCACCGCTTTTTGCCCAAAAAAGCTCTGCGCCAAATATAGCCTTAGTCAAATGACGAAACTTTGATAATTTTTAAAAACTACATTACATGTTGAGAAGACACGTGCCCGCCTTACCCCATCCGTCTCTGCCAATGACCGTCGGTTAAACCAAGAAACAAGTTTGGTCGACTCAATTAAAAACTGTTTTTAAACATCGAATCTCCGGGTTCGATTTTTCAGTTTGTCTGAATTTTGCATAAATGTGGGACCCTAAATGTAAATGATGGTGCCATGTCATCATAGTGGGCCAATGGTTGAACATGGTGGGCCACTTGTGAGATTCCAAAGCCTAAATTGAAGGGATTGGGCCATTAAAGAGGTGGGTTGATCAGGAGGGGAAAATCATGGTTTTGACGTGTGATGTTTATTCTTGTTATAAAACATTTTAGCTTTTTTTTTTTCTTCTCTTTTTGTTTTTTGAATGTGTACTAACTATCTCACAATATATATGATACGATTATGTTAAGGATTTTATCAGGATAAGGCATCATTTCAAGCATGTGCGAGCTCCTTAAAAAATATAAGAGAAAACTAAAGAATTATTAATCTCAAACGTGATTGAATGATAAACTAAAATGTTACAAAGAGTATTTATAAAACAAGGTAAAACCCTAATAGCTAAATGAGCCATGGGCTCGAGCCCAGGCGTATTATTTCTCACTCCTTCAAAATCGTCTTGCCCTCAAGGTGTTGTCTTCAAAAGTTTTCTTAATTCCGAGATTTCATGAACTTCTTTGAATGCATCTTCCATCGTTTTCTTCTTCACATAACACAACACCCTTCTTCCATCTCTTACTGCCCTACAACTATTCTCGCGATATACCCACTTCAAACAAACAACCAAACTCTCGCCGGAAACATCTCTACCCTCCAACATCTTAATCACAAACTCCTTGATTAAACCCAAATTTATTTCATCTATACTATCATCAGATATACCACATCCATCCTTAAGAAGCGATATCACTATATTCGACTCATCTTTGTCAACCCTACACACTTCACCACCAACCACAACAACATCTTCCACACTTTCTTTATTTTTTGAAAATTCTCTAAACTCACTACGAACTTCCATGCTTTCCACATTACTCTCACCAATATCAAAAACTTCGTTTATAACGCTACTAACCTCACCAACACCAATATCTTCATTAGCATCTAACGACTCTTTAACCACATATGGAACTTCTTCACTTGGCCATGATAAAACGATATCTATTTTCTCTTCAATGTTCAGCTTTTTTCCTGCATATATCTCAAAACGAGCCTCCATTATACGGGCTATGAAACAGGCTTCTCCTAAAGTTGTAGGCGCTAACCTTAAGAGTGCACATTGTAGAAGCGGATCAAGTCCCGAGATATAAATCGATTTACGTAAAGATTCTGAGATCCCTGATTTATAAGAATTTTAAAATCTTTCTTGTATTCAGCCACCGTACCCATTTGCAAAAGCTTAAATAGTGCATATTCCGCGTCCCCGATCACATCCGCTCGAAGCCATTAACATTAACTCGATAAACAAAACAAAAAAACAATTTTTTTCCCGATGAACAGTACCCCCGTGAACAGTACTCCGACGAACAATGCGCGTGAATAGTGATCGATGAACAGTGTCGTCAATAGTGTCGTGAACAATAACGTGTATATATATATATATATATATATATATATATATATATATATATATATATATATATATATTATTGGAACCCTATCAAAAACCCTCTCAATGAAGACTCTCAATGAAAGCACCAACTGATATGACGCGTTGAGGTTGTATCGAGATAGGGCACCACTTCAAGTGGGCGCAAGCTCCTTAAAAATATTTAGAGAAGACAAGAGAATTATTTGTTTGACATAACTATGTTTTTTTATTCATTATAATGGCTCGGTTTTATAACCTTACAATGATAACATTTAACCTAACAATGACAATGACAATGGGTTAGCCCACGACAAACACGACCTAACAATTAAGATAAATAACGATAACTTAGCCCACGGCATAATCCTTATGTGACTAGACACGACCCAAGCGGTCGTAACATTTCCCTCCTTCAAAGTCACCTTGTCCTCAAGGTGTTGCTTCAAAATCTCGCCTCATGTAATTCCAGGATCCCAGACATGGACTTGTAGTTTAGTTCCTTGTGTTTCACGTGTAGACAAGATTGTTACTAAAGTATTACCTCCTAACAAACTAAAGTCAAGTACAATTATGAAGTTTATTTCTCGCACAATCTTAGGCTCATACGTTTCTTGAACAAACCATCCCCGCATAACCCTTTTTGTAGTATTGATTCTTGCTCCTGTACCCATCTTGTGATTGCATGTGTTGCTAACAATCGTGGTCACAAATCTCCCACAAAGATGAGGATCCACCTTAATGTTGATACTACTGCAGTGATGGGTTCCTCCAAGCGGCCCACATGATTCATCAAGTAAGTATTTATCCATACTGTTATCGTAAAATTCAAAATCAATCACTGCGCCTTTCTTTTTTCTTTTATTACCATCGTAACACTCAACATTTATTCTCGCCCTCCCACGATGAGATATTCAACTTTTTTATTTTTCTCCACAGTCGTGCATGGCTCAACAGGATTAGGCAGCAACAAATGATTCGTATCATCATTCATTGGCGTATATTCAGTTGTTTTTGTAGGTACCATAGCGCTACTACCCGCTTTGATGTTGAAAGAAAGCAACCATTAATCCTCCAAATGTGCTTCTGTGACACAAGCCAAAGAAAAAGCTTCGCCCAGAGATATTGGCTTAGATAGCAACAGTTCATGTTGTAGCGTTTGTTTAAGACCCGAGATGTAAAACGAGATCAATAGAGTGTCAGATATTCCCGTTACCCGATTCATAAGCTTCTCAAACTCGCTTTGATATCGTGCCCCTGTCCCCATTTGCAATAGCTTAGAAATTGCGCCTTGCAGATCCCCATACTTACATGGTCCAAAGCGATTACGAACACTCTCCAAAAATCCCTCCCAACTGTTGATCAACTTATTGTGTGACATCCAACGAAACCATTCGGCTGCATCTCCTTCCAAATTAAAACCGACGACCTTAAGTCGTTGTTCAGCCGCTGTTCCCAGAAGATCAAAATACTCGTGAATAGCAAAGATCCAACTCTCAGGATCGGTGCCATTAAACTTGGGGATTTCCAAACGTTTGGACTGCGGTATCCCTGGATCGCCGCATGCTCCATGTCGATTGTGCCCTAATTCTTTAATAGACTGTAACTCTACCTGTAACGCAGCAAACTGAGTATGTAGCTCAGTGAGTAATGCGTCAGAATGTTCCTTCAAAAGCCTACGGATAGATGGTTAGTCCATTAAAAATGAAACAGTGCCCGATGAATAATCAACACTCCTGAATAAACAGTAAATTCTGGCGATGAACAGTACCGACGAACAAAGGCTTTTTATATATATATATATATATATATATATATATATATATATATATATATATATATATATATATATATATATATATATATATATATATATATATATATATATATATAACCCTAGAATCGTTCGGCTCTCAAAGAAAGCACCAATTGATACGACCCTATTAGGGGTTGTATCGGGATAAGCCACCACTTCAAGCTTGTGCGAGCTCCTTAAGAAATAGAATAGAATAACTAGACAATTATTAATCTTAAACTTGATTGAATGATAAACTAAAATATTGCAAAGAGTATTTATAAGAAAAGGTAAAATCCTAATATCTAAATGAGCCATGGGCTCGAGCCCAGGCGTATCAATACACACCTTATCTAATAGCTGTTACTAACAACTTACAAGAGAGAGTGATGAAACACCACTCTCGACCACTTGCCCAAGTGGTCTAGTCTGTTTATTCTTGTTTAGCTGGTTGTTTGTTTCGAGTATGTTCAAAACATTGATGTTTGCTTAGGCAAGTGGTCGAGAGTGGTGTTTCATCACTCTCTCTTGTAAGTTGTTAGTAACAGCTATTATTCATTTATTCATTTCATCGGGTATGAAACCCTTTACCCCAAAATTCCGAGGTCATTTTTAACCAATATATTCATTTTTTGGCATAAAAGTTAGCCAACTTATTTTTTGCCAATTCGGGTATTTTCATTAAATATTTAACGATTATATGTTAAATTTTACATCTTAAGCCCACCGCCGCAGCCACCACTCCAATCACCATCGCCACCACCAACCCTGCCCACCTCCACTGCTACCAAACACCGCCTCCTCCACCAACCCCACTCACCACCGTCGCAAACCACCAACCCCACCCACCACCACCAATCATCATCGCCACCACCAACCCAACCCACCCACCCACCAATACCGCCACCACCACCAATCCCAACCATCACTGTTTTACTCAAACGCCACCCACCATCTCCGGTCACCACCACTGTCGCTATCACCTACGACCAGGTGGAGGTCACCAATAGGGACATCATAAAAGGTATAGAACGTAGGCTGGGACGAAGCCATCATGGTTGGGTTGACGCATTACCCCAAGTCCTATGGGCCCACAGAACACATCCAAATTCAAGCAACAGCGAGACTCATTTTAGTATAACTTATGGCATAGAAGCTGCCATTCCAGCATAAATAAATGTAGAAACTGAGAGAACTGAGATGTTCGAATTGGCAGAGAATGAACAATGACTCAGAGAAAACTTGGATCTATTGGAAGATCGTAGAGAAATAGCTTCAATCATCGAAGCTAGCTACAAGCAGAAACTTGAAAGGTAGTAGAAAAAAAGAGTTCGACCCTTTACATTTAAACCAGGAGAACAAGTACTTCGATTAAAGAGTGCAAGCAAAGTCGAGTATTTGGGGAAAATAGGACCTACGTGGGAGGGACCTTACATCGTGAAAGAAGCTTATGGCAAGGGAGCCTATAAGCTCGAAACCCTTTCAGGAGAACCCATCGAAAGCACATGGAATGGTTTTAACCTTCATAAGTTTTACATGTAAAACTTGCTTTATCTTCATACTCATCTCAAAAGTGGATGATCAGACTCCTTCTCACGTGGGAAAAAATCATTATGGGCAGGCATCTAAGTTTTCATTCTAATGACGTAATCCTTGCCACCATATTAATGATACAAAACATTTCCCACAAATCTCTTGTGTCATTTTTTATTACAAAGATTTGTTAAGCCAAGTCGTTTATAAGTTTTCGTCGAAAGGATGAAGATAGGTATGTATACCTTCTAGCTCACTATACATCAAATACATTTCACGTTAACTTCCTAAAGACTTCTGTCGAAGCCTTACTGGGAGAAGATGGAGTGGGTCGCGACCTTTTTTTCAATCTACGAAACCTTAGTATGTAACATTTTTAAGCATTAAAAAATGACGCATGCGAAGGCAGCATATAATAAAAGCTAAACAATAGCAAAACCTAACAAAGCAAAGTCTTAATATGGCCGCAACCTAAAAGAGAAAAAATAAAAAGTCATAAGAGTTAGGCTTAGTCATAAGATGAGGTTACATACTAAGTCATAAAAGTTGTTCCTCATTCTGCAAGAAATTTGGAGCGAGGAGCAAAAGGGTTAGGCTTAGTTGAAGACATTCGTTTGCTCGGAGAAGGAGGTTTTATCTTACGAGGTTTCTTGGACAACAAACCTTCCAATGGAGCAGCAGGATCCAAGGTCGCTTCAACCAAAAACGGGTACTCTGTAGTCACATAGGCATTACCTACCTCGTTATACTTTTGCTCAGCGGTAGGACGATAGCAAGCAACCTGGGAGAGATCTATCGGTGTCGGATTTTTGCAACCTCCTCGAGTACCTTGCACCTGCCAAAAAATATTACTTTCCTCACAAGATTTCCCATGAGAGCCCCAACCTCATCACTATGGATTAACTCCATAGCAATATAAGGAACAACTTTTGAAACTACCTCTGCCCTATCCTTTTGAAGCATGCTAAATCGAAGTTTAAACCATCAATATCCTCTCAGAGATTTCCACATCTCCTTGTTTGGACCTCTCATTTTCCAGGTTTTCACACTTGGTCTCAAGTATTGCCATTTTCTCCTTACAACCAACCTATTTCTTCTCACCTACTATCAACCTTCCATATTTGGTCTGGTAATAATCATGCTGACCCTTGAGTGTATCGACCTCTTGATGAAGGTCGATAATGAATGGATTCTTCTAAAAATCCTCTATAGCCTCACAAAAATTTTGCTCTAGCTCTTTATACTTTTGGTCTTTGTCCTTCTCTTTTGCAAGAATTTCATCCATCTCCTCTCGAGCCCTCTTCATGGCTTTCAACAGACCCCTGGTTCTAGTGTTTAACTCATTATCCAAAGCAGCTTGACGAGTATAAATTTTATCGTGCAAATCACATAACTTCTCAAGGTTCAGGAGATCGAAGCAACCTTTCCAGGCTAGAGGAGTGATTTGAGAAACCAAGAGGTGACATGCAAGGGTATTTGATAATTCCTTTGTGCTAGGAAGGCATGTAGAAGAAAGCTAGTCACTTGGAAATATTAAAAAAAAACAGTTACTTACTGGGAAGATCAACCTCATCCGGAATTAAAAGGGGTTTAGAAGATCTTGCGCCATTGCCTATATTAGAAATATTCATTAGCTTCAACCTCGAAGGATGTATGGGGGCAACCATATTTGTTTTGGATGAGCCTTGCATTGACATATTACTACCACCCTTTCGATCTTTAAATTGATCACCTATGATAGAAGAAGAAACCCTGATGATCTCCACATCATCATTAGGAGGATCCTCAGAATCTACTACATTCTCAACTTTTGGGCCAGGCTCTACATCGACTAAAGGTTCTACGTAGGCCGTTTTGAGCAGATCATTGTTAATAGATACAAAGGGCGAGCCGACACCGTAGTCACCTTCGGCTGAGTCCCTCATTATAAATTCCATATCATTATCGTTCCCAACAACCATAAAGTTCCGGAAGGCCATCTCTGCAATACAGAACAAGAAAGTTGAAAATCAGAAGATACGTTATGATTTAAATGAAATGAAATATACCACATAATTTCACCACGGCGAAGTATCACAGGCTTCAGGGGGCTATGTTTCCATGTTTCAATTACCCCAGCCATATATAATATGGGTCCAGGAAAGGTTTGCACGTCTGTAGGATAATGAGCCATACATTAATAGGAGGGATTACTTCGAATAACAAGAGGTAAGGTATCTTTAAATTATTTCTTGTTCAGTTGGTTTGCTTCTTAATGTAGGTTTTCTGACCAGGATTTAATATTTCTAAATCTCGTCTACCTAAGGTCTACCTATTGCACTAACGAGCAGTGAACCCGATCGTGCGTAGTATAGAAAGTGGTAAAGCTAAGGTCGTTCCCAAGAGCTATGTAGATGAGGATCCTAATTAAGTCTAACGTCAAGGTTTTTAAAATATTAATTGTTGAAATATTAATTATACTACTCCCTCCGTCCCATATTAAGTGTTCACTTTTCATATGCACAAAGTTTTAGGAAATTCCACTAATTATACTCTCCACCAATCAAATATCATTTTCACCCACTAAAGTCTCATATCATTGGTTGGAATACATTATGGACACTTAATTTGGGACCTCTCAAGATTTGATTGTGGACACTTAATATGGGACGGAGGGAGTTATAAACAAGAAATAAATAGCGGAAAGTAAATGAGGTTGTGAACAATGGAGAGAAAATGTGCTAACCTAGTTATTCATCCTATCATGTTATGTCTATGTTTTCTAATTACTTCCTATTGATTCAAGTGGGAGTTCAATTCTCTAGACAGCCTTTGGTCAATTCGTCATAGCCTATCAATAAAGGTTCCTACTCGACATCAAAGGCCTACCCTTTGGGGAGTCGAGGGTCTCAAGCAACCTAAGCCAAGTCATTAACTACCCTACATGCAAGATTCGAAATAATGTGTGCCCGGGCGTTAGCATCTTAGACACACATCCCTAACTTTTTAAGTTCCTTCTTCCGAATGGTGATCCTTTGGTCAATTTGCACAAGAGGGATTGGTAGTCCTTTGGTCAATTCTTACCAACCCTCTCTACCTACTTACCTAAGGTCCTTTGGTCAATTCTCCTAAGCAAATAAATACGACCGCAACTTAAAACTACCGAAGCTTGGGTGACTACCAACGAACTATGCATGCATACACTATATACAATTATAGAAGAATGAAAACATAAACAACACAATCAAGGAATCATAACTAGGCTAGCACCAAAGGTGATTAGCCGATCATATTAAAAGACACAATCAATTCAATGTTTAACATAATGAATGAATACATGAATTAAAGTGTAAAGAAATAGAAATTGCTAAAGCTTATTGATGATATGGAGTGATTTATCCCTTGGAGATGGCTCCGTATGCTGCTTATGATCTGCCCTTGGAACCCTCTTCACGTTCTCTGCCTTTGTGTTGTGAGTGAATGATGTCGAATGCAGATTTTAGGGCTTGTATTTATAGGCCTGATCATAGTTATGGCGTAACCTAATAATGTAGTTACGCTGTAACTTAGTTATCCTCCAAACTCAACTCTCGTAGTGGTGAATACGGCGTAACTTAAGGAATAGTTACGCCGTAACTATAGCTCCGCCATAATTTATTAAAGGATTATACCGTAACTTAATTATCCTTCAAACTCAAGTCTCGTAGTGTTGGTTACGTCGTATTACACATTAGGAGTTTACGGAGTAGTTGACGGAGGCGCGAAATTCTCTATGACCTAGATGCTTACGGCGTAACTTAAGTTGAGAGTTACGCCGTAACTGCTGTTGACTTGGTCGTTGTTGACTTGGTCTTTGTAACGTAATCCTAGCTACGGCGTAATTGAGAACAGGAGTTATGCCGTAGCTTCTTCAATGATAGTATACTAAGGTAAAACTATTAAGAAAGTCTCCAAATCCGCGTCTCTAAGCTCCAATGCTCATATATTACCTGAAAACGAAATATAAGGGAATCAGAGTATATATCCATATAAATAACATAAAATATGAGCATAAACGGGGATAATTGATACTTAAAATTCATGACTATTTGATGTTATCACTTCTTCTATTAAAGCAGGATACTCTGAAGGCATAATAGTATCCTGAATATAGAATAAGTTTTCCTTCCAGTCTCTAATGTTGGTAAAAGGTTTGCTGAATAGGTCTGGGACTTCGGCTTCACCCCTTTTCTAAAGGGTAAGCCAATCACCCACATAACCTAGGTTAAGAAAGCCCCTTAGAACATCTAGGGAAGGCTCCAATCCATAAGCTTTGCACATAACGATGAATGTGGTAAGTTTGGTTGTGGCAAACGGATTAAACCTAGAGATGTGTACATCATAATACTGTAAAACTTCACAGAAATGCTTGTGAAGCGGTATTCTTAAATTTGATTGAAGGAATGAATGTATATATAGCCTCACATATTCTTTGGGGGCATCAAATATGGATTGATCATCGGTAGGAAAAATTATTTTATGCTCTTTAGGGATGGGATATTTTTTCAAAAGGTCGTTTTTTCCCTAGACAAAGTACATTTTTGGATCTTGATAACACATTTCGCATCCATCACACACACTGAAAACACAATTTATAAATAAAGATTGAAATTACCTTTCTTAATCGGAAGGCTTGATGGGTGGGAAATGTGTGATTTGCTAATCTATGGTTTAGCAGACTAGCCGTATTTTTTCCGAAGTAATGTTAGGTTTTCGTTATTAAGATTTCAAAACTCAATTTTTTAAAATTTTAAAAAAGATGATTAGTTGACTGGAGAAATCTAGATATTCTCGCTCCTACCGAGGCGCATAAATTGTAGAAGTTGGTTAGTAGCGATATCCCGCATTTTTTTTAGACTTTAAACTTCAAAATACTATATGTCTAGTGTTTGATATGATAGTAATGAACAGTATAGAAGTCGAAAGAAATGAATTTCAATGATGTCTTTGCTTCACTTTCGACTGGGTGGCCTGAAAACGTACCCTCCAAACTGCTCGAAGGCATCCCCTTCGAACATGTTTGAAACTCACATCTCGGACCTCAGGTTAACCTCTTAAAATCTCTATTGGCGTCAAACTAGTTATCTATAACAGTTACCACTTGAGAATTCGTCAATCGAAGCCTCCAACCCTCTAGGGTAGGATCATTCGAAGATAATAACATGGAGGAGAAGCTGGACCTGGTCATACCCACGTCTCACTTCCACCTTAGCTTTGCCGCCAAGGTTGAGAACGTGGGCCACTAAACCCAGCGGTTACCAAAAATCATGGGACACCCCCATGATCTCCCGAAACGTGTGCAACAGTCCTTTAAGGCTTATTTCTTCCACTATAAATAGCCTGGAGGGGTAATCATTTATGGTACGTTCACTTACACTCAAATACTTACTTTACACTTACATCTATACCATATCACATACTTATTCGCACATCAGAGCTGGTTCGTAGGGTCCAATCCCTGCGCAATCACTTAACGAAGTGTATTAGTATTTCTTATTTTCATGTTACAAGCGAGTTCGGCAAAGTTCAACATCCATTCAAGCTTCAATCACCTTCAAAGCCTGGTCGTTCAGATTATTGTACAATCAGACAGGATAATTGTGGACCGGTTTTTAAACAAGAAAGTGCAGCCTTCAATTCAAATTATAAAAGACTGGACTCAAGACATGAGAGACTATTTTAAGATCAAATGGGAAGAAGATATATTGAAAGAGAAAGAAAACCAGAATGAGCATATTAAGGATGTGATAGATGAGGGGAATAATACTACCCAGGGATGGGGAGCAAATGATATCAGGGGTGGTGATGCCTCTATTCTGAATTGATATGTTATCCCTATTGTTTTCTATGGATTTTAAGATTGCAGCCTGGAACATTAGGAGTATGAATCAGTTAAAAAAGAAGAATGAAGTTTCTCAGTTGATTAGGGAAGAACAACTAAGTGTATGTGCAGTCCTTGAGACACATGTGAAACAAAAGAAGCTTAAGGATATAACTAATAAGGTGTTTCAGAATTGGATCTGGTGTTTAAATAGTGCCTATATAATGGATGTAGGATTCTAGTAGGATAGGATGGAGTCAAAACATTATGAATCTTATGGTCATTAGTATGACAGCGCAAACTTTTTTATGTCTAATTGAAGGAATTAATTCTAGTATTAGATGTTTTTGCAGTTTCATTTATGTTGCTAATGGTGGAGTTGAAAAAAGACAATTGTGGAAGGATTTAAGAACTGCTAAATATGTTATTCATGATAATCCTTGGATGCTTATTGAAGACTTTAATGTTACATTGAAGACTGGTGAGCACTCTGTTGGCAGTTCATTTATGACCAATGATATGCAAGATCTAATGGACTGTGTAAATGATATTGAGATAGAATACATATGCAGTACTGGTTTGTTCTACACATGGCTTAAATCTCCTTTAAAACCTACATCCAGTATTATGAAGAAACTTGAAAGAATCATGGCGAGTAAAGAATTTGTGAAGTCTTTTGCTACTGCATATGGGCAATTTCTACCCTTTTTACTTCTGATCATAGCTATGTTGTTCTAACAATCCCAAAATGTATCCCTAAAATGTCTAAAGCATTCAAGTTTGCTAACTACCTCACTGATAAACCTGAATTTATATCTATGGTCAAAGAAGGATGGGACAAAGATGTTGTTGGTTGCAATATGTTTAGGGTGGTTAAGAAGTTAAAAGCTCTTAAAAAGCCTCTAAACAGTTTAAATTGGAAGCATGGTGATCTGTTTGAAGGAGTAGTTAAGCTAAAAGAAGAATTAAAAAAATCCAAGTTCTGATGGAAGAAAATCCTCATTGTAATCAAATAAAGGAGAAAGAAGCTGAGTGTTTGGCAATGTACATAGAACCTGTTACAGATGAAGAGAAGTTTCTTTTTCAAAAAGCAAAAGTTGAGTGGCTGCAAAATGGGGACAGAAATAGCAGATTTTTTCATAAAGTTATTCAAAGTAGGAAACAAGTGAATAGAATTATGAGTATTACTGATGAAGATGGAAACAGTGTAGAGGGGAGTATGGTTGCTACGAAGTTTGTTAATCATTTCAAGTGTTTCCTCAGTACAGTGGATAATGGTGAGCCTATTGTTGATGCTAAGAGCTTGTTTGTTAATAAGCTTTCAGAAGTTGATTCTATATCAGTGATTGCAGAGGTTACTTCTAATGAGATTAAAGGTGCAATGTTTGAAATTAAGGATGAAAAAGCTCCAGGGCCTGATGGTTTTACAGCTGCTTTTTTCAAAAAGGCTTGGAATACTATGGGGAATGATATTTGTGTTCCTATCAAAGATTTTTTCAACAATGGGAAATTATTTGGTGAGATTAACTCAACTGTGATCTCTCTTGTCCCAAAAACTAAATACCCTACAAAAGTATTTGAGTATAGACCTATTGCATGATGTAATGTAATTAACAAATGTATTAGTAAAATACTTACAAACCAAATTAAGGATTCACTTAAACAACTGGTTAATCACAATCAAAGTGTATTTGTTCCTGTAAGGTTAATCCAAGATAATCTTCTTCTTACTTAAGAACTGTTAAAGGGTTACAATTGCAAAAATGGAGCTAAAAGGTGTGCATTAAAAGTGGATATTGCCAAGGCATATGATACAGTTAATTGGAGTTTTTTGGAAGGCGTTCGAAGACAGTTTGGTTTTCATGAGAAAATGGTAAAGTGTGTGATGACATGTATGACTTCTTCAACTTTTACTACTAGTATCAATTGTGAGAGGCATGGATACTTTAAAAGTGGTAGGGGTCTTAGGAAGGGAGACCTTATCTCACCTTACTTGTTTACTTTAGTCATGGAAGTTTTTTCTCTAATGATGGCAAGAAAGATTAGTCAAAGTCAAGGCTTTAAGTATCATAAAGGTTGTAAAGAAATTCAGTTGACTCATCTCTATTCTGCTAATGATATGCTAATCCTAAGTCATGGAGACTATATTTCTGTGAAGGTTATCAGAGATGCTGTAAATGAATTCAGTGCCTCTTCTGGTTTGAAACCTAACATGGGGAAAAGTACAATATTTTTTAGTAATGTTGATGCATGAGAGAAAAAAAGAACTCTTGTTTCTCCCTTTTAATATTGGAAAGCTTCCACTGAAATACCTTGGTATCCCACTTTTAGCCAAAAATATTGGTATTAAGGACTACAAAGTGTTGGTGAAAAAGGTGAGGAATAAGATAAAATATTGGAAGAATAAAACCTTATTATATGCAGGAAAACTTCAACTTCTTGCCTCTGTTCTCTTTGCTATGCAGACCTATTGGGCCGCTGTTCTAAAAATCCCAAAAACTGTTGTTAAAGATCTAAATAGTCTTCTTAAAGCTTCCTATGGAATCAAGGTAAATGCAGCAAGGGGAAGGCTAAATTTGCTTGGTCTGTGGTTTGTTTCTCTTAAATGAAAGGTGGTTTAGGTTTGAAAAGACTAGATCAGTGGAATGAGGTCCTTCTTGTTAAACACATTTGGAAACTTGTTACCAATGCAGATAGTCATGGGTCAAATAGGTTAACAGGGTAAAATTTAAGGGTAAGAGTTTCTAGGATGTGAATGTTGAGACTCAAGACAATAGTACATGGAAAGCATTATTGGATTTGAGAGATAAAGTCAGACCTTTCATTATTCATGTCCTTGGTAATGAAAAAGATACTCTGATGTGGTATGATTACTAGCATAAGATAGGTCCTCCTTCCACCTTTATTTCTAATAAATGTATCTATGATGCAAGATTAAAGTGAAATGCTAATGTGGCTGAAATGGTTGAGGGAAGTAATTGGTGTTGGTCAAATGAATGATATAGGAAATTTCCAAATCTAAATCAAATTCAAGTCCCTAGTTTAGATAATTCGAAAGCTGATGCAGTTAGATGGAAATCAAAGAATGGGCAACTGGTTAATATTTCTACACAAGATACTTGGAGAGATTTTAAGAGGATTTACTAGTTGTGAAATGGTGAAAGCAGTTTGGTTCTCACAGTGTAATCCTAGATGGGCTTTTACTCTTTGGATGGCTGTTAAAAGGAAACTCCTCACCCAAGATAGATTGATGAAATGGAATAATGGCATTTTTCTCTACCCTTTATGCAAGAAAACTCATGACTCTCACAATCACTTATTTTTTCAGTGTGAGTTTTCCATTGAATTTTGGGATGAGTTAAAACATAATATTAAGATTCTTCATGTTCCTGATATATGGGATCAAACTGTCATAATGATGGAAGATATGTCTTGTTCAAACTCAATTTGGAGTGTTTTAAACAGATTTATCATTGCGGCAACTGTTTATAACATTTAGAAAGAAAGGAATGACATACTTTTCTCACAAAATTCTAAGACTGTTGATGTGGTGTTACAGAACATTAAGGAGCAAGTAAGACTATAGCTTATAAGTATTAAAGTGGGGAAAACTGTGCATACATGCAAAGTGGTTGCGTTATGGGATATTCAGTTTCAAGCATAAGTCAATGATAGGATAAGTTCTATTGGCAGCTTGGAATTTAGTTCTTAGAGGGAGTGGTTGGATTTGCAGTTTGAAGAATTGGATTTTCTATGATATAAATGATGTCAAGATGGTCTAATGATATTCCATGGTTGACTGAGATGGGTATATATAGTTGCATAGTTTGGCCGTTGTGTTTTGCTGTCTTAAGGGGTGTTTGGATCCTTGGATAACAGTAGCAAACCTCAAAAATTGTTACTGTATATTTTGATTGCAGGCCATTACAATGTGGAGATTCCTTGTACCTTGGATTCCTAACTGGTGTGAGTGTACCTATATTAGCCTCATATTTTTTTCTAGTTTGGCCTTGGGAGGAAACTAGAAAGCTATGTTTGGCTATGTAGGAGGTCTAATTCAATATGGATGTACCATAAAGTACGGTCTCCCATTGTGAAGGGTAAATGGCTTGGGCGGATGGCGTATGATGGATATAATAGAGAGGAATAAAAGATGATCCTTCTTGGTCCATTCAATACATCATCACAGAAGGCAATGATTGGTCTTCCCTCAAGGAGTGTCTTCCTAAGTGATTGAAGCCATTCTTAGAGATGGAAATGTAAGTTGCTTGGAAGAGCTCTTGATTTGGAAGGGATATGAGCCAAACACCTTTCCTACCTTGACTATTCTAGGTGTTGGTTGAATGGTCTTGGTGGGGGGATGATATATATGGAAATGTAGTTAGATGGTATGATGCTTTTAAAGGTGAATCAAGGTTAGATGGATGTTCTTTGCAATGATGGAGCCTGCTCTGTATTGATATGTTTGTCTAAGAATAGTTTTAGCTGATTTGTTTTGTTGCTTTATCAGATATCGGATGTATAAGCTTTATTTTTGTATCTGATTTGGGAAATGCCCAATAATCTATTTTTTATTATTCATATGATGTACAAAATGTTGGAAAGTTAATATAAGATTCACCTTTGCAAAAAAAAGTTTGCTAGAATGAATGTCATTATTTAAGTTTAACATCGTTGGTAAATTAATATACATAGAATATTAAATGTATCTGATGTATAGATATATAATTATGTGACATGTTTGCGGTAGGGCAGATGACAAAAAAAGATACTCAAGTTATAAGTCATTTTTAATTTACGTATTATTTATTTATTTATTATTTTTTTTAGAAAAAAAGATAGCCAACTTATGTTTTTGTCAATTTAGGTATTCTCGTTAAATATTAAATGATCATCCATTGAGTTTACAATTCAAGTCCGCCGCCGCTACCACCACCAATCACCGTCGTCACCACAACCCTGTCCGCACCACCACTACCAAGCACCGTCTCCACCACCTACTACCACCAACCATCGTCGCAAACCACCAACCCCTCTTAACACGACCACCACCCCCAACCCAACCCCCGATGGCGATGGGGTCGGTAGGTATGATGGATTGTATGGTGTTTCTGCCAGAAAATCTGCCAAGATTTTTCCCTTTATTACGTTCCTTCCTTTGAATTCTATTTCATGCTCTCCCAAGTCTATAGCCCATTAGGTTTGGACAACACCTGTTTGATTGTCTTGTCCGTTAGCATCATTTTGGGATGGGACTGAAAGTACCATCGAAGCCTTCTTGCTGCATGAACTAGAGCTAGTACCAGCTTTTCCGAGTATAGATAATTCATCTCGGCTCCTTGCAACACCCTGCTGACAAAGTATATTGGGATTTGTTTCTTCTCTCTTTCTGCTAGTAACACCGCACTTATGTTTTTGTTAGAGGCTGCGATATACATAAAAATACTTCGCCTTCGATTGGGGCGATCTGTGTTGGTAGTACTTCTCAAAAAGTTTTCTTATCCACATAACCTTTTAGCGTTTTAAAGAATGTTAAGGACTTATCTGCTCCTTTTAATAGAAACCTACTTAGAACAGCAAGCTTTCCATTGAGGCTTTGTACATCCTTTAGTGTTTTTGGAGGTTGCAACTCAGTTATTTCCTTGGCCTTCGAAGGGTTGGCTTTAATGTCTTACTTAGTTATGAGATGCTCTAAGAACTGCCATTCTTCAACACCAAAAGAACACTTCTTAGGTTTGAGCTTCATGTTGATTGGCCGAAGCTGATCGAAGGTTTCTTGGATGTCCAGTAATAACTCTTCCTCTGCTCTGCTTTTAATAACCATATCATCAACATAGGCTTCTAAGTTTCTTCCTATCTGTTTGTTGAAGGCTTTATTCACTAATCGCTGGTAAGTGGCTCCTGCATTCTTTAAACCGAAAGGCATCTTCTTGTAACAATAGACACCTTCACTGGTATAGAAAGCTATTTTTTATTCATCTTCTTTGGCGATTTGTATATGGTGGTACCCCTTGTATGGATCTAGGAAACATTTTAG
Organism: Chrysanthemum seticuspe; assembly: GCA_019973895.1. Classification (NCBI taxonomy): domain Eukaryota; kingdom Viridiplantae; phylum Streptophyta; class Magnoliopsida; order Asterales; family Asteraceae; genus Chrysanthemum; species Chrysanthemum seticuspe. Next base: position 242,545,233 of record BPTQ01000001.1, read on the forward strand.
GCGAAAGCCTGAAAGAGATTCAACCTTCCAATAGATCTCGGTTAAGGGATAACAATCTTTTGGGCATGCTTTCTTGATGTCAGTGAAGTCAACATACATACACCAATCCCGTCACTCTTTTTAACCATCACTGGGTTCGCAACCCAACTCTGATATTTTACCTTCTTGAGTATTCCTGCTTGTGTAAGCTCGCCAACCTCTTTACAGGCAGCTGCACTTCTTTCGGAGGCCAAACCCCATTGTTTTTGTTTTATCGGTTCAATATGCTTGTACTCATTGAGCCAATGTTTCATGTTGAAGGTTTTTCTGTCGGTCATCTATGTTCGAGGGACACCAGTCATGTACGCATATGTCCATGCGAAGACATCCGCGTTAGCTCGAAGAAGGCTTCGCAATTCTCTTTTGAAGCTTGTCAAAAGCTGTTTGCCGATTACCACCATTTGCTCAGGAAATGATTCATTAACTATAACACGTTCTTCGGCATCTGAACAGCTAAGGATTGCTTTTGAAGAGTTTGGATGGCTCTTCTTCGCCTTCTTGTTGATGTCTTTATCTTTTCCCCATTATAGCTTGAGTAAATTGTACATTTTCCCAAGGGAGTTTGGAACTTTATTGCCGCGTGTATAGTGGACACTACAATTCCCATACTTTGCATAGTTATCCTCCCTAACAAGAGGTTGTAGAGGGATTCTGATCTGACGATTATGAAGGCAAGAAATTCTGTTCTTGAAAATTTCCCTTCCCCAATCCTGATCTCCAAAGGTACTTCACCTAAAGGCTATGAGTGTTCTCCTGAAAATCCTACTAAAGGTACTTTAGAATCTACCCTTTGTGATCGGATTGACAATTTAAGCTTGAGGAAAAAATGCTCATATATGACTTCGAAGGAGCTTCCACAATCCATATATTCTCTGTTGACCTGCCTTCCAATTATCAGTACTTTAATGATGAAAAGGTTTGTCGAGGGAGTTTAGTTGATCACCTAAGGAAAAGTTATTTCATCAATTAGGCACAACACATGCTCTGCCACCTTTCTCTTAGTGTTTGGATCATTTTGTTGGACCATAAGTATGGGTGTTTTGACTGTAAATGCTCTCTTATCTTCCTCCCTCCATTCCCCCATTTGGGTATCACTCATCTTTTCTTTCCATTTCTTTATGTCTTCCACAAAATGTGCCAATTGCCCAGATTTAACAGCTTCTTTGATTTTCTTTCTCAATTCCTCGCAGTGATTTATCTCATGGCCATGGCTTTCATGGAAGTGGCAAAACTTGGTCGGGTCTCTATTTGTCCCATTCTATTTTGGTGATTCGCCACCTTTTCAGTTGCCAATATTTCTCTTGAAGATTTGGCCATGTTTCCCAATATTCCCCGATCGAAGCTCTTGTGCGAAGGTGTTTTCAACACAAGGTGTAAGCGGTAGTCCTTAACCTATTTCTCGAGAGGTGTAACGGTTCCCATGGGTCCTAGGTTTAAGAAATTTACAGGCTGGTTATATGCAGAAGCAATGATGTATGGGTTATGGCTTAGTGCGTGGAGTAGGTTGAGAGGGTGCCCAGATCGGGGTTTTCCCCCTGGGATATGGTATGTATGTAAGAGATAGGACGAAAGGTACACTTCCATAGTGGTTAAGGAAGTTATTATTGTTGGTTTATCCATTCAAAAGAGGATATAAACCGTATGGATAAAACTAAGTTTGGAGTGAGTAATACATACCATGGGGAGGAAGGTTTCCTCCCACATTTGCCAAGAATGGACTGCCTTCAACGCCATATACGTTTGAAGGCTGTAACGGAACCCCAGCTTCTCTTCTTCCCAAGTGTGTGGCTAATAGACGAGGTAGATTAACCCCATCATTTTCTATGAGGTTGCTTCTTGCAGGAGGATTCTCATTTAGCCTTCAAATGGTTGGAGACCATTCCCCAAAGGCATGGCGCATCGTTCTTCTAGTTGGAGGTCTTGGTTCTGCTTCAATTCTTTCATTGTGATCGATACTAGAGTATTCCAATTCCCCTTGTGCTTCAACATCTAGGGCTTGTATTATATGGGCTTTCGTTAAAGGCTCGAGTGCTTCGTAGTTGGCCTCAACAAAGGCTGGGCTACTCACGGGTTCTAGATTTGCGAATATCGAAGCCTGATGACCAGGTTTTATTTCAGGATGACATTGTGTGACAGAAGTTGTTATTGGAGGTAAATCGTGTATGACTGGTAATGTTGTTAAGGTCGAGAAAACCGGTGGGGGTGTACCATCTCGTCCTTGTTCCATGCCGAAATTTTCGTGAGAGTGGTTAAGGTGGTTACAAACTTAGGTGTAACGGGACTAATAGTAGCGGGTCCCACGGATGGCGCCACTGATTGTACAATAATCTACACGACCAGGCTTCGAAGGTGATCGAAGCTTGAATGAGATGTTGAACTTTTCCAAACTCGCTTGTAACCTAAAAATAAGAAATACTATGACACTATGTTAAGTGATTGCGCATGGATTGGACCCTGCGAACCACCTCCAGTATGCAAATAAGTATTTGATATGATATAGATGTAAGTGTAAAGTAAGTTGTTGAAAACTAGAAAGGGGGGTTGAATAGTTTTACCGATTTTAATTTAAGTTTCAAAGATTTAGATTCGACCTTATGTGAATTCGTATGGATGGATAGATAGTATGAAACAATAAGTAAAGTAAATAATGAAAGCAAGTAAAGTAAAGGATAGAAAGTAGCGACACAAGTGATTTATAGTGGTTCGGCTACAAGGACACCTTCCTTGCCCTACTCCCTTCTCCGAGTAGCCCACTCGAGAATTCAAGCACTATGGCAACAAGCTCCTTCAACTTGGTGGAGAAGCCTTACAACGTCTCTTACACTTTTTCTGTTACAAAGCTAAATACCGAGTTCTTCCACGAGATAGAACCAAACCTTGACACAACTATTACACAACAACTATGTGAAATATGAATTATAAGATCTTGCTACAGAAATCTTGTAGATAGACAAATCAATCAAGGACCCTTTACTAGGATGACTTGTATGTGGAAAACTAGAAGGGGGGGGGTTGAATAGTTTTACCGATTAAAACTTCGTTTTAATACATTTAGATTAACTTATGTCAATCTATTTGGTTGTTTATGTTGGACGCTGATAGATAGATATATAAACGTGTAATGAAAGATAAAGAGTAAGAAGCACATAACCACGACACGAGTATTTATAGTGGTTCGGCTACAAGGAGACCTTCCTTGCCCTACTCCACTCCTCGAGTCACCTACTCTAGAGTTCGTAAATACTACACGACACCAATCTCCTTATGGCGGAGAAGCCTTCACAACGTCGCCTACTCTTTTTCCGGTACTAGGCTAACCACCGAGTTCTTTCACACCAAGGTGAACCACACCTATCACAATGTTGCCTACCCTTTGTTAGGTACTAGGCTAAGCACCTAGTTCCATTACTATGGAGGAACTACTACCCAACACAACACAACATCTAATCTCAAGGAGATCCACTCCTTGTTACAACATCATCAAGGATATCACCATCCTTGGAAATAAACTAATACTTATATGTATAACGATGCACCTCATCGATTATATGACCTAGGCATTCTTCACTAATGCTTTTGATACGGACGTTAAGCACGTTTCACTAATGCTTTCGTCTTGACTCTTTCGGCATCCTTCACTAATTCCTTCAACACAACACATCTATGGAGGAAGAAAGAACTATCAACAAGAGAACCTCAGTTGTCTTGATGATGATGAAGCATGGCAACTCATGGACTTGAGCTTGCTCGACTTCAAGAAGTGGTGATCTCGCCTTTAAGAGGAACCTAGAGAATCACACAAAAATAAAAGATAAACTACATAGAAAGATCCCTTAGGATCAGTGGTTAGAGAGGTACAATACTTGGGGAAAGTATGTGTGAGAGTGGTGAACCAAAAGGAAGAAATGGCTTACTATTTATAGAGGATAAAGCTTACTGTTCCCCGGATCCCACAGATCCCTCCCACATGGGATCCGTCTAGTGTAATCCTAGGGATCCGTGGGACGCTCCTCTTTACCCATGGGTATTTTGGTTATGGGTCATGGGTTATGGGTTGATCCATGGGTTACTTATTAGATACAATGTATCTTATGAGTTCAATGTACCTAGTCAAGTGGGTTGGATAATACCATGGGTTATGGATCAATACCATTTGTTAGTTTTTATCCATTTTAGTATATACTAGTTAAGTATATATTTGCCCAATATGTAAACATTAGTTGTTGTACATATGTATTACTAAATCATAAAATCACTTATACTTGTTTTAGTGTTTTATGTGAAAACATAAGTGTGTTAGAATACTATTGGCTCAAACAGTTTACGTATTTTATTTGTTTCGTTAAAATGATTTTACGTTTGTTATCAACAAAACATTAGAAGATCGTAAAATATAAATAAACGTTTTTACGGCTTATTTGTATTAACAATCTCCCCCTTTTTGTTGATGACAAAACATAAAATTATTTTAAGGAAAAACTAAAATTCGTAAGAGTTCGAATTGGAGTTTTTACTCTCTTCTCCCCCTTTTTGTCGAAACAAAAAGAGCGTCGAAAAGAAACTAACACAAAGTTTTAAGAAAAAACATGTAAAAAGAAAAAAAATGTAAAGAGAGCAAGTGACGGGAATGGTTCTCGTCTTAACTCCCTCTTGACGAGTCCATCCCTTTGTGAGGGCATCAAGTACATAAAAATAAGTAAGCAAATGTATTGCAAATGGTTTGTCCTTGTGACGAAAATGCTCCCCCTTGAAGATTGAAATGTTGCAATGGGATGTCATGAAGGATTATGTTGCAAATGGTTTTGCAATATGGTTTGACACAAAGCTCCCCATAGCTTTATGGTGTCAAAATCTTCATGTGTATTTTGAAAATCTACAAAATAAAGGTTAGAAAACAAGAGTATAGTGCATAATTTCCTGCAAATAAGACTCAAGTTAGTAGTAAATTATTCTTCTGTACCACGGATCCCACGGTTCCCTTTGTGGAGGGATCCGTCTAGGTATTTTGGAGGGATTCGGCTGTCTGGTGACAGATTCTTCAGCAGAGGTAATATATCAAGCAATGCTAAATATAAGATCAATATATGTATACAAACAACACACATATACTCAGAGAAATATGGCAAATAAGTTATCATTCAATAAAACAATAAGATAATCAACAAATCTCTAAAACTAAGAGAATGATTTAGCCACATATTTTCTACTAACAAGTTACTAAAGCCTAGGATTCAACAAAGTGCTAGAGTCTAAGGATGAGTAGACTTGTTGATTTGGTCCAATCTTTCAAGAAGATGATTAAACATGAAATGTAACTCATTTCGTACTTCTTGAACAAGTCCTTGGGTGATTAGACAATTTGGGTAACTATTGCCTTGATTGGGAACCGGAGGAAATGGATGTTTTGAGGAGGCTCTACGAATGATTGTGGGGTTTCATTTTGAGGTGTGGGATGAGATTCTACTAAAGGTGAAGGTGGTGGTAGTGGAATTTCCTCCATATGATCATGTCCATGTTTGTTCCTTGTTTCCCATGATGGACTATTCGGTGTTGTGGGTGGTTCCCTATTTAACAAGAAAGTTGGTGAGTGGGAGGTTCTTGGTGGCGAATGCTCTAATGAATAGAGATTTGGGTGAGGAAGAGGCTCATTAAATCTATGCTCAAGGAATGAGGACTTAGATGGCTTGCTAGAACTAGCCATGTTTGGTTTTGAACTAGATGATCCTTTTTCTAGTCCGAAAGGTTTGATGCTAATCCTTGCGGTTCTCTTAGCATTTGTTGAATGGGTTTGAAGAGGTGGGATTCTAGTATTGTTATCTCTTACGGGGGATGATTCGGTGGATGAAACTTCATGGATCATATGACCCTTTCTTTTGGATGAGCCTTTGGTTGAGGAGTTGTTGCTAGGAGCTTTGGTCATGGTGATGATAAGGATGCTATATGAGCTTTTAGTTACTGATTTTTGAAAGCTAGGTGGGAGTGATGCCTTAACCTTAAGAATGTTTGGTTTATAAAGGGTAATTTGAATTTAGGGAATTAAATTCTTGGCCACTAAGAGGATTAAGCATGCACTTAGGATTTTGATCAGCTCTAGGGAAACAATAAATGTAAGCTAAAGGTGGTTAGATAACCAAAAGGTGGCTTAAAATTGAAAAGGGAAGCTGATTTAAGCTTTCTGAAGCCACAGATCCCACGGATCCCTCTCACCAGGGATCCGGCTGGTTATAAACCAGGGATCCGTCTGTCAGACAGATTCTAGGTGAAATGATTATGCTTTTTGAAAGGTCTAGTAATTATGTATCTCGAGGTTTTGACTTAATTTGGAAGTCTTGAGTGGTGGATGTCTTAAATGCTCAACCATAAGGGGTGATGGTGCTTAATGATGGTTTTTAGGGTGATGCTCAACCAAAAGTTTACATTAGGTAGTCTAACTAAGTGCTTGAGTGAGATATCATTTGAATTGAGATGAAAGGATGGTGGAATTTAGTCCTAAAAGTAAGATGAGCCCTTAAGGGAAATTTACTAAAATCTTAAAAAATAAAGAAAAAATGAAAAACTAGTTTTGAGTCTAATTTTGAGTCAAAAGTGATTAACACCAATTTGCTAAAATTGATGGATATATCAAACTAAGTGTTATGAGATGTGATAAATGATGTGTGAGCGTTGGAGCAGAAATATGGTGAGTTTTGATGAGTTTATAAATCAAAAATACTTTGAAATATATCATAGGTAAGCCATGGGTGAGTGTGAGGCTTTCAAATGTTTGAGGAAGACTTAGTTGGCTCTAATGTCTTATGTTTGACTAGTGTGAGGTGATCTAGTGAGCTATTTTGATGTAAGCAAGTCTGTATTGCTCATTTGTAGTCAGGGATCCCACGGTTCCCTTCTGGGAGGGATCCGGCTAGTTGTATTGCTGGGATCTGCCTACTGCAGATCAGAAGGCTTCCAGCAGAAATGCAATTTTGCACTTCTAGCAAAGCTCTTCTCCTAGTTGTTTCTACAAAGACTATATGCAAAAACACATCAAGTAAAATGCATAGCACATGTGGGGGAACTAAAAGTACCTAAAGATGAGTGACGACGACTACTTGAAGAAGTCGTATAATCTCATCCTACACGTTCCTAAGTTAAGATTGTTCAATGCCAAGTTATGGCAATAGCTACATACTACATCCTACACTACATAAGTATCAGTTTAGATGTTACAACCCATTGTTTCAAATTGTTTTTCACAAATTAAGGTCCTATGACCTTACCTTACTTCTCCTCTACTCCACCCATCCTCCACTCTTTATCATACCATCTCTACTTCTTTTTCCTCAAGAAGTTGGCAAAACACTTGAAGATTCCCTTGGTTTGTTGCCATTCAGGTGATGCATTAGGAACGTCCGACAATTGGTTGATGTAGTCCAAGAGGTTGAGGTCGGTATTTCCGAGTGGGTTGCTACTACCTTCACCTTCTCTTTGCCTCTCCCTTTCATTCGAGGAATCCGTGGGTGGGTGAGGCCTTTTGACTTCCACCATAAACCTTGTAGTTCTACCCTCGGTTAGTGTTACCATAACTTTGTTGCAATAGCTATGATCAAAGGATTGCGGAGAAGGATCTAATGCAAAGATGAATTTAGCAAGACGGGTTAGGAGTATTACGTATGGGAGCACCATTTTGTCCATGCTTCTTACACTTGCCATTCTCTTAATCATGTAGTAGGCAAGGTTAAAGCGAGTCTCGGTCACTTGGCAATAGATCATGAAACTTAGACATGCATTGGGGTGATCCTTGTTTCCTACTAGGCACAACACATTCTCCCTCACCACATTTTCCCATTTCCTATACAATGCGTACATCTCGGAAAGCTCCATTTGGAAAGGATCCCTATAGATCACTTTCGACTTCCTAGTGACCCTTGATGGGGATGCTCTTAGCATGAACACGGTGTCCCTCACTGTGGTTGCTTCCGGAATTAACATGTGGTAGATTTCATGATTATCAACCATAGTGTGTAACTCTTCCAAAGACCACTCATTAGAATACATGCAAACACCTTGATATGGCACCCCTATGATCCTTCCAAACTCCACAAGAGAAAGAGTGTACTCATGCCCATTTATGGTGAATTCAATTGAGATGGACCCATCATCATTTCTAACTATTCGCATTTGTTAGGATTTAGTAAATCCAGTTATTAAAGACTCGGTCACCTCAAGTATATGTAATTGTTAGAAAGCTCGTAGTCGCAGATTAGTTAATGTTTAGTAGTATTTGTTAAGTAACACCGTGGAGGACGAACGGGTCTTTACCCACTGTATGCCTGATCCACAGCCCGTAGGTGGCGTTTTATATAAGAACTATAAATACTCTCTACCTCCCAAGGTAGAGATTTGGATCTTTCTCTCACTAAAGTTCCCAACCTCTAACTTTCTCTCTCAAAAACCTCTTGTATACGCCTCTTTGATCATTGTTTTAGTGTGTTTGTGAAATCCAATATGTTACAAATGGTATCAAGAGCCATGGTTTGATCATCTCTTACATATCCTTGGATTTCTAGTGGTTTTTAGATGGTTTTTGAGTTTGAAAAAATTTAGTGGTTTTTGCATCATTTGGTTCATTTCTAGTGTTAAAGTTTGAATTTTGGGTGTACTTTTGTGTTTAGAATCATTGTATGTGCTTGGGTTTTGATTTGGTAAGCTTGAATCACTGTGGTTGAGCTTGTTTTGGATTGAAAAGTGTGTTTTTGAAGTTTTTCTTGGTAGCGACTTGGTTCTCGTAGTGAATTTCATCATAGCGACTTGCTTCAGGAAAAGGTAGCGAGTTGTAGTGCTTTTTGGTAGTGACATGGTCCTAGCGACTTTTCTATTGAGACAAGCCGACAAATAGTACAAGTTAGTGGATTCTCCACTACGGCTAGCGACTTGGTGAGGTTAGCGACTTGCTTCAGAAATTGTTAGCGAGTTGTAGTGTAAATTGTTAGCGACTTGATACTATCGACTTGGATCTTAGCGAGTTGTTCTTTAGCAACTTAACTGTGTCTAGCGACTTGGTGCTTAGCGACTTGGTGTTAGCGACTTGGACCTTAGCGAGTTGATCTTTAGCGACTTGACTGTGTAGCGACTTGTAACTTAGCGACTTGGTTCAAGAATTCGTAGCGACTTGGTTGATTTTTGCTTGTAATACGGTTTTCTATTGATTTAGTAAAATCCCGTGAAAGAATCTATTTCCCGGTTTAATCATAGAGTTATAAAATCCCGTGTAATCTGTTAACATGTCTACCAACGTACCTACAATCATCTCCACTTTTGCGGAGGATGTTCAAGCAGCTGGTTCAGATACTCGTCCACCCATGCTTGACATAACTGACTACGACTCTTGGGCACAACGAATCAGATTGTACTGTCTTGGAAAGGAAAACGGAGTCAACATTCTCAAGTCTATTGATGAAGGACCTTATCAGATTGAGACTACAAGAGACTTAATTGATACAGCTGCAGATGGAACAATGATCTATGGAATTGACAGACCAAAGACGTATGATGAGCTCAATGATAAGGAGAAAAAGAGATTCGATGCTGACATTAGGGCTTCTAACATTATACTTCAGGGTCTTCCAAAAGATATCTACAAGCTTATCAATCACAACACTGAAGCCAAGGCTGTTTGGGATAATGTCAAAATGCTTCTCTCAGGTTCTGAATTGACGAAGGAAGACAGAGAATCACAGCTGTATGATGAATTTGAACACTTTAAGATGAAGCCAGAAGAAAGTGTCTATGAGTATTACGTGAGATTCCACAAGCTTGTGAATGATATGAGGAATATCAAAATGACCATGCCAAATATTCAGCTGAATTCAAAGTTTGTGAACAACATGAATCCCGAATGGCATAAGTTTGTCACATCTGTGAAGCTAACCAAAGGATTGAAGAATACCAACTATGAGCAACTTTATGCATTCCTTCTTCAGAATGAGAGACATACTATGTTTGAAAAAAGGATTATTGAACAGTTCAAAACCAACCAGGGAGAAACAAGTTCATCAAATGACTCTACAGCTTTTTACACCAATGTTGGAATTACCACCAAAGCTTCTCAAGTCATACCCACGGGTAATGGAAATCACAAACTCATTCTCGATCCAAGTTTCAAACAACCTGATGCCAATGCAGTCATGGAACACTTTATCAATCAACTGCCTTTTATGGTTAAACAAAACTTAACCTTCACTCCACATACTAACCGTCTTCACACTAACAATGAAATCAGGACTGCATCCAATCTACACAATCATGCTTTGGTCAGAGATGGAAAGGTTACAGTGCAACCAGCTCAAGGAAGACAATATGAACAAAGAAGAGGTGGAGTAGGAGGAGGGTATGTAGAAAATCAGTATAGGGGAAGGAATGGAAATCAAGGACAAGCAAAGCCAATTAAGTGCTACAACTGTGGTGGTGATGGACACATAGCAAGGAAATGCACTTCTCCAAAACTCCCTCAAAATGCAGAATACTTCAAAGACAAGATGTTACTTGTGCAAGTTCAGGATAATGGAGCTGTGTTGGATGAAGAGGAGCTGTTGTTTCTTGCTGAGGGCAATGCCAAGACATATGATGCAGATGTGGATGAGCAGCCAATTCAGGAGATAGGTCATAATCATCATAATGCCTTTCAAGTTGCAGACTGTGATGCATACGACTCTGACGTCGATGATGAACCTACTGCACAGACAATCTTCATGGCTAGCATTTTTCCAATGGTCTCTCCAAAGGTCTCATCATCACAGCAAGCTGGTCCATCCAAATAATCAATCATCTCAGAGGTATTAAAACTATACGATGATGTTGATGAGCAAAAGATACATGACAAAGTACAATCAACTGAAACTTTTGAGTCAGATATTGAAAATATGGGTAATATCAATGTTGTCCCATATGATCAATATGTGAAACAAAGTGAAAGTGAGACTGTACCAAGTGATGCATCTTCTGCAGTCAATGATGACTATGTTTTTTATGAATACACTGCATGTGCCCCTGATGATTCTGTTATCTCTGAACTGAATGCCTATAAAGAACAAGTAGCTATTTATGAACAACGTGCTAAGTTTGAGTTAACCACCCGTGAGTAGGAAATGGATGACCAAATGCGTACAACTATTAGAAAAAGTAAGTTTAGAGAAGAAGTATTAAAACAAGAGTTAAACTCCTTACAAGAAAAGCTTTCTAAAACTGCTAAGCAAAAACAAGAACTTCAAGAAAATGTTAAAATGCTTAAGCAAGAATTCAGTGCTAAGGAATCAAAACTTTTGAATGATTTTTCTAATCTAAAAACCTTGAAAAACAAGCTTGAAAATAAGTTGTACATACAAGGGAATACCATTCAGACTGCTCACATGATCACTAAGCATAGAGTTCTCAGCGATAAGCATAGTATCCCCATTATAAAGGAATCCAACCCTGAGTATGGTAAGATAGCAAAAGCTGCTCAAAATGTAATCTATGATGGCAATGAGATTCTTAAACCTAGAAAGAAACCTAGTTGCATTGAGTGCACTGAGGAAGAAAGAAAACTAGATGATGCATCTAGGGAGAAAATGAATAAGAAGCTTAACGATCCTGCGTGTAAAAAGAATAACATAACGATCAAACCCCATGATTACCACTAAGGAAAATTGGATATCCTTGAACATGTTTAAGCCTCAAACTCAATTAACCCCTGAACAGATCTTTTGGAAGAAAGACATGGATAAGCTAAAAGTTAATGTACTTGTTGAAACAAACACTCCCCTTAGGAAAATGCCTGTAGCTACTGTGTATCCTCCAAATACACCAATGCATCTAGTTCCTAGATCTATTGCCACTAATAGCAAGACCTTAATCAGCCTATATGTTGTTTATCAGCTGTTTGTTGATTTTGAGAAAACGTGTAAGAAGAGAATCACACCTACTGGGATAACTGAGGGGGAAAGGGGTTTTGAGCAAACTAAAGAATGTTATTTAACTGAGGTCATGCCTTTCTTCAAACAATTAAAAGGTCAATTTGAGAGTCTTCAAAAAGGGATAAATTCAGATATTAAAGAAATGGAAAAGGAATTTGATGCAATGATAGTTGAAGTCAATGATTATGAACAGGAACTCAAATATAATGAAGTTGAAAGGAAGAACTTGCACATCTTAAATGAGAATTTGATTTTGAGTTGTGTTGCTCAAGATGTGTTTTATACTGTTACTAAGCACTCTATTAATGCTTCTCGATTTCATGAATTATCTATTGTATTGCAAGTTTCCCATGATCGTGTCATTGAGCTTGAAAACAAAAACTCAAAACTAAGTGAAAAAATTGATCAGGATGATCACGATAATTTGGTAAAACATCTTTCTAAACTAGAAGTTGAACATTTTGATTTACAACTAAAATATCAACATCTTAAAGAAAATGTCAAAACCTCAAATATCAAGACATCCTCATATGTTCCAGAGTTTGATGCAGTTTTTCAGATAAACAAACGTGACGAACAGATTCAAGCTCATTGTAACATGATCAGAAAGTTGAAAGCCCAAATCTCTCAATTAAAGGGTGAAAAGAACAATGTGACTGGCTCCCAAATGCCTCCTCCTTTAGATTCTCAGTATTCTCAAACTTTTCATCTTCAAAACTTAGTTAATGCTTTACAAAAAGAAAACGAAAGTTTTCTAGAAGAAAATGAAAAAGTTAAACGACACTTTAAAGAGTTATATGATTCAATGAAAGTCACCCGTGACAAAAACAACGAAAGAATAACGTCTTTACAAAAAGAAATTGAGAATCTGAGGAGTCAGGAAAAAGGAAAATTGCCGCTTGTTTTTAATGAGAATGTTGCATCAAAGTCATCCTCAGACTGCAAATATACTGTGACTGTTAAATACATTCCTCCTCATCTTAGGAATAATGAACTTGTGTTTCACAATTATTGTGCTCACCTTAAGGATAGTCTAGAATGTCTTCGTGAGATCGTGGAAGAGGATTTCTTAAATAAGCCTCTTGATAGAGAAATTAGGTTTACTTGCATTCAGGCCAAACGATCTCAAGAGCTGCTAGAATGTTTAATAGCAACATGTCCTAAATCCTTAGGTGCAAAAGGTAAAGCTGTGATGCCTTGTTCTATGCCTAGTGCCAAGCATACAAATCATTCTATGCCCAGTTTTAAGAAAGTGAACACTAATGTGCCTTCAGGTAGTTCAGATCCCTGCACGTCTAGTTCAGGAATGAAAAAAGTAGATCAACCACTAATGTTCCCATAATTCCCTCTACAGGAGTAATCAGTGACATTAAAGCAAGCGGGTCAAAGCCTCCAGGCAATACCAAGCAAGATAGGACCTCGCAAGCTAAGAATGTGCATTGGAAGAAAGTAAAAGACCAACCTAGGAACTTTAAGTTTGTGTTGAATAAGACGAATCGTGTTGATTCTAGTGTTAGATCTAAGCGTACTGTAATTAATGCGAATTCTGCTACTTTTGGCAAAACATGTAATGATGATTGCGTGGTTTCTGTTACTAATCTTGAATGTGGTGTGAATGATTTTTCTAATGTTGTTAAATGCCCAGTTAAAACTGTTAATGCTAAAAATCAAGCTAAGAAGGCTAAAAGGCAAAGGCGAAAGAAAGTTAGAAAACAGTGGAAACCCACAGGAAAGAAAATTTAGTAATATAGGTTATCAATGGATACCTACTGGGTATAAGGTTAATGAGTTTTGCCCTAAATTTTCTAAGTCAATACCCACTAGAAAATGGATGCCTACTGGTAGAACTATTCCCTTAAGAAGTAAACATACTTTGAATAGGTCAAATATGGACACTAGCACTGCATCTATTTCTAATGAGTCCATTGTTTCTACTTCTGATGTGGGAGTTCCAATCACTGTTACTAACCAAATGGAACCCATTCTTGCATGGGGATCCCAATTATCCAGTTATCCATTCTTGTCTGTGTTCAACTGCAGATCGTTCAAATCGTTCTGTGGTACCTGGACTCAGGCTGTTCCAAGCATATGACTGGAGACCGGTCACGGCTCATGAACTTCGTGAGCAAATTCATCGGAACTGTGAGATTCGGAAACGATCATTTTGGTGCTATTATGGGTTACAGAGATTACGTGGTTGGTGACAGTGTGATTTCCAGGGTATATTATGTTGAAGGTCTTGGACATAATCTATTTTCTGTCGGACGATTTTGCGACTCAGATTTAGAAGTGGCCTTCAGAAAACATACTTGCTTTGTTAGAGAACTTGATGGTGTGGAACTTCTCAGAGGAACTTGTGGTTCAAACCTATACACCATCTCTATCGAAGATATGATGAAATCTTCACCCATCTGCTTGCTGTCAAAGGCTTCCAAAACTAAGTCATGGTTATGGCACCGTAGTCTCAATCACTTGAACTTTGGTACCATAAACAATCTTTCCAAAAAGGACTTAGTAAGAGGATTACCCAGATTAAAGTATGAAAAAGATCATCTTTGTTCAGCTTGCCAATTGGGAAAAAGCACAAAATATGCCCACAAACCAAAACCCACAAACTCAGTAATGGAAGTTCTTCATACCCTTCATATGGATCTGTGCGGACCAATGAGAGTGCAAACGATAAATGGGAAGAAATACATTCTGTTAGATATTGGATTTCACAAACACATCACATAACAATATATGGTTCGAATTATATAAAGTTTAGAGAGAGAAAGTGGGATCCTTTCTAGAGAGAGAAAGTGAAAGAAAACTTAGAAGGTTAGATTAAGATGAATGAAAGGTCCAACCCTCTACCTTGGGAGGTAGAGGGTATTTATAGTTACAAACATAACGACCTCCTATCGGCCTGTGGATCAGGCATACAGTGGGTAAAGACCCGTCCTTCCTCCACGGTGTTACACTACGCTAAACTACGCTACAAACTAACTAATTAACTACTAAATAATGTAAATAATGACACGTCTACGAGCTAACATATGCTAAATCATAATTGGGGTGACCGACACTTTAACAAGGAATTTTCTAATTCCTAACAATCTCCCCCTAAGGGAGGTCACCCCATGAAATACATTTTGCATCCAAGCATTCTATTTTGTCTTCTGTTCTTGAGCTCGTAGACTTGAATTCTTCACTTTCACAATCTCTGTGCATTTGTAGCGATTCTTCAAAGTCCGCATTGATTTGTACTTTTAGTGGAGGCCTTTAAACTGATCCACATCTTTGATGATCTTCGAGCTTTCTTTGAGATCATCAGCCACAACAAATCTCTCTGGATCATCCATTGTTGTGTTGCCTTCATGTGATGTTGTGACTTTTGGACCGACATGCTCACACTTTCTGGATCATGACATCTTTTCATCAGAGTAGCGGAAGCTTTTACTGGTTCATGATATTTGCAGCAGCGTAGCAGAAGCATAGTATAGAAATATCAGAGCCAGGTTATGTAGATAAGCACAAGTCATGATTTCTTCAATTAAGTATGGATGATGTGAGCATGCGGCTTTGGATTGACTCCTCAATTCTGATCAGCTGCAATCGTCGGGGTGTACCTGCATACGACAGTTAGCAATAAAGCGCACGAAAGTGTCTTTGATCACTTTCGTTGAATTGAGGTACACGGCCCACGGTTCCCCGTTGATCAGTACAAGTACTGCCTGTGATCAGGTATAATTCCGAAGAATCTCCTTGACATATAATTCTCAGGATGCGTAATAGGAACACCATAACGGTCTTGTAGGCTCACTATACATTTTTATAAGTGTTACTTCTACCTTTAGGGAGATCTCGGATGTAGTTTGTTCGAGAACCACCCACTGTACACTCTAGAAGAGCATTCTAGTTTGAACACTGTTGACCTATCTTTGCTACCCCTCTAAGTTAGAACTTAGTTGGAACCAGGTCCTTTACTTAACTGCTTATGAAAACCTTTTTGGCAAGCTACACGTTTAGAAGAAAAGAGATCGTGCAGCTTACACATGAATACAAAAGTTTTAAGTTTTTTCATAGAGACTAACTTTTTATGAAAATCTTTTTGGCAAGCTACACGCTTAGAGAAGAAAAGTGATCGTGCAGCTTACACATGAGTAAGAGATTATGTTTTTCATAAAACAAACTTTTAACTAGAAAGAGTATTTTGGAAGCAACATAACGTTTTGAGAAAGAAGTTCGTTATGCGCTAACAAAAAGTTTAGTAAAAAGTAGTTAGTCACTTAGAGTTAAACGACCAAGTGAGTGAGGCACAACAGAAGAAACTCTGCAAGGCCAAACTCTTGCCGATCTTGTCGACGCTTTGGGACAGTTCCTCTAAGAAGCCTTAATATGGACTAGTGTCCGTCATGAACATGACTAGTTGCCCCTTGGCACCCGGCA
>BPTQ01000001.1:242571917-242608470 GCA_019973895.1 Chrysanthemum seticuspe
GAATGACCTATCGCAATACTAGGTCAATCACAATTAAGATAAGAGACAACCAATCAATATTCAATAACTAAGTTTCATATTACCTAAGCAAACACACAAGTAAATTAGCCGGACATGGGGAACATGCAAGCATACACACAATCAAAGGAAGACATAATTAAATTAATGAAGTAAAACACTTATCTTGATGTAAGATAGGGTATGCAACCCTAAAATACTGTACAAGACAGCCTTGGTTCGGTTTCGGTTTTTACTCCAAAAGTCTACACCCTGAAAACTAAAAAATTCGGATTCTATATATAAGATTACAAATGCGACGGCGTCACCCTTTAATTTGTGACGCCGTCGGGTCGCCGTTATTAGGGTTTCGGCTTGGCCACATTATCATTGTGACGGCGTTACCTTATGTCTGTGACGCCGTCGCCTTGAGTCTCTGACGCCGTCTGGATCAAATCTAGGCCGTCTGAGCTGCGACGCCCTACTCTTTTAAAACCTGATGCCATCACTTGAAAATAAGCAATTTGGCTACTGTATTGGCACAAAACATCTTCTGACGGCGTCACAGGTATAACCTGACGCCGTCCCCTTCAGTTCCAGCAGCCTGAGTGTCTCGATTCTTGACTTTGGCCATTTTCTTTGTACATTCGTGCCTTTTCGTTCGAATAAGTGTCATTCCAGCATTTTGCCTTCAAGAGACCTAAAAAGTGAAAAGGAACGATATTAAGTAATAACGGATCAAAAGTGATCAAATAAGGGCTTAAACGACCCCTCAAAAAGGTATATTTTAAAACCTTATCATAAAGTGATAAGTAAAAGGATAAACAAACCAACACGAGGATTTATAGTAGTTCGGCTACAAGGACACCTTCCTTGCCTTACTCCACTCCCCGAGTCACCTACTCGAGAGTTCGTAAACACTACACGACACCAACTCCTTATGGCGGAGAAGCCTTCACAACGTCGCCTACTCTTTTTCCGGTACTAGGCTAACCATCGGGTTCTTTCACCAAGGTGAACCACACCGACCACAACGTCACCTACCCTTTATCCGGTACTAGGCTAAGTACCGAGTTCCATTATAATGGAGGAACTACTACCCAACACTACACGACACCTAACTCCAAAGGAGATCTACTCCTTATAACAACATCAACAAGGATACCAATATCCTTTGACCCAATACTAATCTATCTTGTACATCGAATCACACCATATCGAATGTACACCTTAGGCACCTTTCACTAATTCCTTTGACTCGATCTCTAGGCACCCTTCACTAATGCCTTGTGACTTGAATTCTAGGCACCCGTTATGTTTTGTGGCCCAACATCACAAACCTTGTGTTTTATGGCCCAAACACATAAACCATCTTGTCTAGTCATAGATGTACAACAAATCTATGATACCCGTTAAGTTTTGTGGCCCAACATAACAAACCTTGTGTATTATGGCACAAACACATAAACCATCTAGTCTAGTCATAGATACAAGAATATGATACTAGACAATATCCAAGACAATGTGTCTAATGGATATGAAGTCCTAAATCTATGATACCCGTTAAGTTTTGTGGCCCAACATAACAAACCTTGTGTATTATGGCACAAACACATAAACCATCTAGTCTAGTCATAGATACAAGAATATGATACTAGACAATATCCAAGACAATGTGTCTAATGGATATGAAGTCCTAAGCTAAACATCAAGAACACAAAGCATGATGTAGTTAGTCTTCTATGAATGAAGATGAAAAGTTTCCCAAGCTTGTTGTAAAAGATCTTCATGTGCTTATATGCTTGTGATGGGTGATCACTTCAGTAGGTAAGCATGCAAGATCTCTAGGCTTGCTTTGGAGGATCACTTCGGGAGTATGCTTACAAAAAATAAAAGTTAGAAGCATTATGATCATATGTGATGAGGGTGGATTACATGTTTCCTAATGATATAAATATGCTAGAGATGGTGGAGAGAAACTATGTGTAAAGGTATGTGAAACAATGAAGAAATGGCTCTCTATTTATAGGCAAAACTTGCCACTGTTCCACGGATCCCACGAATCCCTCCCTTGAGGGAGCCGTGGGACGCTCCCTTTTACCTATGGGTTTTGGGTCATGGGTTATGGGTACCAAGTAGATTCAATGTATCTACAAGATGCAATGCATCTAGTCCATGGTTTTGAGTTCCCACCAAGGTACAATGTATCTAGACATTGGGTATAGGTCATGGGTTATGGGTACCAAGTAGATTCAATGTATCTACAAGATGCAATGCATCTAGTCCATGGTTTTGAGTGCCCACCAAGGTACAATGTATTTAAACATTGGGTATGGGTCTTGGACTTTGGGTTTTACCCAACTACATTCAATGTATTTGGTCAATGGGTCAAATACTTAAGTTTCTATCCATTTATATTACCCATTATAATAAATACTAGTTATGTATATATTTACCCAATATGTAAACATTAGTTGTTATACATAAACTATTTTAACTAAACATGTTTTAATGGTTTGTTGGGGGTTTGATCATAACGCAACATAACAAACATGTACGAACCTGTGTTGTAGCATACAAGGACTTGAGTCGTCAAGAGGTGTTGAGAGTATGTTGAGACAACATATAATTACAAGTAACTTATACATTTTACGTTATGTATTACAAGTTACATGTTTGTCATCAAAAAAACAAATAAGAATGTATAGATTAAATATCGTAATATTTGCACTAACACTTATCAAAACCTTAAGATCGGAAATGAAGGACTCAAAGAGGAAGCCTCAAAACTAAACAAATTTGAAAAGAGTACTCACTCTTTTAAACAAATGATAAACGCTCAAAAATTTTCCGATAATAAAACGGGTCTAGGATATAATTTCTCTAAAGCATCAACAAGCGGGACAAAAAAAGTCAAATTTGTAAAACCTAGAATTGTCAAGTCCACGGATGACGGTCCCCAAAATATGCTAGATGATAACATCAAATAGCCCTGATATTTTAGTATCAATTTCCCCCTAATATGCTCATCATTTGTATTGTTTTACTTGAAAATATACTCTTATTTCTTAATTTATCATTTTCATGTCATTAATGAGCATAGGAACGAAGAGACGTGGATTTGAGAAGTTATTAAAGTAAATATACAAGAGTATGCTAGCCAGACAAGAGTTACAGTGTAATTCCATACTCAACTTACGCCGTAACTAGGATTTACACTAGAAGACCAAAGTCAACGCAGTTCAAAGTTACGACGTAACTTCACAACATAGTTACACCGTATATAATTTCAGACTTAGAAGAATTTTGATGGTCAAGATACTTACGCCGTAACCCATTTGCAAGGTTACGACGTAAAAGTGATGAAATTCACTACGAGAGTTTTACGGTCGTAACCCATTCTTAAGGTTACGCCATAAATATTTTACTATGGATAAGATCGTCTGAGATACGATAGTTACGGTGTAACCAATTTACAAGTATTCTAGAATTCTCTTAAGTTTCCTATAAATACAAAGGCACCTTAAGGGATTCTCATAAATCTTCCAATAACCCTATAATCTCCCTTCTCCCCCTCTTGATCGATCGCACGAACCAAAGGGTTAAACCATTTGGTCAATCGGTTTAGTCAATTCCCAAGAATTGACTTCCCCTAGTCTATCCCGTCGATCGATTAGCGTTTTACCCAGCTTCGTAACTCGCCTAACTTGTGATCGGTTCGAGCCCTGTTCTACCTGTGCAGTACCAGTAGATACCTGACGCAACCCTAAAGGTGGTTTTCTCCAAGAAACCCTAAAACTGATCGTGTAGCAGCAAAGACTTCAAGAAGGTGTTCCGTATAGCAAGATAGGTCAAGAAAGCTCACAGAAAACATGAAACCAAGTAAGTTTTTCTTAACACCTTTATACATGTTAGGTTTAGGTCATATCCCTATTTAGGCGATATGTCCATAGGGTTTTGATATGCGCAGCTTGTATGTTTATTTTTCCACTATGCATGTCTGATAATTATGCGAATGACCATACTATAACCCTTCACTTACCTAGTTATGAACCTTTAATATTAACGAGATGATTTATTGAGTTTAATTTAGCTATGTTTTAGATAATTATGTGTGTGTTAGTATACTTACACCATCAAATTTATCACGGCTATCCGTTGATAGTAGTTGATTAGTAGGTCATAAACTAAAAGTTGAGTACTTGATTCACTAGCATATTGACTAATATCATTTAGTGGTTAGGATTATGAACATTAACGGGATTAAAAGTTGTAGACAATAAGGTTTAAGATTTAGTGAACAGTAAACTGAAAAATTATCTTGTAATTAAGTGTATGGTGAAACACATTAAAAACAAGTCACATAGATTAGTTAGGGTATTTAATGCTTATCACCCACTAGCGTCGGGACAGGTAGCTGTAGAGACTAATATTCCGTATTAGACGTGCACTACAAAAGACCCCATAAGACCTTACAAATTATACATTGCACTAGTGAATCATGCGTTGATAGGTTAGGGGAATAGCTAGGCGAGTACATATTTCTTCTATTAATTAAAGCTTATTTTGCTTTACTTGTCATCTATTTCTTGTCATTTAAGTATTTCATAATTTCTATAATCACGTGAATTTATAGCACAAGTTGTTTTCTTAACAATCATTGTTATTTCATTCGCTCCACCAAACGACCCGGTCTTACCGAGTCTATACTATACACGAACAGATTAACTGCTTGAGAGTGTTGGTATTAACTTGTTAGATTTGGTTTATAAATATTAAATCAAGATAATACTCATCATAAAACTTATCACCAAAACCGTTACGCGTTGATGCCATGCGTAGCTACCTCCTTCGTGCAAAGGTAGTCTCGTGGGTATATCTCTAGTAAGTGCATATCTTTTCGAATATCCCATAACCACCTGAGCCAATAATGTCACACCACGTGCCATTATTGTCTCATCCATGAGATGTCCACCACGTGATCCATCTAGGCCCGTTGGATCATCCATGATCCCTAGATCGTATCTACGTGTCACGCACTATCCCAAATGCATCCTATAAATATCGGTGCAAATGATGAGAAGGACCAAGCTATCATTTTCACATTTCACACACACTTAACCCTAATCGTGGGTGAGTATTACGTCAGCTCAACATAATCGCTCTTATCTCAAGGTCCTTACTGAACACGGGATCCGAACTTACAATCATACTTATCTCATCTCACACCATTGATTCACCCAAATTCTTTCTTTACGTACCATACGTAAAGAAGTTCCTAAAGAATCCATAAAGTATGGTCATCTTTGATCATACCAGATTACTTGTTGTCACTGTTCACAGAGACATATTCTGGATTACCCCATGTTTTCCAAAAAACTTTTAATTACAGATTATAAGACAAGAGATGCTAAATATATTTAAATTCAATCTAAAAAATTAAAATAAAAAGAAATTTTAAAACAAGCCCTAAAACCGGCAATTACCAATTTTAAAATAAAGGCAGAAATTTAAGCAGTTATAAAATCCTAAATCCCAAAACGATGCCCGATCCCAGTCGTCATCTTTTGTAAACCCTTCACGCATTTGACGAGGCCTCATCCCCACTGCGCTAGATGATGTATTGCACTCACCACAACTACAATGTGTTTTTTCCTTGTCCTCTTGACCGTCAAAGAAAACACCCCTAGTGGGGCCATGAACAAAAAATGTTGAATCAAGAGGGGCCATCGGTAATCTTGAGAAAACACCCCAACTGGGATGCGACCGAACTCTTTTATTCGGATGGTGACACTGGATTTACCGAGCTATTCGAAGATGATCCGTTACCACGTCTCCCCGGCAAACCACGAAAAACTAAAAAAAGTAAATCGAAGACTACGTCAGGCACCACGGGGAGTAAGCAAGATTTTGGGGAGAGTTTACAAAATGAATTAAGACTCAAATGGGAGGCAGCTCAAGAGATGCACGCGATGAATAAAATGAATCACGTGACAATAATGAGGTTGAAAAAAATGAAGTTTCTTGACAATAGCACTGCAGAGTTAACGGATGAGGATGCCTTGATCATCAACATGAAAAAAGAAAAAATACGACAAAAATATAGACGTTATATGTAGTCGTCTATGTGATTTTTTCTTTTTACGTATTTTTTTTCGTCCATTTTTGTCATATTATAATTTGCGTTTTTTTTTTTCTAATTTTTTATCTTCGTATTATAATTTGTATTTTTATTTTCTTATGGGTACCAAATTGATATAAGAACAAATGGGACGAAGGTTTTCTATTTTACTCCTTTTTATTCGCACCGTTTTGGGTCGGTGGTTTGGTTTCTTTTGGGCCGTCTTAACTGTTGGGCCGTGGCTTGCTGCTTCCTTTGACCTGTTTCCACCAACGATATCCCTCAGTTGTTGTGGTGTTGGTGACGTTTTGTACGCTTTCTTCCCATAGAAGAAACCTCAGTTCCCTGTGTTAGGTGAGCCATGCAGATCTTGATGGTCGCCGTTTATGTTGTTCGTTGAGCTTGATGCTTTTGAGGTTATTAGTTTTCTTATTGAGATATAATTTGGAGACGATCAGTCCCATTATATCTTATATCAATGAATCGGGGAGGAAATTTGAGGTTTGGCTTGGTTTCTGAGATGGCGTTTTTTTAACCTTTATATTTTCATCGTTATTGATTTTAATTTCATTTTTGGAAGAATTAGGGTTTTGGTTAAATTAGGCCTTTTGTTAATTTCGTTTTCTTAAAACTTAGGGTTTCAATTAGATAGGGGTTGATGGTGGTTTCATGGTTATTTGTTGCTGAAAAAGTTAGTATTTCATAGTTTGGAGACGGTGGCTCCTATAATCTCTTATATCAAGTTGGGATTATGTTACAGAGGTGGGTTCATTTGGTTCTAGGTTAACAAATGATCTATTGAACCATAACTTGGTGTTGTGCTTGGTGAGTTCGTTTAGTTTTATGTTGTGTCCTGTGTCTTTTGTAACATCAGTTGTTGCTCTCTTCCCACAAAGGAAACCTCGGTTCCCTGTATTAGGTGAGCCGCGTAGATCTTGGTGGTTGCCATTTATTTTCATTGTTTGATATCTATTGCATGTTGTTTAGTGAACTTGATGTTGTTGAGGTTATTACCTTTCTTTCTGAGATGTGGTCATATATTCAAAGTGATGTAAGTAATTACAATATGGAACCGCATGTTTTTTTGTATCATTGAGATGAAATTATATTTAATATACCTCATTAGTTTCCATACATTAATCCAATTACAAAGTTTAAGTGATTTAATATCAATGCACAAAAATCATGCCTGATTAACCTCCACAATTGTTGCAGATAGAATTCTTGGGCTTATCAGATGGTTGTATCACTACTGATGGGCTAGCAGTGATTTTATGCGGGCTATGAAAAAATGTGGTTGTCCAAAACTTGGCATGACAACCTACTTGCCTAATGTTATTGGACCTGATTGGATGAAAGGTTGTTGGCATCAATACTGATGAGGCGATGAAGAGTTTATATGGGTTCCGGAGAAACTGAGGTTGTCCGGAACTTGGCATGGCAACCGCTTCGGTTTGCAGCCATGCCGGATGCACCCTGTTTTTCCGGGTTACTACCCTGGCTGAGCCTCATATGTTTGTTGGCATTAATGGCTGAACGGCATGAAACTCCATTGTATTTTCTTGAAAGTCACTGGCTAAAAAGTGTTTTCCTTGGGCTTTGTTTGGTGGCGCGCCTGTTTCGCAATATGGGTCCCAACGTTAATAAGATATGCGCTCGGTTCCTATAAAAGGTAATAGCCATAAATATTAATAAGGCGACGATGACTTTATATGGGTTCCGGAAAAACTGGTGTTCTCCGGAGCTTGGCATGGCAACCTATACGATTTCCAGCCACGCTGGACTTACCCAGTTTTCCCGGGTTACTTCCCTGTCTGAGCCTTATATTTCTAGCCTTTAGCCGATGGCTTGAGCTGTTGGGAGTTGTCTGCTGGATGTACCCTGTTTTGCTGGTTATGATGGGACGAAGGTTTTCTATTTTACACCATTTTATTTGCACCGTTTTGGGCCGGTGCATTCGTTTCTTTTGGGCCGTCTAAACTGTTGGGCCGTCGCTTGCCGCTTCCTTTGACCTGTTTCCACCAACGATATCCCTCAGTTGTTATGGTGTTGGTGACGTTTTGTACGCTTTCTTCTGACAGAGGAAACCTGAGTTCCCTGTATTAGGTGAGGCGCGCAGATCTTGGTGGTTGATAACATCAAATAGTCCTGAATATTAAGTGTCAATTTCCTCCGATAATGCTCGTTATTTATATCATTTATATGGATTTACGCTTGTTTTCCATTGTTTTCCACTTTCAGGTAAATTACGAGCGTTGGAGCTAAAGATACGCGGAAATGGAAACATATCTAAAGATTTATCATAGTATGCTATTTTGAAGAAGTTACGGCGTAACTCATCTCTCACATTAAGCTGTAACTATTGCGTGACTCAGTATGCCAACTTATCAGAAGGTTACGGCGTAACTCCTCCCAGAGGTTACAACGCAACTACATTAGGTCAAAAGAGGTTCCACGCCGCTGATACTTACGTCGTAACTGCTGCATCACTTACGACGTAACTGAGTTTATTGAAGACTACGGCGTAACCATTCATTGGGTTACGCCGTAACCAGCAGATCTAGTGCTTTTTACGATAAAATAGAAGGTTACGGTGTAACTCCTATATGGGTTACGCCGTAACCCAGATCTGGCCTATAAATACCCTACAAATTCCAGCATTTCTAATCATCCCATTCCACACACAACACTCTGAGAACGTGGGAAAAATCTCAAGACAGGTCTAGAGGAGCATACGGAGCTGTTTCCAAGGGAGAAGTCACTCCATTACGATAAGCATTAGCGTTTTATATTTCTTTTAGTTTCAATTCATGTATTTCATACCTTTGAATATTGAATTGATTTGCATGATTAATATGAGTGGCTAAGCACCTTTTGGTGCTAGCCTAGTTATGATTCCTTAATTGTTTTGTTTACGTTTACCTTTACTTCCGTACAATTATTTCTAAGTGTATGCATGCATAGTTCATTTGTAGCCACCCTTGGTTCGGTAGTTTTGAATGGCGATAGAGGCCAATTTCCTAGGAGATATGACCAACTGACCCTAGGTGAGCGGACTGAGACGGGAAGGGTAAGATATGACCAACTGACGACCCTTTCTACTTGTGCGATTTGACCAACTGATCACCTATCGTTTGGATGAACTTAAGAATTGGGGGGTGTAGTGTCTAAGTTCCTAACGGCCGGGCACTCACTATTATGAATCTAGCATGTAGCGGTACTTAATGACTTGGCTTAGGGGACCAGGAACAACAGGACTTATGACGGTGTGCTTGATTTCTCCTGTGGTGGCATCTTTGCTGATAGGTTAGGGCGAATTGACCAAACGCTGTCCTGTCGAATTTGACCCCACCTGAAGTAATTGGAAGTAAGTAGACGTAGACATAACTAGCTAGGATGATTAACTAGGTTAGCGCCACTTCTCTCTATTGATTTCCCTTTACCATTTATCTGCTTTTATTTACTTTATTATGCATTACTAGTTTAATTAATTAAATCCCTATCGAAACAATTATTATTCTATGACACTGGACTTAGTAATAATCCAACACACATAGCTCTTGGGACGACCTCGGCTTTACCGTTTACTACACTACACACGACCGGGTACACTGCCCGTTAGTGCACTAGGGTAGACCATAGGTATTGCGAGACAATATAAATATTAAGACCTGGTCAGTAAAACCTACATTAAGTTTTTGGCGCCGCTGTCGGGAATTATATTAGGATTGATATTAAGTCTTTCATTACGTTTTAAAACTTTTCTCACGATCATATTTCAAGTTTTCAGGTACCATGGAAGTTGTTAACATCGATGACCTCACTCTTGAGGAATACTTGGCGTTGACAAGAGCGGAACAAGGGTCGGGTCTCGTAAGACCGGCGATTGGAGCGGATGTCCGTTTTGAAATCAAAGACCAATTTATGAGGGAGCTTCGTGCTAACCCATTTTCAGGAAACAGGGACGAAGATGCATATGAGCACGTGGAAAATGTCCCATACATTGCAAGCCTTTTCAACATTCCAGGCGTGTCTCATGATGATGTTATGCTAAGGGTATTCCCAATGACTCTTACTGGAGCTGCCAGAAGATGGATCGAAAGATTGCCCGCCGGGGCAATTAATACTTGGGCGCTACTAAAAAAACACTTTATTCAAAGATATTGCCCACCGTCGAAGATTTCTAACCAGCTTTTGGAGATCCATAATTTCAAACAATAAGACGATGAAACATTATATCAAGCCTGGGATAGGTACAACGATATCCTTTACAAGTGTCAAACACATGATCTGAACAACCAGCAGAAGGTCAACATTTTCTACAAAGGAATTAACAGTACTACAAGACAAATGTTGGACTATCAAGGACTCCTACCCTTGCCCTTGAGGCCATTCAAAGACTTGCCGATCACTCTAAAAAATGGCATGATGAGGGGAGCAGCCAAAGCTCTAAGACAGGTTCAATAAGCATTGCTTCCATTTCTAGCAAATTGGAAAACCTTGGAAGAGATATGAAGAAACTCCGGGAAAATGTTCGTGCTATTCGAATTAGATGCAATAATAATGATGACTGGGATCAGCGGGAAATTTTCCTATGGATGATGTTGGATCTAAGACACTCTCCTTGTGTCAATGATATTTTGTATAATATTATCAAGCAAGCGGAATTTACTTAAGTAATACTTAGAAGACGAATTATATGATGTATGAGAGTAAACACAAGTTAACACAAAACTCAAGCTCTTTTTGGATCTAAGACACTCTCCTTGTGTCAATGATATTTTGTATAATATTATCAAGCAAGCGGAATTTACTTAAGTAATACTTAGAAGACGAATTATATGATGTATGAGAGTAAACACAAGTTAACACAAAACTCAAGCTCCAATATTATTAATGAAATAATACGAGTGATCTTGGTATCACTAGGGTTACACCTTGAAGCTTTCGTAGGTAATATTGTAAAGTAATACATACCTAAGACTATGACCTAGGATCTCCTTTTATACAAGAAGAAGTCCTTTACAAGATAAGTATATAGCTAACATAATAGAATATACACAAGATCTATTCTATACTTATCAAGACACATTTAACCTTATCATTAACTGATAGCAGTGGTAATGAAGAACTTGCAGTGGGAATATGTTTCCACTGCTAGTGTTAAACCAAGCAGTATAAACCATAAATATCCGTGGTAACGGATTATTCCCAACAATCCTCCCCTAAACTTATGATTTCTCTGCAAATCAATAAGTTTCTTCAATATGTATTAACTTCAAGGATTTGGGGAATTCAATCAAACACTTCACTTCTTTTCTCTTAACTTTTGTATAGCTCTTGAACACTGATCTTGAAGCCTTTGTAATAATGCTCTGACCTTCTCACTGTCTTCATTAACTCGTATGCGTAAGGTTAACATTACTGTAAGAGCTCCAGCTCTAAGTGGATATTCTTTCTCAGCAAGCATGAAAAAGTCTTCTCCATTAGCTGTAGAAACATGATGAACATTACATGAATCATAATAAAACCATTTTGTACCAAGACATGTGAATAAGGTTTTCCAGTAGTCATCATCAGCATTTGGTTCAAAAAGCCTTCTAAGATTTACCCATAACTGCATCTCCTTTGTATCTTTGAGATCTTGACCATTAAACCTCTCTTGAACTAATTTCCATAATGTATTAAGGTCATCTCTGTCAAAAGCTTTAATAAGATCTTCAAAGGTTATGAATGATGAAATTTCACCTCCCAGCCTTGTAATCTTCCATGTTGGAGCAAAATTGCTAGCAGTGTAAACTTCCCAATCAATGATAGGATGTCGAATTTGCAGTGGTTCTGGATAAAAATCTCTGTCTTTAATCACAATCATTTCAGTCATTTGATCTTTAGTGAACTTCTCAGTAGGAATCTCCTTCTCAGTAGACTTTGTATGATCTTCATCAACCTTAGTCTTCTTAATAGTTTGAGAATCACTGACTTTGGTCTTTCTCTTCAATCTAGGAAATATTCTTTCTTCTTCTTCAGAACCCATTGGAATAAAATATTTATCTTGTTTCACAGTTCTGTAGTAAGCCCTTTCAACTTGATCATCAGACATTCCTATGAATTGATGCCTTTTCCAGTTACCAACATGACAACAATAAGTCTTCATAGATGCAAATATTTGTGCCTTGGTTGGTTGTCTTTGTTTCTTCTGATTCTTCTTGACTGAACTGATTACATTATCAAGTGCTTGATTGTTCTTCATCATAATGAAATATTTCAACTGAGCAGTTCTTTGTTCCTCAGTTAAAGATGCATCAGCAATAAGGTCAATTGCCTTTTTCTTGATTTCTGGATTATTATCTACCAGAAACTGAATATCTTCTTCAGTAGGAACATAACTAAACTCTGGAGCTTTCTCTTTCATAACAGTAGGTTGGACAGTGGAAATTGAATCAGCATCTTCCATTCTATCCAATCTTTGAGCTTCCAAAAAGCTAGCAACTTCTATTTCTTTCAACCTTTTCTTTTCAGCAACTCTTTCAGCAATTTGATCTTCTAAAATCTTCTTAGCAAGTTCTCCATCATGATCAATCTGAACTTGTCTTTTCTTTGAAACCTTCCCTTTAGGTTGTTGTACATCTTCCATAATTGCTTTACCCTTATTATCCTTCAAAGTATCAAATTCTTCACTTGCAGTGGCAAGAATTGGCTCTGCAGTGGAAATATCATCAATGGTAAAATCAGATTTCAGTTTGGAAAATGTCTTGATCTTCAAGTTGCTCTCCATGAGTTTCAGCTTCTTTTGCTCCTTCACTTGTAACACCTTCATCTTCAAAATCAATTTTCCTCCCCTCAGTGTCAGAACCTGTTTTCCTCCCCTGTTTGGAGGAATTTCCCGAATCTTGATCAGCTGAATCACCATTAGAAGGTGAGGATGAAGATGAAATCACCAGCTTTACAGTCTTCTTGTGCTTTTGCAACCTCTGCACCTCTTCTTTTAAGGTCTGAATCTCTGTCTTTAACAGTTGAACATCCTTGGCATGTTGCTTCTTGAAAGTAGCCAATGTCTTTTGTAGAGAATTAACCTGTTTTGCTAATTTGGTACACATAACCATCAATTCCAATTGGTTTCCACTGCCCTCAGCACTTCCAACTGTGTTACCTGTTGGGAGAGGTGAATCATGGGGCATTGGTCCAGACTCCTCCATAGTAGGACTAGGTGGAAGTCTAGAACCACCACTGCTTGTTCCTAGACCAAAAGGTTCAGAAACTTGCTGTGTTGTCATGAGAGGAGATGTTTGTTTTGACCTTCTCTCATAGGTTCTTGAAACTGGTGGGGTATAATCAATGTTAGGAACATTAATTATGGGTGTGTTTTGTTCAGTTGAAATTTTAGCAAGCATTTGGGGTAGGAGAGGTGTAAAAATCATATTGCCATCTTTATTCAAATTTTGAAAAACTTTAGGCTTTAGGCAACTGATTTGATAAACAGTAGTGTGAGGTTGCAGTTGAAATTCATTAAGCACAGCTTGCACAAACCTTGGATACATTAAAAATTTGGTTTTACTTTGTACATTGCCTTTCATACTGGTAAAAATATAGTTGGACCAGTTGAAAATCTTATCAGTGACTAGACAAACCAAAGGATAAGCCATGGTTGAACTAAATTGCTCATAAGATGTTTTCTTAGGACTAAGGCAATGTAACAAGGTATGAATCAAAAATCTCCAATGGGGATAAAAACCACTCTTTTTGAAAGTAGCCTTTTTGTCAGTGGTATCATACCACATGGATGATAAAGTATCATGAATTTCAGACATAGGTAATGTGATGTGACCATTGAGATCATCCAAGAGAAGTACTCTCCTTAGGTATGCCTCAGTAACATCAATAGTTACCCCATCTACAGTGGCTCTGAGAGCATCCACTGTTTCATGTGTATCTCTATTCTCAAGTGTTATGGACTGAACAAAAGTCCAAAACTGATTGATTTGAGAGATATAGATTGTGGGTTTGAAAAGCAAAGCATACCTTATATGAGTGGTATGAAGAAAATCCACAATCTAATGAAAACCAGGGCCACTCTTCTCGTTAGACTTTTGTAGGTAGGCCACTAGGTTGTGCTCATCTGCAAATTTCAAAGAAGCCATAGAAACTTTTGATGAAAAATATGATTATGTTAGTAAGAATTGAAGTAATGACTAGCCAATTGAGAGAAAAAGATATATAGGGTTAGGGTTTAGAATTGATGCGCAAGTAAAATTATCTTTAGAAAGTAATTATAATATAGAAAGAAGATAATTTACTTAAAATATTAACCCTATATATATGAATATCAGTGGTTACTTTCAACGGCTAGTAAAAATTTAATTACTGACATAATCAGTTGTAACGGCTAGAACAACAGTGGTAAATTAACACTGTCAGTGGAAACTGTGAACTAGCAGTGGTAATTTTTCACAAAAATTTCAAAGAGCAGTGGGAAATAAAATCATGAGTAAACTAGACTGCCCCCATCATAGTTTTTAGCAAACTACCAGCTATCAACGGATTTGATATGTCTTTACCATGAGCCGTTTGCTATGGACTAGCCAACTCTTAATCATAAAGAATATGGTGAGTTGATAACCATATAGTTTTTGGTAAACTATCAACCATAAACGGATTTGTCAAGTCTTTACCAGTAGCCGTTTGCTCTGGACTAGTTGATTCTTATGTGTATTAGACATGGTGAATCAATAACCATTTGATGTGTATCTCAGATATACACCTTTTAACTCCAACTTCTCATCAAAACATGATATGCAAACTTAAAAAAAATTTTCAGTACCCAACAGCCTCCCCTCAACACTAACATAATTATGGATTAAGCATTCCAATACCTGTGACCAAGTACTGAAATCTTCCCACATCAAGACCTTTTGTGAACAAATCAGCATAGTTGTCATCAGTATGAATTTTGACAACTTGAATTAGTCCCTTTTCATAACAGTCTCTAATGAAATGATGTCTAATTTCAATATGTTTGGTCTTTGTGTGTTGAACAGGATTCTTAATAATGCATATGGTACTGCTATTGTCAATATGAATGATGGTATTCATAAAATTGTACCCATAGTCCAAAAGTTGATTCTGAAGCCATAAAACTTGAGCACAGCAACTTGCAGCAGCAATATACTCTGCTTCAGTTGAAGAATTAGCCACCATTGTTTGCTTCTTGCACTGCCATGACACTAACCTATTCCCAAGAAATTGACATCCACCAGTTGTAGATTTTCTATCCAAGCTAGCTCCAGCATAGTCACTATCTGAGTAAGTAACCAGATCTAAAGGAGAGTCTTTGGAGTACCACAATCCCAGAGTAGGAAATGCTTTAAGATATCTGAAAATCTTCTTCACAGCAGTCAAGTGAGAGAACTTGGGAGTAACTTGAAACTTTGCACAAGCACACACATCAAACATAATATCTGGTCTAGATGATGTAAGATACATCAAAGAGCCAATCATAGATCTATACATGTGCACATCAACAACTTCACCACTATTTTCCTTAAGAAGTAGATGTGTAGTCTTTTCTGCAGGAGTGCTAGATGACTTTGCATCAGTAAACTTGAACTTACTTAGTATCTCAGCCACATATTTATCTTGATTAATGAAAATACCATATGGCTTTTGTAATACCTGAAGTCCCAAAAAGAATGTGAGTTCTCCCATAGAACTCATCTGAAATTCTTCTTTCATCAGTTTCTCAAAATCTTTGCACATCTCTGTCTTTGTAGACCCAAAAATGATATCATCAACATATACTTGAACAAGCAAGATATCATTCTTGTCTTTCTTGATGAACAAAGTTTGATCCACTCTGCCTCTATGAAACCCATTTGCAAGAAGACAAGTAGTTAAGGTTTCATACCATTTCCTTGGTGCTTGATGCAAGCCATACAAAGCTTTAACAACCCTGTAGACTTTGTTAGGATATGCAGGGTCTTCAAAGCCTGGAGGTTGTGAGACATAAACTTCTTCATCTATCTGCCCATATAGAAAAGTACTTTTTACATCCATTTGATAGACTTTAAAGCCCATAAAAGATGCATAGGCTAAGAACAGCCTAATTGCTTCAATCCTTGCAACAGGGGCAAACACTTCTTCATAGTCAATACCCTCCTCTTGAGTATATCCCTGAGCCACAAGCCTAGCTTTGTTTCTGA
Source organism: Chrysanthemum seticuspe (assembly GCA_019973895.1). Taxonomy (NCBI): domain Eukaryota; kingdom Viridiplantae; phylum Streptophyta; class Magnoliopsida; order Asterales; family Asteraceae; genus Chrysanthemum; species Chrysanthemum seticuspe. The sequence goes on from BPTQ01000001.1 coordinate 242,588,232, forward strand.
TAACAATTCCCCTTTCATCTTTCTTGTTTCTGAACACCCATTTAGTACCTATTACCTTCTTGCCAGAAGGAAAATCACAAAGCACCCATACCTTTTGAAGCTTAAATTAGAGCAGCTCTTCTTGCATTGGTTCCACCCAACTTTCATCTTCAAGTGCCTTGTAGACATTCTTTGGCTCCATTTGTGACAGAAAACACATAAATAGACATTCATTCTTGCCTTCATGTAATTTAGATTCATATATTTTACTTATGAATCCATGAACATCAGGCAGCTTTGTTTGTCTTCTAGTCTTCACAGGTGAATAGACATCCCCAATCACATTTTCAAGAGGATGTGATTTATGAACAGAGGTGTGGGGAGTCTGAGGAACTGTAATCTCACTTGGCATATTAGAAATTTCAACATCATTGGCTTGAGCTTCTATATTAACTGGAGTGGTGATTCCTACATCTGGTGTTGCAGTGGAAACACTTTGCCGAACAGTGGAATCAGAATTTCCACTGCTTTCAGAACTTTCAGCATTCAAATGACTATTTCCTTCTTTTCTCAAATCACAAGAAGGATGAGCAACTCCAGTTTTCTGTACATCATTATTATCTGCATAGTCCTAAAGAGGTAGACTAAAATCATCTTGATCATCAGTATCCTCTTTGCTTGGTTCATCATCATCAAGAAACTCTTCTGATCCTGCAGCTTCAAAAGAAGATGTGCTTGTAGAAACAGGCACATAATTCATAGTATTTGTTAGAGTATCAAGATCAAACAGTCTTTCTGGACCAGTTCCTTTGACATTTACTTTGTTTTCCAGGAACTCAACATGCAGATTCTCTTCAATCTTTTGGGTTCTTAAGCTGAATACTCTGAAAGCTTTACTAACCATGGAATACCCAACAAAATACCCTTCATCAGCCTTTTCATCAAACTTGCCCAGATAATCCAAGGTATTGAGAATAGATACATGACACCCAAATGGTCTCATGAAGTCAAGGGTAGGTGGTCTTCCCCTAAACAATTCATAAGGTGTCTTGTTCTTTGTCATTACAACTAAAACCCTGTTTTGCACATAGCATGCAGTGTTAACTGCTTCAGCCCAAAAAGTAATTGGCAATTTTGAATCGGCCAACATGGTTCTAGCAGCCTCTATCAGTGTCCTGTTCCTCCTCTCAACAACACCATTTTGTTGAGGAGTTCTAGCCACACTAAATTCTCTTTTAATACCTTTATCTCTGCAAAACTCATCCATAACTCTATTCTTGAATTCGGTTCCATTGTCACATCTAATGATTTTAACTTTCATATCATATTGGTTTTCTACTTCTGTGATAAAAATCTTGAGGATGCCAGTTGTTTCATCCTTAGTTCCAAGAAAGAAAACCCATGTAAATCTGCTAAAATCATCAGTCACCACTAGACAATATTTCTTTAGATTCAAGCTGCTCACTGATGTAGGACCAAACAAGTCCATGTGTAACATTTGAAGTGGGTGAGCAATAGAGTTAACCAACTTTGACCTGCAAGAAGCTCTGTGTTGTTTGCCTTTAAGACAAGCCACACAGGTTTGATCATTTTCAAATCTTTTCTGAGGCAGACCTCTCACCAAACCATCTTTGACAATCTTGTTAATGGTTTTAAAGTTAACATGACCAAGTCTTCTATGCCATAACATGGATTCATCCACTGTGGCCTTTGCAAGCAAGCAAGCATAGTCATTTTTAGCAACAATGTTGTTCATATCAAAGCTATATAAATTGCCTTTTCTAGGAATTTTAAGAAGAACTTGACTTTCATCAGGCATCTTAAAATCCTTAGAGAGTACAAAACACATATCTTTGGTGAAAAGAACATTATTCATTTTGTCACACATTTGTGACACACTAAAAAGATTATACTTAAGCTCTTTTACATAATACACAGGTTCAAAGTCCAAGTTACCAGTTTTAATAACTCCTTTACCAGCAACTTTACCATTTACTCCACCTCCAAAACTGACATATTGTCCATCATATTGCTCAAAGTCTGAAAGATAGGACTTGTTGCCAGTCATGTGCCTTGAACACCCACTATCTGTATATCCTTGATCTGATCTTTTTGTTCTTGGATGTTCCTGCACATAAGAGTAAAGAGTTAGTTTCTTTTGGGGACCCAAGCCATGACTGACTTGGATCTGCCTCGTGTATCAATATAGTTAAATCTATCAAAGGTCATTGATACACCATTGGGATTGGTTGTAGAGGTGTTTCCTTTAGGTTTCCATTCCCAACGTGCTGAGGCCTTCACAGCATTGCCCATGTCCCCCCTTTTCTTATTAAAAACCCTTGCAGTGGTAACTTTTGAATGAGCAGTGGTAACTGCTGGTTTCTTTTTAGGTACCCACTGTTGGTTATTATTAACCTTTTTAGTTTGAAAGGTTCTTTTTCCTGTTTGTGCAGATTTATTAAAACTTGTTTTTGTGTTTGCACTTTTAACATGTGACTTAGGGTGAGCAATGTTAACAGTTTTTGCAGTGGCAAGTGTTTTGAGGCCACTTCTAAGTTGAACTACTCTGGGACCAATTTGAAATTAGAACTAGGGTGTACATTATGTTGATATCTGTTAGACTCCACCCTTTTGTTCCCATAGACTACCCTTCTCCCAACATGATAGTTACAATAAGGATGTAAATGATCAAAACTACCACAGATATAGCATGCTTTATTGTTCATCACAAAATCACTACCTAATTGTTGAGATTTAACATGATTCCAACTCCCCTGATTACCCCTAGGAGCTGTAGGCTTGTTCCTATACATCTCAGCATACTTTACAGTTGGTCTAGGTTTATTAACTGGTTTCCTAGGTTCCTCTGTAATAGTATTAGCAACTTTTGGGATAGTAGTCTCTACATTCTTTTTAACACTCTCATCTACAACAGATGAGTCACTAGCACTCTAAAAAACATCATTATCTAGCTTACTCTCTTCCTCACTCTTCACAACTGTGTCATTTAAAGGACCATATTCTCTTTCAAGATCCTTAAAATCCTCTATACCTGTATGAGCTAAATCTATACCTGGAGGTGAATGAACACCCCTTAGTGGTGGAGGCGCAGTATTATAACCCATACCAGACTTAGCTTTATTATATACTTGAGCATTCCAAATTTTATCAATTGACTCAGACTGATGATAACATGTGTCTATAGTTAAATTGACATTTTCAAGTTTCTTTTGGAGTTTTTCAAGCTCCTTTTGGTATGCTTCATTCACAGCAGTTGTATGTTCTACCTCTCTCCTAAGAAGAATCATATCATCATTATAATTTGACTCATTTGCCTGATAGTGCTCTATTTGTTTTTCTAAAACTGCCATGGCTCTCCTGAGATTAGCTACAGTATAATTAGCAGTGTATAACTCTTCTCTTTCATTAGAATATAAATTATTAAGTCTTTCAACTTCTCTAGCAGCCCTACATGTTTTAGAGCAACATTCAGAGTTTTGTACCTCAGAGTCAGAGAAAGACATGAGAGCAAATTCAGTAGCAACAAGAGCAGCATCTGAATGTTCTTCTTCTTGTTCATCATCCATGAAACTCCAATCATAACTCACACCATCAATAGCCAACATTGCCTTTGGTTCTTCCACAATTGGTCCCTTCTTTTTCTTGTACCATGTAGACCTGTTGTCCTTGGTCTTTGGTCTTCTACATTCTCTAGCAAAATGTCCAAACTTGTGGCAGTTAAAACACTCCACTTTCTTCTTATCAAAACCTGCAGTATCATCACCATTAATGTGAATAGGCTTGCCAGTCTTCTTATATAATTTCTTAGCCCTCATGCTAAGAAGAGCTATCTGCCATTTTATATCCATCTCTTCCAAGTCATCTTCATCAATTTGCTCTATGTCTTCATGAGTTAAGACAGAGCCATCAACTTGTGTGGAGATAAAAGCGTAAAAGGTAGGATCTCCAATACTAGCAACCTTCTTTTTGGAACCTGCAGTGGTAACATTAACATTACCAGTGGAAACTTTAGAACCTACAGTGGCAATATCATCATCACTTTCATCTTCAGAATCATCACTGTCAACAGAATTTGACAACAATGCCAAGCTACTAGAGCTTGTACCAAGTTTCCCTGCCTTCTTCAACCTTTGCTCAATAAGTTTGAAGTTGTTGTAAAGATCATTGAGCTTCATTGTTTCAATGTCTGTTTTGTTTTCCCATACAGTAACATTGGTTTGAAACTCTGAAGGCAAACTTCTTAGAAACTTCAAATTGAGGTCTTCCTTTTCTACCTCAATGCCAAACACAGTTAGTTGTGTAACAATCTTCTGAAGTTTGGTAAAAATGCTATCAAGTGAGTCATTGCTTGAAGCAGAGAAGTTTTCATAACTTTGCTTTAACAATGTCTTCTGAGTCTTCTTTGTTGCATCATTACCACCAAACACTGAGCAAATCTCTTCAAACAGTTCTTTAGCAGTCTTGTATTTGCTGAATGCAATAATCTGGTCTCTAGGAAGAGTCATCAGCAATAGACTTCTAGCTTTAAGATCATTCTTCTTTTGAGCTTTTTCAGAATTTGATTCAGGCACAGAAACTTTCACAACATCTGTGTCACCAACTTTTGAAGTAGTGGTCATAGATTTGAAAGAATCACCAAGTTGAATGATCTCCCATAGAGCATAGTCCTGTATGAGGAAGTATTTGCTCAATCAGTATCCTCCACATCTCAAACTCGTTAAGCTTAAGCTTAGGGAGTCTGGGTGTAGAAGAAGAGTTTGATTGATTGTTTTCCATCTCCATTGTCTTGAGAGAGTAAGTCAAGCTAATTCTTTGGATCTTCTAAAACAAAATATCAGAACCTTTCTCTGATTCCACTTTTTGGATCTAAGACACTCTCCTTGTGTCAATGATATTTTGTATAATATTATCAAGCAAGCGGAATTTACTTAAGTAATACTTAGAAGACGAATTATATGATGTATGAGAGTAAACACAAGTTAACACAAAACTCAAGCTCTAATATTATTAATAAAATAATACGAGTGATCTTGGTATCACTAGGGTTACACCTTGAAGCTTTCGTAGGTAATATTGTAAAGTAATACATACCTAAGACTATGACCTAGGATCTCCTTTTATATAAGAAGAAGTCCTTTACAAGATAAGTATATAGCTAACATAATAGAATATACACAAGATCTATTCTATACTTATAAAGACTCGTTTAACCTTATCATTAACTGATAGCAGTGGTAATGAAGAACTTGCAGTGGGAATATGTTTCCACTGCTAGTGTTAAACCAAGCAGTATAAACCATAACTATCCGTGGTAACGGATTATTCCCAACAGTTAGCAATAACAATAAACCTTGCTCTGATACCACTTGTTTAGTAGAAAGACAAAGAAACCTTTAGCAATAACAATAATGTTTAGTTTATCCGTTGTGCATTTATTTATTATTGTTATTGTTATCCCTAGATGAGCTTCAATGATTTTCAACAAGTGGTATCAGAGCAAGGTTCAGATATTTTGTTTTAGAAGATCCAAAGAATTAGCTTGACTCACTCTCTCAAGACAATGGAGATGGAAAACAATCAATCAAACTCTTCTTCTACACCCAGACTCCCTAAGCTTAAGCTTAATGAGTTTGAGATGTGGAGGATACTGATTGAGTAATACTTCCTCATACAGGACTATGCTCTATGGGAGATCATTCAACTTGGTGATTCTTTCAAATCTGTGACCACTACTTCAAAAGTTGGTGACACACATGTTGTGAAAGTTTCTGTGCCTGAATCAAATTCTGAAAAAGCTCAAAAGAAGAATGATCTTAAAGCTAGAAGTCTATTGCTGATGACTCTTCCTAGAGACCAGATTATTGCATTTAGCAAATACAAGACTGCTAAAGAACTGTTTGAAGAGATTTGCTCAGTGTTTGGTGGTAATGATGCAACAAAGAAGACTCAGAAGACATTGTTAAAGCAAAGTTATGAAAACTTCTCTGCTTCAAGCAATGACTCACTTGATAGCATTTTTACCAAACTTCAGAAGATTGTTACACAACTAACTATGTTTGGCATTGAGGTAGAAAAGGAAGACCTCAATTTGAAGTTTCTAAGAAGTTTGCCTTCAGAGTTTCAAACCAATGTTACTGTATGGGAAAACAAAACAGACATTGAAAAAATGAAGCTCAATGATCTTTACAACAACTTCAAACTTATTGAGCAAAGGTTGAAGAAGGCAGGGAAACTTGGTACAAGCTCTAGTAGCTTGGCATTGTTGTCAAATTCTGTTGACAGTGATGATTCTGAAGATGAAAGTGATGATGATATTGCCACTGTAGGTTCTAAAGTTTCCACTGGTAATGTTAATGTTACCACTGCAGGTTCCAAAAAGAAGGTTGCTAGTATTGGAGATCCTACCTTTAATGCTTTTATCTCCACACAAGTTGATGGCTCTGTCTTAACTCATGAAGACATAGAGCAAATTGATGAAGATGACTTGGAAGAGATGGATATAAAATGGCAGATAGCTCTTCTTAGCATGAGGGCTAAGAAATTCTATAAGAAGACTGGCAAGCCTATTCACATTAATGGTGATGATACTGCAGGTTTTGATAAGAAGAAAGTGGAGTGTTTTAACTGCCATAAGTTTGGACATTTTGCTAGAGAATGTAGAAGACCAAAGACCAAGGACAACAGGTCTACATGGTACAAGCAAAAGAAGGGACCAACTGTGGAAGAACCAAAGGCAATGTTGGCTATTGATGGTGTGAGTTATGATTGGAGTTTCATGGATGATGAACAAGAAGAAGAACATTCAGATGCTGCTCTTGTTGCTACTGAATTTGCTCTCATGGCTTTCTCTGACTCTGAGGTACAAAACTCTGAATGTTGCTCTAAAACATGTAGGGCTGCTAGAGAAGTTGAAAGACTTAATAATTTATATTCTAATGAAAGAGAAGAGTTATACACTGCTAATTATACTGTAGCTAATCTCAGGAGAGCCATGGCAGTTTTAGAAAAACAAATAGAGCACTATCAGGCAAATGAGTCAAATTATAATGATGATATGATTCTTCTTAGGAGAGAGGTAGAACATACAACTGTTGTGAATGAAGCATACTAAAAGGAGCTTGAAAAACTCCAAAAGAAACTTGAAAATTTCAATTTAACTATAGACACATGTTATCATCAGTCTGAGTCAATTGATAAAATTTGGAATGCTCAAGTATATAATAAAGCTAAGTCTGGTATGGGTTATAATACTGCGCCTCCACCACTAAGGGGTGTTCATTCACCTCCAGGTATAGATTTAGCTCATACAGGTATAGAGGATTTTAAGGATCTTGTAAGAGAATATGGTCCTTTAAAAGACACAGTTGTGAAGAGTGAGGAAGAGAGTAAGCTAGATAATGATGTTTTTGAGAGTGCTAGTGACTCATCTGTTGTAGATGAGAGTGTTAAAAAGAATGTAGAGACTACTATCCCAAAAGTTGCTAATACTATTACAGAGGAACCTAGGAAACCAGTTAATAAACCTAGACCAACTGTAAAGTATGCTGAGATGTATAGGAACAAGCCTAAAGCTCCTAGGGGTAACCAGAGGAGTTGGAATCATGTTAAATCTCAACAATTAGGTAGTGATTTTGTGATGAACAATAAAGCATGCTATATCTGTGGTAGTTTTGATCATTTACATGCTTATTGTGACTATCATGTTGGGAGAAGGGTAGTCTATGGGAACAAAAGGGTGGAGTCTAACAGATATCAACATAATGTACACCCTAGTTCTAATTGCAATATGGTCCCAAGAGCAGTTCAACTTAGAAGTGGCCTCAAAACAGTTGCCACTGCAAAAACTGTTAACACTGCTCACCCTAAGTCACCTGTTAAAAGTGCAAACACAAAAACAAGTTTTAATAAATCTGCACAAACAGGAAAAAGAACCTTTCAAACTAAAAAGGTTAATAATAACCAACAGTGGGTACCTAAAAAGAAACCAGCAGTTACCACTGCTCATTCAAAAGTTACCACTGAAAGGGTTTTTAATAAGAAAAGGGGGGACATGGGCAATGCTGTGAAGGCCTCAGCACGTTGGGAATGGAAACCTAAAGAAAACACCTCTACAACCAATCCCAATGGTGTATCAATGACCTTCGATAGATTTAACTATATTGATACACGAGGCAGATCCAAGTCAATCATGGCTTGGGTCCCCAAAAGAAACTAACTCTTTACTCTTATGTGCAGGAACATCCAAGGACTAAATGATTTGAACTTGTATTTACATATTATGGGTGTTCAAATGCACATGATTGGCAACAAGTCTTTTCTTTTGATTTTGTGCATACTAATAGACTGTCTGTCAGTTTTTGTTAATGAAGTTAGTGGATTGAGATGTGTGATGCAGGAACACTAATGCTAAAAGAAAACATGGATTATTATTGTTATTACAAAAACTGCACTGAAAGTGCAGTAAAATTACATCCATGAGGTACAAAGTACAAACATTACTACATCAACTGATATAACAACCACAAACAACCCATCCCCTTCCTACCCATCATTCATCCTTTACGGCTTCTTGGAAAAGCCCCAGCTTGGCATCACCCTGGGAGCTCCACGCATGTTAATCCAGTCATACACCCTAGGGCTTGCTAAACCCATCGCCACTATACCAGTAGGTGGTGAGGATGATGAAGGAACTGTTGTTGGTGGTGCTGGTAGAAATGGTAGTGAATGTGATGAATGCAACTCTTCAGGAGGAGCTACTGCTGCAAGAGGAGGAACACTCAGGACTCTTCCAGAGGTTTCATCATCTGTAACATATGGAGATACATAGGAGCTGATCTCTGAGCTATCTTCTTTGATTGTTGCATCCTGAGGCTCTGGTTGTAGTGATGAAGGCCCAGCTGAAAAAGGATTTGAAAGAGCAAGTGACTGCTTTCTCTTCTTAGATACAACCTTCTCATACTCCTCTTTTTCAACTCTCCCAGGGTTTTTCAAAACAAAATCATCCCAGGAACTATCAGATGAACTGCTAGAAGAGAGATTGATTGGACTTGATTGACTCATGGTGTTGCTGAAAGGATGATCTTTGAGAGTACAAGTTTTGGAGTATGTGATTTGAGTGGTTTGTGTTAAATGATCTGTTTAATATATATTAAGTTGGATTCAAGAAGTTAATGAGGGGAAGGTGCAGGTAGTTAAGGAGTAAATTGGAGTCCTGTATTCTTGGAAAATGTATCAATGCTTAAGTGTTGACTTTATTGAGTATAGCCAATGCTGTGCTTAATTCTTTCAATATATTAACCATTGCCAACGAAATTATGATTCCAGTGTTTGGTTTATGTTAGTAAATTGCAGTCTGAAGGATTTTTGTTAGTTACTCTCTGGTGAATCGATGCTCTAGGTTTATTAGACCTTATCTAAGTTGTTCACTGATGACTCTGTTTTACAGTGGGAACTATATTGAATCCAGTGGTAACATACTTTCAATGGAAAAAAGAAAAAACAAAGGAAATTCATTACTAACACATCATACATTACAACCAAAAGTACTCCCAGTCAAAACACAAAAACTGACACCTCGCACATCCTATACCTATCTTCAGCTATTCCATTGGTCTCTTGCCCTTGCCCACATAGTCATGTTTATTCTTCTGGGCTCTCTTTCTCTTGTTCTCAAAAGTGGATTGCATCCTTCGACATGGAAGCCCAAGAATCTGTGGAGGAGGTTTTGGTAGCATTACAGACCTTGTTGGATTGGATATTTGCTTCATATTGGAGATCGCTGTTTGCAGTGCTATTGAAAGAGCTTTTGGCAACTCTTTAGCAAGAGAATAGGTTTCATCATTTGCATCATCATCATCTGATGAATCGGAGTAGAACTCAAGGGATTTTGCAGGCTTAGCTACAGGCATTCGCTTAGCAGTTTCTTTAGTATATCTTTTGGATGAAGAGCCAGCCCCTGGTGGGAAGTATCCAAACCATCTTGATGCTTCTGAAGATGATTCTGATTCAATTACATACTCTTCTTCGGAGTCAGAAGAGATGTTGATAGTGTTGGAGGGATTGCTCATGCTTATGGTTTTGGGGTTATTGTGTTTGAATGAAAGTTGATTAAATTTACCTTAAGCCAAGTCTTCTTATATAGACAAAGTCGGTTGAAGGGTTATTTAATGAAGATATTTACCTTTTTCTTATTTTGGTAGGTCAAGGAGTAAATATAGATATTATTGAGTTGACTTTGGAAGATATTTTGCTTGAGTAAAAGTTTGGTTAAAGGTAATTTTGGTTGATCACAAAATTGGTTATTCTCATCTTTTAAGTTTGCATATCATGTTTTGATGAGAAGTTGGAGTTAAAAGATGTATATCTGAGATACACATCAAATGGTTATTGATTCACCATGTCTAATACACATAAGAATCAACTAGTCCAGAGCAAACGGCTACTGGTAAAGACTTGAGAAATCCGTTTATGGTTGATAGTTTACCAAAAACTATATGGTTATCAACTCACCATATTCTTTATGATTAAGAGTTGGCTAGTCCATAGCAAACGGCTCATGGTAAAGACATATCAAATCCGTTGATAGCTGGTAGTTTGCTAAAAACTATGATAGGAGCAGTCTAGTTTACTCATGATTTTATTTCCCACTGCACTTTGAATTTTTTGTGAAAAATTACCACTGCTAGTTCACAGTTTCCACTGACAGTGTTAATTTACCACTGTTGTTCTAGCCGTTACAACTGATTATGTCAGTAATTAAATTTTTACTAGCCGTTGAAAGTAACCACTGATATTCATATATATATAGGGTTAATATTTTAAGTAAATTATCTTCTTTCTATATTATAATTACTTTCTAAAGATAATTTTACTTGCGCATCAATTCTAAACCCTAACCCTATATATCTTGTTCTCTCAATTGGCTAGTCATTACTTCAATTCTTACTGACATAATCATATTTTTCATCAAAAGTTTCTATGGCTTCTTTGAAATTTGCAGATGAGCACAACCTAGTGGCCTACCTACAAAAGTCTAACGAGAAGAGTGGCCCTGTTTTTCATCAGATTGTGGATTTTCTTCATACCACTCATATAAGGTATGCTTTGCTTTTCAAACCCACAATCTATATCTCTCAAATCAATCAGTTTTGGACTTCTGTTCAGTCCATAACACTTGAGAATAGAGATACACATGAAACAGTGGATGCTCTCAGAGCCACTGTAGATGGGGTAACTATTGATGTTACTGAGGCATCCCTAAGGAGAGTACTTCTCTTGGATGATCTCAATGGTCACATCACATTACCTATGTCTGACATTTATGATACTTTATCATCCATGGGGTATGATACCACTGACAAAAAGGCTACTTTCAAAAAGAGTGGTTTTTGTCCCCATTGGAGATTTTTGATACATACCTTGTTACATTGCCTTAGTCCTAAGAAAACATCTTATGAGCAATTTAGTTCAACCATGGCTTATCCTTTGGTTTGTCTAGTCACTGATAAGATTTTCAACTGGTCCAACTATATTTTTACCAGTATGAAAGGCAATGTACAAAGTAAAACCAATTTTTTAATGTATCCAAGGTTTGTGCAAGTTGTGCTTAATGAATTTCAACTGCAACCTCACACTACTGTTTATCAAATCAGTTGCCTAAAGCCTAAAGTTTTTCAAAATTTGAATAAAGATGGCAAAATGATTTTTACACCTCTCCTACCCCAAATGCTTGCTAAAATTTCAACTGAACAAAACACACCCATAATTAATGTTCCTAACATTGATTATACCCCACCAGTTTCAAGAACCTATGAGAGAAGGTCTAAACAATCAACTCCTCTCATGACAACACAGCAAGTTTGTGAACCTTTTGGTCTAGGAACAAGCAGTGGTGGTTCTAGACTTCCACCTAGTCCTTCTATGGAGGAGTCTGGACCAATGCCCCATGATTCACCTGTCCCAACAGGTAACACAGTTGGAAGTGCTGAGGGCAGTGGAAACCAATTGGAATTGATGGTTATGTGTACCAAATTAGCAAAACAGGTTGATTCTTTACAAAAGACATTGGCTACTTTCAAGAAGCAACATGCCAAGTGATTCGTGCTAAACAGTCAAGTTATCTCACACAAGCTAGCCACTTGTGAATGGCTAACCGTAAGAAACTTAAAACAGTTCAAACACAAAATGCAATTAAGATCAGAGGAATATAGTGGATTCCTGGGTCGTTAAGTCCCACGGAGGATGAATGATGTTTAACACAATCAGATGTCGAATAATCACTAAGGATAGTGATCAGTAAGGATTTTGAGTTATTTATACCTAAAGAAAAGTTTTGTAAATTACAGGGGCTTAAATGCAAATTAAAGAAAATTAAAAAGATAAACTATATTAAATAAACGCTATCACTAATTTTAAACTGATGTTTTTTATTTTTCTTTTATAAAACTTTAAATTAAAAACTACGTGACGTACAAAAGTAAATGTGAAACTGTAGCAATATTAATCCTAAAAATATGAAAATGACATTTTTACAAACCTAATGATATGAGAAAATTTTTAGAAAAAGAAAATTATTTTTATAACTATTTATCTAATTATTATTAATTAAAAACTAATTTTACTTATTTAATAATAGCCTAAAATACAAGAAAATATGAAATAAAGCTAGAAAAATGAAATTATGACTTAGAAAAATCTAAAATAACTAAAAAGAATTTTCAAAACTATTTTTATATTTTTCTGATTATTTTTCTATTTTCTATGAATTAAAAACTATTTAAAACTACTTAAATTGCTTAAAAATACAAATTTAACTAAGAAAAATCTGGAAAAATATTTTTTTGACTCTTTATATTTATCTTAACCTAGGAAAAATGAAAACTTATTTTTTTGAAGTTTTTCTGAATTAATTATATTAAAAGCTAATTAAAATTACCTAAAAACTGTTTTAAATGAAGAAAAATAGTAAACAGTGCTAGAAAAATATGAAAAATTCAGGAGAACTCTAAAATAATACTCTAATTCTAGGAAAAATATAAAAACAGTAGCTTGTGAACAAGAATATGGAACTGCAATGTAAAGTGCTTATAAATAAGCACTTGAAATAAGCACAAGGCACAAACTGGGCACCAAACTTTCACAGAAGCTATATTATGCTATAAGTACTCAAAAACAACAAATTACAACAAGCTTAGACCACTGAAATGCAAACTACACAGTTTTGGCTATATGAGCTTAAGTGCTAAAAAACAGGTTTTGGCTACAACTTGTAGCTTAAGAATAAGCTAACCAATAAGCTGGAAATCAAAACCAGTTATTGAAACCTAAACTAGACCTGGTTGCCTACTTGTAAACCAAAGACAAGACCAAGAGAAGCTCTGATGAGCTCTGTGCAAGGACTGCACCAAACTGAGAAAACTCAGTATTCACTGAGTTGTGAACAGGGCAAATAAGCCCTGTTTGATAAGCTATTTTGAAGCTTTTAGAAAATTTCTAAAAATCAATAAAAATCATAACAAGTAACTTGACCAGTTGAAGTTTTAAAAACCAAAAGTTTGACTTGATTTGGCCCAGAATTGAAGCAATGAAAAATCACCTTAGGTTGGGTGAAAACTAGATTTTCACTTTTTGACTTTTGACAACAGTTGGTTATTTGACTTTCATGAACTTTAAGCTTAATTTATGGACTGAACATGATGTTTAATGATGAAATGAAACTGAATAAAGCTTTATCTATGTATTCTAAACAGTAAACAAGTTTTTGATTTCACAAAATTCTAACAGTTATGCAGTTAAGACAGAAAGAAGGTGATGTTGACTTTGGTTGTTCTTGTGCACAAATAACTGACTAATATGGTTTTCAAATGGCCAAAGAAATGTAGAGCAACTGATATTAACTTCTGCATAGCCCTCTAACACCTATTTGCCATGAAATCCAAACACCACTTTTGTGACAGATTTGCTATTTAAACTAAGCTCATTACTGATTTGACTCATTCAACCACTTAAACTAACTCTATTACCCTAATTACCAATAATTAAACATGTTTAAAAGGTTTAATGCTCACAGGTTCAAACACAAACACAAACTGCAAACTGAATACAAAATGAAAATGAGATACAAACTTACAAGTTCCCAGCTTATTTGTAAAGCTTAAACCAAACCCAAACTATGCTATTCTAACCAAATCCAACCCAAATCCACTCTGCATCAGCCCCATTCCATTTCCAAACCTGTTTGAACCAAAATCTCTGCACAGTTGACTTTCGTTGACCAACTTGATATTTTGCTTGAAACTGATTTAGAAGCTTACCAAAAGCTATATTAAGCTTAAATAAACTTGTTTGGACTTAAAATTAAGCTATTTTAAGCTTGAAGGTGAGAGTTTGAAACTAAATTTTGAAACAGTGAACATCAAAATATGAAACCACAAATAAACTTTGAATTGAAACTTAAGAGCAGCTTACAATGATTAATGAACTTAATTTTAATACTTGGAAAACAGGAGATTACAATTTAGAGCTTAAGTAAAACATAAACATAAAAACGACATACATAAATTTTAAAAACTAACTACTCCTTGTATCTTGCTTCTTCTTCCTCTTTTTATACATCAAAAAGCTTTCCACGTGTCTTCTGAATGATTCCCACTTGATATCTTGTCCACTGGATTATTTGAGTGCATTATAGCCATTGGATGAGTTTTGGCGGGAAAAGTAGTTTTTGACTGTAGGGCTCTGAAACTGCAACTAGGGGGGGTGGCATTAATTGTGGTGGGTTGTGATGATGAGGGGGAGGAATAAGGTGATAAGGTGATGGGAGAGGGCTTGGTCCAGTGGGGAAGAAGCACAGTGGACAGGTGGGAGGGAAAGGTGAGGTGACGGGGTTTGACTTTATTTGACCAGGGGTCCAAAAAGGGAGGGGTCAAGGGTTTTGACAGGGGGCTCAATTGGTAATGGCAGGGGGTCACAATGGTATTTTGACAAGGCTTGGTTTGTATTAATGACAAGGACTTGTTTGCAATTCTGAAATCTTGAAGGACCATTTCTGCCAATATACCAAAGTTCACACAAGGGTCACTTTTGACAAGTTTCAATAGTGCAAGGACTATTTTTGACATTTTCAAATTTTCAAAGGACCATTTGTGACAATTTTCAAAGTTTAGGGACCTAAATTGTAATTTTGCAATTTTAAATCTCAAGGACTAATTTTGACAACTTAAGAATCCCTAGGGACTTAAAATGATATTTTTCTTTATTTTGATTTACCAGGGACTGTTTTTGACAACTTTTGAAACTTGGGGGACTAAAACTGCCAATTATGCAAACTTGATACGTTTTTCACCAGATTTTGATATTTTTGCATTTAAAACACATAAAACACTTATTTGTGATATTTTTATCATTTTGATGCATTTCTGAGTGTTTTCAGATGTTTTTGCAGTTTAATTGGTACAAAAATGATGAGTATTTAGACACTCATCAATCCCCCACACTAAGATATTGCTAGTCCCTAGCAATGTTTTGAGAAAAATTAATGGATTTCATCTCTTTACCAAAAGCCATTACTTCTGGAGTAGCCAAATGTTTCAGTTCAAGTAAGAACCTTGGTACACTGATAACCAAGTGATTTTGAGCAAACCACCAGCTTCCAACGGATTTGATTTGTCTTTACCAGAAGCCGTTTGCTTCTGGACTAGCCAACTCTTAGATAAATTATCAATATTATCTTTGGTGAGCTGATTACCAATTATGGTTTTTCCACTGCCTTTACCACAAGCCATAAACTTGCGGGCTAGCCAACTCTTCACTTTTAAGGATATGGTGAGCTGAACACCATACAATTTTGGGCAAATTGCAAGCCGTCAACGGATTTGAGATATCTTTACCAAGAGCCGTTTGCTCCTGGATTAGCCAATCCTTTTGTTTATTAGACAAGGCGGACTGATAACCATAAGATGAGTAAGTGAAAAACACTTACTCCAAAAAAAAATTTGGCCAAAAATGGGGGAATTGGGCGGTATAATTACATGATAAAATTCGTGAGAATTCCCCCCCACACTAGAAATGAATATTGCCCTCAATATTCAAAGTACCGGCGGTTATGCCGAAACATAGAACGTAAAAGGGAAATACTACGGCCATTATTTAGCAAGATTTTTTTTTTTTTTTTTTTGAAACTCTTATATACAACAGGGGGGGCAACTCCCCCACACTAGGGTGGTACACACGGGTGAAAACCCATGTAGCATGCTACTGTTTTTGATTCCCGAGTCGCTAGCTTGACTCGATCCCCGCATTCATTGGTTCATGGGGAAAGTTTGTAGATCCGGGACAATCACAGGAGGAATGTCCTCTCCAAAATAATGCTTCAATCGATGACCATTTACTTTAAAATTTGGACCATCGGGCTGAGATAACTCAATGGTGCCATAAGGATAAACCTTAGTGATAGTAAATGGACCAGACCAACGGGACTTGAGCTTTCCCGAGAAAATCTTCAATCTAGAATTGAAAAGAAGGACTCGATCACCAACGTTGAAAACGCGGTTCTTAATTTTGGAGTCATGAATCTTCTTTGTCCTTTGTTTGTAGATCAAAGAGTTCTCGTATGCTTGATCACGGAGTTCATTTAGTTCATTCATTTGAACTTTTCTGTGATCACCAGCTGTCTGAATATCGAAGTTTGCATGTTTCAAGGCCAAGTATGCCTTGTGCTCTAGCTCAATCGGCAGATGACATGCCTTTCCGTACACAAGCTTGTATGGAGTACACCCGATGGGTGTTTTATAAGTTGTACGGAAGGCCCAGAGTGCGTCATCTAGCTTATCCGACCAAGAGGCACGGTTTTCGCCAACCGTCCTCTCCAGAATTCTTTTAATCCCTCGGTTGGAAACTTCCACTTGCCCACTTGTTTGGGGGTGGTACGCAGTAGAGAGACGGTGGGTTACACCATACTTTTGCATGACTCTATCAAACTGGTCATTGCAGAAATGCGTACCACGATCACTGATTATAGCACGTGGAGTTCCAAACTTGGCAAAAAGAGATTTTAAGAATTTCACAACAACTCGGGCATCTTTGGTCGGCAAAGCCTTAGCTTCAACCCATTTTGACAAATAGTCAACGGCCACGAGTATGTACTTATTACCGCGAGACGAAGGAAATGGCCCCATAAAGTCTATGCCCCAGATGTCAAAGATCTCACACACTTGAATGGCGTTTTGCGGCATTTCATTTCTTTGTGAGATATTCCCGTGACGTTGACAAGCGTCACAGGTTTTGACAAATTCGTGGGCATCCTTATAGATAGTGGGCCAATAAAACCCGGAATCAAACACCTTTTTGGCGGTGTAGTTTGGACTATGGTGGCCCCCGGTGGGTCCAGCATGACAAGCTTTGAGAATGTCAAGAGCTTCTTGTCCATAAACACATCGTCGGATGACTTGATCCGCACAGATTTTGAATAAGTAGGGGTCGTCCCAGAAGTAATGTTTAACATCCTTGAAGAATTTGTTCTTCTGTTGGGTTGACATCCCTTTCACTATGAAGTTACCCGCATGGTAATTTGCGAAGTCAGCAAACCATGGGGTAGTAGAGTTTCCACGAAAAGAAACCACATTGAGTGTTTCGAGAGGAAATGTCTCATTTATTTCCTTTTTCTCAAACACATCCTGGTGAGGGTTTTCTAGACGGGACAGATGATCAGCAGCCAGGTTCTCAGCTCCTTTTTTATCACGTATAATGATATCAAATTCTTGTAGGAGGAGAACCCAACGGAGCAATCTCGGCTTTGCATCTTGTTTTGCAAAGAGATATTTGAGAGCCGAGTGATCCGTATATACCACGCATTTGGTCAAGATTAAGTACGGCCGAAACTTCTCAAATGCATACACCACGGCTAATAGCTCTTTTTCTGTGGTGGTGTAATGAGTTTGAGCTTCAGTCATAATCTTACTTGCGTAGTGGATAGGCTGAAAATGCTTAGCTCTACGTTGCCCTAAGACTGCACCGATAGCAAAATCACTTGCATCGCACATGAGCTCAAAAGGTAAATCCCAGTCGGGCGCAACGAGAATGGGTGCTTCAGTAAGCTTTTTCTTTAATGTTTCAAAAGCTTCGATGCACTCAGGTAAGAAGATAAAAGGAGCATCTTTTTCAAGAAGATGAGTCATAGGCCGGGCGATTTTAGAAAAATCTTGTATGAATCTACGATAGAAACCGGCATGACCTAAAAAACTCCTAATACCTTTGACGGTAGTAGGATGAGGCAGTTTAGCAATAACATCGACTTTTGCTCTATCGACCTCAATCCCGTTTTTTGAAATCTTATGGCCAAGGACTATGCCTTCTTTGACCATAAAGTGGCTTTTCTCCCAATTTAGACAAAGATTGGTGTCTTCACACCGTTTGAGCATTTTATCTAAATGGGAGAGACATGTTTGAAATGAATCCCCAATGACCGAGAAGTCATCCATAAACACCTCCATTGTTTCCCCGATCATGTCGTGGAAAATTGCCATCATACATCGTTGGAACGTGCCAGGAGCATTACATAAGCCAAAAGGCATACGTCTGTAGGCAAAAGTTCCGTATGGGCAGGTGAATGTGGTCTTCTCTTGATCCTGTGGATCAATGGGGATCTGAAAGTAACCCGAGAAACCATCAAGGAAACAATAGTACTCATTCCCTGCTAATCTCTCAAGCATTTGGTCCATGAAGGGTAGAGGAAAATGGTCTTTACGGGTGGCTTCATTCAACTTACGATAGTCAATACACACACGACAGTGGAAATTGGAACTAGTTTGAAGCTCCATGAGGCGTTTGATACTAAGACTCAGCCAATTGGCTTATCTATAGTAACTACAACGAAGACTTCTCATGAGAGTTCTTCAAGAACCAATAAGAGTATTAAGACACTCACCCCTAGGGTGGTGTAGAAGAGTTGGATAGTATCGGTTAAGATGAGGAAGAGAGTGAGGCAAACTCCCTTCGCTGAAGTAGAACCTTCTCTAACTTCGTATGAACCGATCACTAAGACAAGGTACCCTTTAACTAGTGCGAGGTTAACTGTAGCTCCCCCTGTATGAAGAGTAACTCTTTAACGAATTTCTACTAGTGAGTAGTTGGGGAGTGTGATCACTACGTTAAGGTCTTCTCTAATTAGTGGTACTCTAATTAGGCCTCCCTCTATAAGAATAAGAACTCTTCAACAATTTAGTCCTGTGAAGAGGAGGTGAGGGAGGGCAGCTCGAAGTATTGTTCCTTCAGTTCAGTCAACTCTTTTGACTTCTTAAAGGACTTCAGCTTGAATTCCTGAATGGTGGAGTAGAGCTCATACGTAAAGAACTCCCACTACTGTTTAATGGGCAGTAATAACGAGCTCTAAACTCAGTTCTACTTTTCTGACGAGAGTATTTCCAGAATTTCAGTGTGTTCGTTCGTTAACGAACCTTTGAGAGGCTGTAATTCCCATAGTTGGGACTTAAAACATGAGTGTTTTAGAACTACCTCCTACTGTAGTTTGGTCGTCAAGTTGTAGTCTCTTCTCATTTAGGTTTTTAGGTACTACAATAGTTTGTCCTCCAATAGTTTGAAGAACTACGTCCTAACTAAATGGGTTAGAGTCTATCAGGAACCCAATCGGGTTAAGTAACACAAGGATTTTTCCCACCGTATTGACAACAGTGTTTACTTCTATTGCTCAATTAAGGTTGAGCCGACCAATGCCCTACCGCACACACATAACTGATAGCATTCAACTTACTTCGGTGGGCATTTCTGGTAAAAGGAGATGGGAAGTACCTGGTTTACGAACTCTCTAATCGTCCCTTACTCATGATAACAAAGGAACTACCAAAGAGCCCAATGAAAGTCTAGGGGTAACTAGGTGTCCTAGTTCTCTTCTGGTGTAAGTGGACGGGTATGCCTTGAAAACGGATGTCTGCATACGGAAAACCGAATACATTACGAGGACCGTGCAAGGTTGCTACATACTACCGTTAAAAGGTGCTGTACTAGCCCCTTTGTTACCTCCACAAA
Source organism: Chrysanthemum seticuspe (assembly GCA_019973895.1). Taxonomy (NCBI): domain Eukaryota; kingdom Viridiplantae; phylum Streptophyta; class Magnoliopsida; order Asterales; family Asteraceae; genus Chrysanthemum; species Chrysanthemum seticuspe. Next base: position 242,608,272 of record BPTQ01000001.1, read on the forward strand.
TACCTACTGAAGAGCCAGTAACCCCTAAGTAAAGTTTGTACAGAGAGGGTAAATCTATTTTACGAGTTTGCCACACTTCTGTGGTTAGAAACAGATTTAACCCTCTTTTCGGTGAAATACCAGTTTCTTCCGTATCAGGAACCGGTATTCTAAAGTTTTTTGCCCTAACTCCAGCTATCTCGTTTTCAGCTACAATAAC